>CALYLW010000269.1:345000-661296 GCA_944989445.1 Ampullaceana balthica
TCTCGATTAATCGTTAAAAATGGTATCGATTAAATATCGATTAAAATAATTTTAATCGATAAAAATTCGATTATAATTTAAGAAAATATTTATAATATTTTTTTATAATATTTAGTAATAAATAATGAATTATTAATAATTCATAATAATTTATATATATTTTTTACGTACAAACATCTCCCGCGTAATATTAAAATTTATTTTATTAACGTATGTGGACCGGCAGAAACTAAAAAAAAATTGTGGACAGACAGGAACGAAATCAAGTTAATAAAAACGTGGTAAAAATGGCTGACAACATCAGCGCAGGGAAACAGGGGAAATAGCTCAATAATTTTTTTTTAAAGTCAATTACCTGTTTTTGTTACTTCCAT
Organism: Ampullaceana balthica; assembly: GCA_944989445.1. NCBI lineage: Eukaryota > Metazoa > Mollusca > Gastropoda > Lymnaeidae > Ampullaceana > Ampullaceana balthica. The sequence continues at coordinate 345,375 of CALYLW010000269.1, forward strand.
TGAAATGTTCAGTTTAATGACGTCATAAATTCTATTTTTGGCTTTATTCGAAATTATCGATTAATTAATCGATAATTTTCAAAAGTTAACGATTAAATTTCAATTAATCGGTAACAGCCTTAGTTTTTGTCTTATAACTCAAGCCATTAAAATTTCTCTATATCGCTTTTCTATTTCAGAAATTTGTTTTATTACAATGGAATACGATATCAGTGAGTATTATCTGTACTGTAACGGTAAAAATAATTTTTTCTTATTGAATCCTAGGATTTACTTTTCTCAATTAAAATTTTTCATATATCTTCAAATAACATTTTCTTCAAATAATTAGAACTGTTAGACATTATAATTACGTCTCAGCTATGATTGTGACTCATTTAAATAAATGATTATTATTATAATATCATTAATTAAAAGTTTAAAATATTCCTAGATGCGATAGACGATATCGATTTAAGCCTCAAACAATGGCACAAGTTGAGGATGAGGCGGGCTGAGATGGCTTCTGATTTCTTACCTGATCCAGGAATATCATTGAATGTTGATATTCGGGAACAGGTTATTAATAAAAAAATTTTTTTAATAATTATTTGTTTTAATTTTCTACAGTTTCTATTATAATTTTAACAATAACGATAAAATAAAATAATAAAAATCAGGAAGGATAAATATGTTTTTAAAACCACCCTTTTCTAATACAGTTAGCTATGTATATAAATTATAAAGAAATTATTATTTTTTATATAATACAGAATTACGAGTACGTATGTCCTTCCCTCATGTGTCTTCCATGTATGTTTATTCGGGATCGTATGTATGTTTGGATATTTAAGAACGTCGCATTCAATTGATGTTGTTGTTTTTTTATTATTTTTTTGTTGGTATTTTATGTTACAGCCCTCCGGCAATACGATATTTGAAAAGTATAAATTATTACACGGAACTTTGCCATGTTACAAGAATGCAATTGTAAGTAAATTACTGGTTTGTGAGGTCAAGTTACAACGTTTTAGTGTATGAGTATGTTACGACGTTACTAGTTTTGTTTGATAATGTTACAGAAATGTTAATATTTGTTAACGGCGTTGTTACAGAAATGTTAATATGTTACTGGTGTTGTCAGGTCATGTTACAGAAATGTTACTATATGTTACTGGCGTTGTCTGGTCATGTTAGGAAACATGGTAGAGATTAGCTACTATATTATTGAGGTTTCTAATTCAACGCTAACTAAAAAAAAACAATCATTTCATCAAGCTGTAAGAATTGTAGTTAGAAAAAATTAACTAAACATATTGTATGCAATAAGTTAAATCACTTGAGTACTTGTCTGAAAATCTGAAGGTAGGGAAAAATATCTTCATTAAAAAATTATTTAAAAATAAGCAAACTAAATTTAAATTTTAGTTCAATTTATTATAATGACTAAATGGTATAGCTCCTTTGGTTTTAAAAACTGATCATGAAAGTGAATAAATAACTACGTTAGCAGCTTGACATATACACCCATAGCGAAATACACATTGGACATCTAGATATATATATAAATAATGGATTGATTGATGGTATATATATATAACATTACAAGGCAATAACTGAAATCTGAATAATTAAGTATAAATTAATGATACCATTTTAATGTAAGGGGCCGTCCATAAATGACGTCACGCACCTAAAAAAAAAGGGGGGGGTGAGGGGGTCACACTTTTGTGACGAGAGGGAGGGAGGGGGTTGAAGAAATGTGACGTCACATCAAAAGGGTAACTTTAAATAAAACTCACACTGAAATATTTGGTCGCTTGCAATTTATTTAATGACTTTTTTTTCTTTTTTAAATCAGTGCTTCTCAATGTGCCGGTCGGTAGACCATCAGACGCTGGTTGTATAACATATCTTTTTTATTATAGAAAAATGTGAGTGAAAAGTTGCTAATTTTTAGCTTCAGGGCGAAAAAACGCAATTTTGCGTCAGTTTGTGGTACATAATACAAGTTTATGTGTGCGTTACGCCCCCCCCCCAAACCCCGAGACTCTAGGTCCTGCTCAGATGACTCGGGGATTTGGGGAGCGTCGTTAGCCTCCCCCCCCCCTCCCCAGAAAATGATATTGGTGAGTTTTACAAGCATGACAAGTGTCTACGACATGGAATATCCTTTTTCTTTAAAAAAAAAGGGGGGGGGGTGAATCTATTTGATAGAATTATAAGCGCTTTAAGCTTGATATAATTGTTCGATTGGTTTTTGGTCAAACGCCGCTGGCCATTCTAGATATAATGATATATGAGCCCATTTAAAATTAGTCAAGTACTGTATTCATTAACTTTATTGAATGCATCAAATTCTTAAAATCGAGAGGAGCACAAAACAACTTTTCTTCTTAGATCAGTTTTTAAGGCATTAATTTTAAATATCACAGATAGTATACTTGATACAGTCAAGTCATGTAGATAAAGATTAGGCCTATTGTCACTCGTGTCAATATATATGAAAGTAGGGTGGAGTTATGTGTTTTCGTATAGTACGTAGGTAAGAAATCTACATAGTTGTCAAATTTTTAAAAATGCATTTTCTGGAAGGAACCGGTTCAATAATGGGCATAAGTTCCAAGCGTACACGTACGCATGACGTATTTTAATATATCTAGTGGATTGTAGTGGATGTTATATGTCCCAAATGAGTCTGCATTACCCCCAAGAATTCCCTTTTGACCTCAGATCAGGTTATTTACTCCTGTTCGCGGACCTCTTTCTTACCGTCAGTCAATTGAGGGATTTTTAAAATAATACATTTTAAAAATATTATTTTAAAATAATTTTTTTCTAAGCAAAGACGTTAACCGTTATGATTAATAGTCAAAGTTTAATTTGTATGCATTAAAATAAAATGTAATCTAAGGATGTTAACACAGTTCGTTTTCTGAAGGCCAGTTAAACGTTTTAAAAAACGCGGGTTACAATATTACAATGTAGACCTTCACTAAATAAATAATAAATGCTTAAATGACAATAACGTGATTTGAAACATACTTATTTTCATATAGAAAATAAGGTTGTTGTGACGTAGTTTTAGAGGGGGGGGGGAGTCTAACTTTTTGTGACGACGCGTGACGAGAGAGGGGGGGGGGTAATAAAATCGGTCAAAGTCGCGTGACGTCATTTATGGACGGCCCCTAAACACTAATAGTAAAAATATCAAGTTCACAACTATTAATTCATGACTGCTTATAACAAACACGTATGGATAAATCTGAGTCCTAAGAAAACTATATCTGTTTCAGAACGGACGATTTCGGTCAGCCAGGCAAATCATATTGGTAAACTTGGGAGTGTTTAATCTCTTCCAGTTTGCACGATATTGTTTGAGACCCGCTGAGACGTTCGTCCTGGGCTTCATTGGAGAAGATACGCTATCCGAGTATGAGATGAGGGCAACATACGAGCAGTAAGTTTATTGTTGCTGTTCTCTTATCAGCTAGCCAGTTCGTGCTTCATGGTGCATTAAAAAAAAATTCTTTACTTTGGGGAGAGAGAAGATAAAGGGGGGGGGGAGGAGGGGAGCTTACTTTGAAATGATGCTTTCGCATAATTTTTGAAATACTTTCAAGTCTTCATTACTAAGGACGCAATCATCAGGAAAATTCTGAAATTCTTATTCAGTTTTAGACCAACTAGAATTTGGGGATTGCTTATTTTGTTTATTTTTTGTTTTTAGACTTATATTTATTTTGTTTTTATAAATAGTTGTTTTTACTGCTATCACAGGAAAGTTTCGGGCTTTAATGTTGCTACTGCTTGGTTCTATAAAGAATTTAAACAATTTTATATTACCTTTTGTTTCCTTAAATATTTAATTTTAAAACACACTTTCAAAAATATTATATAAACCATTGGGATTACATATTCTTGACATGTATCTTGGTCATTTTGTATTATGCACCAACTCTTGCTCAACAATCCAAGTTTAAGATTTAGCCAGTTAATAGCCTGAAATAAATATTTCAAATAAAAGATTTAACTACATAATTTTAGAAATATTTTAAACAAGTCTACAATTTAGCCAGGTGATAATTTAAAATCAGTAATTGAGGTCAAAGATATATCTCCCAATAACCTGAAATCAGTATACAAGTCTTAAGCCGCTCTACCGGCTAATAAAATTAAATTGGTTTTGACCGGTCTAAGATTAATCTGGCTAACTCCCTTAGATCTGAATTATTGTCAATATTTGAGACTGCTAGTGACCTGAAATAAGTAATTCGGCTAATGCTGTATTTCCTTTATTTAGATCCGCCTCGTACAACGCACTGAAAGACGAACTGTCTGTAGAGATATGCGTTCCTAGACTTGAAGTTGAAGGCGAAAGCGTGGCGTTCTTTTATGAAGCTGTACGTAATATTTAAACTTAAACTTAAATGACAAAATTATAGAATAACTGGGAGGAGGTGGATCTTTGTCATTCTTCTTTAACTTATTGGATGGTCGAAATGTAACGTCAAAAACTATTTTCCCTTTAAGCTGCCTGGTTCATAGTTCTCAAATACGTAACTGGACTTGTGTTATGACTTGTATCATGACTTATATTATAACTTGTATTTTGGCTTGAATTTTGAAAAATTTTAAAAATATGCGTTTTGTTTTATTTTTTTACGATAATAATATTTCATTTTTTAATATTAAGGTGTATTTAAATATTCTAATCTTTTTAAAAGTATAAACACCGGAAATATTTATCTAAAGATTCCAGAGATTATTAATCTATATTTAATTTTTGAGGTAATTCACGTTTGAAAATTAAAAAAAATAAAATAAAATTTGAGAGATTCTGATACTCCGCGCTGTGCCCAAAACGCCAAAGACGGGTTGAAACACATATTCTGCTCTTAATAAATGACACAAAGTTGACCTGTCAATCAAGACATTGTCATTTGTCTTTTCCGTTTTGTGACGTCATGTTTTGAAGGCACCAATAATTGTATATGTTGTTGAAAACAGGAATTTATTTCTCTGTTGAGAGAATACATCCTCCCAGTTGTTTTTAATACGAATAATTGTAGGACATTTATTTTTTATTTAGTTAGATTAATGTTGTGGACATTCCAATCCAAACATAGTTTTTAGACAAGCGTTTTTTATTCTCTGATGATTGTGTGGATTAAAAACAAATTAAAATTTATTAATTAAACCATTTAAAATTCACAATTACCAATTGCACTGCCCATATCCTCAACACGTATCTCCAATCACAATCCATTCACCACAGTTAGTACATCCCTATTTTCTTTAGTATCCGTAGCGTCTTCATCATCTCTAAAAGTAGCAGCATAAAGAAATCACAACGTTTAGGTCAATACAAAATAAATGTTTGCCGAGTGGGCAACAAAGGGACGTGGATAACAACTTTGGATGCAATATTTGTAAATTTCTTCAAAATTGGGTTTAACTTTGGACGAAGCTTTGACTCAAGTCAATTTTGTAGTGAGAAATGAGAGGAATTATACCGATCTTTAAAGAAACTCTCAGGAGGAAATCCAAATTGTTTTTGCTATTTTAGAAGTACATGTAATTTGAAGCTGAGAGAGACATAACTCACTGATCTTAAGCCGCCTTAAGTAAATAACAAGGTAAAATGTAAATATATAAAAATGTATAGATTTATTTATTTACTCTAGGTATAAGGAATCACTTGAACAGAATATAATGGTTAAATAAATTAGAACATTGACATTTTAACAACAGGTTAGGTAAACATATCAAACCGAACGACTCTGGACCTGCTTTATGTACTTTTTGGAGTAATGTAATTGACACTGCACATTGCGAAACAATTATCGGAGTTAAACAAAATATAAATTTTAAAACATGGGATCGGGTTTTGAAACAGATGAGGGATGCGTTCCACACCTTATGGCTAGGCTAGAAAGTTACATTATGGTAAAGGGAACTTCTAGCAACTAGAGAGGTTGAGGTGAGTGATGCAGTCCACGACATTTAGCAAGGTTGGAAAGCTCTATTATAATTAAAAAAACTTCTAACAACTAGAGCGGTTAAGGTGAGGGATGGAGCCTGAATGGACCTTGATGGGGAACTATACTGAGTATAGAGAAATGTTAAAACGATAAAACAGAACGCGGAGTATGAACTCATTGGTCTCTTGTAAGAATGTCGATATCGGTGACAGGACAAGATTCCAGCTGTTAAACTTACAACTGCCAACCATCATTGCCTTCCATCATTGCCTTATCTCATTCCTAAGCTCACAGAAATCTATACTGTAATTCATCACATTGTGTTACTATCTTTAACTAAGGTCCAATGAATTAAATTGCTAACCGTTTCAGTACTCGTACCTAGACGCCATTCTTGACCCAATGATAAAGATCATGGTCATCAAGACACCTCCTGGAATCTTCCAAAGAGAAAATTTCACGAATGAGCGCGGACGACGAGTTAAATCGGTAAGCCCACTGAATCTGGAAGGCAGAATCGCCTTCCTTGAAGACATGCCGACGTTTTTTGGCTAGAACAGAAACAATTGAAGATCACATGCACTGATTTATCAATAAAAAATATATTTGCTAAAATAGGCCTGTTTATAGTTACTTCTGTGGGCAAATGATAGAACCGTTTGAAACATGAACTGTCTATGTCGCTGATTTCGCCTAGTATAAGAAAAACATACATGTTATTAAAATCGATGAAAAAAGGCGGTTATGTAGAGACAAGACAAATAGAACTTAGGCAAATCATATAATAATCATTATATTTTTTTAATGTGTTGAAATTCTAATAAATAGTACAATAAAAAAATTAAGAATATGTATTTTTCAAAAGAGACAAGAGCAAAAGAAAATAATTGACGATCGTGATTTCTACATCTCCTCAAATTTCAGGATGACCTTGACCTAGAATCTATGGAAAATAAGAGAGAGATAAGATCCTACAAAAATACTTAAATGACAAAAACTGCACTAAAAATATTGTTACATATTGAATCAATACGTATTTAAATATTTTATGGTCTAGATTTATGACCTTATTCTTTACTCAGCCTGAGATAATAAGCGACTGCCTTTTGATCATTTATTTTAACAAATGTCTAGGCATTTTGAAATTTCTCCCAGAAAAATCCTTGAAATTGTGCTCTGCTGTAGGAATCTAGGAAGAATAAAAATTATTTATAGGACCAACAGAAAAGACCCCCCAAAAAATAAAGAAAAATAATTATAATTAAATACACAATTTTTAACAAATAGCCAAAAATATATAATAAAATAAGTAAATACAGAAAATATTTTTTTTTAAAAATTAATTTTACAAAACATTATTGTAAGATTGTAAGTAAAAAAAAATTCAAAAAAAAATTAACAAAAAAAAATAAATAAATATATATATATATATATATATTATTGCTGTTCGTCCGTCGTGGTCGACGATGACCACTCTAATCATATTTGCTGGTCCGCCACATGTGTCCCCTGGTGACTTATTAACACTATTTAATTAATTATACTGTATATACATATATATATATATACATATATATACATATATATATATATATATTTCAGCGCATTTTAATTTTTTAGAACATAATAAATAAAATAACTTACTTTTACTAATCTAGACACTTAAATCAGAAATAAAAAAAGTATTTAATGCTGTACAATTAGTTTTGCATGTGTTTTGTTGAGTTTAAAGGGGTTTTTAACGTAGAAAAAGGTTTTTAAAAGCAGACTTCAAACAACAATGGCGCCGTTAGTCACAGAAGATAGTGAAATATACACATTTTTTTTTATACAAATGTTTTTTTGATGACTGGAAATATAAAATGCGCTGAAATAAGGGATTACCTTATATATATATATATATATATATATATATATATATATATATATATACAGTCGAACCCACTTACCTCGAGCTCGGTTAGCTCGACCACCCCACTAACTCGACGTTTTTTATAGGAACCGCCAAATTCTCTTTGTCTTTGCATTTTTTCATCGGCTAATTCGATTTTTCTAAGTCGCCGAAACCTAATACCTCGAGCACAAAAGAGGGCCAAATTTGAAACTTAACGCTGGTTAGCTCGATCCTCGTCGGTTCGCCTAGCAATGCATTTTTAGTTCAAAATAGTGTTGACATCTCGCTTCTTCGAGACTTCCGGCTATTGTGTGATTCTACGAGGTTTCAATAAAAATTACCGGATGTTATTATCTTCTTTCACTTTCGATCCATGTGTGAATTATATGTATTCACCCGAGGTGCCCGTAAATCGGCTTTAGCGATCTTTAATCCGTCATTATTTCGCAGTGCATGTTATATTATTATTAAACTTAATTCATTTTCTGATGCATTGATCATTTTATTTTTTAAGATAAACGAATATCTTTAGAAATTAAAATAAAGGTTTGTATCGAGAATCGACGGTGGTTTTTATATAATTAAATAAAAAATTATTATTCTTTTAAAAGTTTGTTGTTGCTTTACCAGTAAGATAGATACGTGACTGTGACACTAACGCGCGTGACGATGAAATCAAATCATTTTCTTAATATTACAGTACGTGTACATAATATTATTAATATACACGTCATCACTTTTGTAGGTCGAATTCTGATAAGGAATTATTATTTTTTTTTAAATGCCGGCCGAGGTCTAACACACAGCCCACAGCGTGCTGTGATCAATGGTCAAGGCCGCAATAGTTTTATTTATATTATTACAAGACTGAGGAAATTCGAGAGCGTTCTGATAGTAACAGATATCCTGCACGTCAAATGCATTAAACTTCAAATTACCATATTGATATGTTTATGTTTATTTATTTTTTTCGCTGATTCGACGGCATTGCAAACGCTAGCGGCTGACACGGCGAAACGTAAACTTTGACCTTTTAGCGCATGCGCAGACAATTATAAACTGATAACTTATTTTTCATTAAATGAAAATGGAATCGAAACATGACAGAGACGTAATCAAAGTCCTTTACTTTGGCATAAATATATATATATATATAAATTCCCAATTAGTCATAACTTTTCCCGACTTTCAAGGCCGAGAATTTTTTTTAAAGAATTCCCTACTTTTCCCCGTTTTCCTGAGTGGGAACCATGGTTATATTGAAATTTTAAACGGTCCTTAATAAAAAACGAACGGTCATTACAACCTTAGGAAAGAGTGAAGAAATATTAGGGTTCCGATACGATTCCGATTAATCGTCCCATCACTAATTTACGCTAATTAATTAATCATGTACATTAAGAAATTTCAAGCACATGTTAATATTTTGCCGCCATATTAGTTTTCGTTTTAACTCGATCATCGGTTATCTCAACGCCGTCGACTTAACCGGTTTCGACTGTATATATATATATATATATATATATATGTATATACAGTATAATTAAATAAGAAAAGAATAAATGTAATATGCAAAAAAAAATATAAAAAAACTATAATAATATTTTTTAATTTAAAAAAAGAAAAAAATGTATTAAAAGAATTATACAAATTATTTTCAAAAATATAATTTAATTCAATTTAAAAAAATTAAAAATTAGCAATAATAATTTAAAAATTGTCTTTATAATCTCAATTTTAATCCACAGTCATAATGAAAGACACATCTTTATATGGTTGTTATAATCTCTGAATTATTCTAATGTTTTGTTTTTATTTTATTTTTTTCCTTTCCATGCTTGCCTACTGCGGCCCGAGATCTTGGGTAGCGCCCCTTGTAGAGTCTGCAAATGGACGTATGGCGACGTCACAATATCTCCTTTCTGTTATAACTACCGGGATCATCATCGTGTATGGAATATATCACAATTTTTTATTTATATAAAAAAAAATATATATATATAAAAAGATAATTTTTACAAAAAAAAAGAAAGAAAAAAAAAGAAACAGAACTAAAAAAAAATATTTAAAACTGGCAATACAATAAAAAAGTAAATGGTTATCTTTAAAAAAAAATAAATAAATAAATAAGGATAACAAAACTGAAAAAAGAGAACAAAAATGGGGAAAATATAAAAATAAAAACAATCAAACAATTATCACAAAGGTTTGGGGGCCTAGCATTTTTTACATTTTAACATAGAATGTAAAAAGATGATGCAATGATAAAATTTCAATTATATTTATTTTCTTATTTTATGGGAAGGGGTGGTGTGTTATAATTGCAGGGAAAAAAAATAATTTAAAAAAAAATGTCCTCCATGTTAAAATAACTCATCTCAGGATCTCAATGTTTTAATACATGTTTAAATTTTAAAATATATTTCTATTTAACATCAAAGAAATTCTATGAGCAAAATGCTCTACTCCATACCATCCCTTCCCATAATCGTCTTTCTTAGTGCCAAGTCATATTTGAGCATTTCCAAATTCATTGTGCAAATATTTTAGGAAGCCTTAAAAATTCCTATACACCATCTGAACGTTTCAATATCAACTTTACACCAACCTTCAGAGGAAATTTATATTTGGAACTAACACAAAGTATTATATGTGGATATGTTAAATTGTTGTGGATATTTTATTTATATGATGTTTGTATATTTTAATATGATTGTGTAGTATAAATGTATGAATAATATGATTGTGTTGTATAAATGTATAATGTATGTATAATGTGATTGTGTGGTATATATGTATGATGTATTTATAATATGATTGTGTGGTATGAATGTATGATGTATGTCATTTGTATGTATAATGTGTATGTGTGATATAACATTTACAAAGAAATCTTCAAGTGAATATTTTGTTGAATAACATCAGAGTTGGGATAATTGAATGGATCAAAATAATTTGTTACAATAGTGAAGACACTATTTCCACATTATATTTTATAGCTTACATTCAACATCTGTTTTTATATTACGTTATAGATCTAAGGAAAGGCACCATGCAGTTTAATAGAAATGCATCTTTATATAGATTTATAATTGTAATATCCACATCAACACACTGACTTCTTTCACGCACATCACCATTACACGAACAATTCACTCAACGTCACCCTAACAGCTGTTTCTTATACTCATCTTGAGACGCAGTTTATCTTTGAAAGCTTGAAACTCGGGTGACGATGTTTTGGTCAGTTAGTTGGTCACTTCACTACGAAGTGGGTCAGTGGGATGAGCTCTCGCCTTGGCTTCCTGTAAAGGTCAGCCATGTTAATGCATGCCCATATATGGATATGCCTAAAGAACATTAATATAACATACACTAGGCACACAAGAGAAAAGCAGTATTATTACACCAAGACGAAACTAAGCTATCTTTTATAAACGAATAAAATGGTTTTAAACTTTCTTTTTTTATAAGTTTAAAAATAGCTAAAAATAACCCTAGATACGTAAACAATTTAGATTGATCGAAAAAATTTCAAGATGTAAATTTTTTGGACATTTAAATAATTAAATGCCCCAAGAAATTCATATAAGATGAAAATTAATTGCGTCTATAAATAATTTATAGTATAATGGTAAATGCCAAAATCAATGTTATGTAGTTGATAGTTACTAATTAGATTTTAAATTTATTGGATGCTGAAGACATTTTAGGGCCTATGCTTGAAAACTGTTGGGTGAGGTGGGGGGGATTTCCTGTAACAGTTCTTGAAATATTCTAATTAATATTAACCCCCAAGTTCATCATTTTGATCAATGTTTCGTGTTCAAACAACTAAATCGTGTTCAACATTTAGGGTAAATTAACAGTTTCTAAATCCTTGACTTGTAAAATGTTTTCACATGTTTCATTGACTAAAATGTGACAGTCATAACGTGCTTTTTTAACTAATGTTTATTTTTTAATGTATAAAATTTCTTAATTTTGTATACATTGTTTTAAATACATGTAAATAGAATAATTAATAATCAAGATATTTACAACGCATTCACAGCTCTCAAAGAGTGTTTTGCTAATAATAATAATACAATTTAAAAATCAAACTCAAATCTACATCTTCTCCACCTTTCAAAGCAACACAATGTAACTGGTGCACACAGAGAGCTCGGGTTATATATTAATTTATGATGCAATTAATAACAAAGATCGATCCGTGAATTGAAAACAGATTTTGATGTGAGCTAATCCCATACGTAACAGTAACAGAACATTCTAAAGAGAGTGAGTTAAATGTGTGATTGTTTAGCTGATCATCTTCCCGGTGTAAATGTTGTTTGTGCATGTATGTTACATTCAAACATTAACAACTTGAAATGTAAGTGTTTTTTTTTAAGATTTCAACTTTCAAGGTGTTTTTTTTTAAATCTGTTCAAAGAAACTTATTATTATAGCTATTAACGTCGTTGATTCTGACTTTAATGCAAAAAATGTTTAAGTTTTCTAAAAATTTTAGTTCAAAACTTTTCTGCAATAAACTTTGGTTAGGAATTTTTATTCATTCATGACTCTAAAATTATTAACATCACTTGTAGAAAGTTAGGATTATCATCCCAGAACAGATATCTTGATTAATATATTTTGATAAATTAGAAAATTTGAAGAAAAAAATATTGAGTTCATTGTGCACAAAATTTCCTTACTTTTTCAATTCTCTATGCTCTTCTTTATAACATTTGTAATTATGATTATTTTTATTTTTTGGCAGGATGAAAATTTGTTTATAAAAATAAATGTGCTTGTTTTCAACAATCTAAATAGTTCTTGTCTCATTCATTTGTGCCCGTAGAAGTTTTTATTTTGTTCATAGTATGTTGGATTGTAGGTGTATCAAACATTTCTAGTATGTTGGATCGTGGGTGTATCAAACATTTCTAGTATGTTGGATCGTGGGTGTATCAAACATGTCTAGTATGTTGGATCGTGGGTGTATCAAACATTTCTAGTATGTTGGATCGTGGGTGTATCAAACATTTCTAGTATGTTGGATCGTGGGTGTATCAAACATTTCTAGTATGTTGGATTGTAGGCGTATCAAACATTTCTAGTACATGTATGTTGAATTGTTGGCCAATCAAACATTTCAAGTACATGTATGTTGGATTGTAGGCGTATCAAACAATTCTAGTATGTTGGATTGTAGGTGTATCAAACATTTCTAGTATGTTGGATTGTGGGTTTATCAAACATTTCTAGTATGTTGGATTGTAGGCGTATCAAACATTTCTAGTACGTTGGATTGTAGGCGTATCAAACATTTCTAGTACGTTGGATTGTAGGCGTATCAAACATTTCTAGTACGTTGGAATGTGGGTGTATCAAACATTTCTAGTACGTTGGATCGTGGGTGTATCAAACATTTCTAGTACGTTGGATCGTGGGTGTATCAAACATTTCTAGTATGTTGGATCGTGGGAGTATCAAACATTTCTAGTATGTTGGATCGTGGGTGTATCAAACATTTCTAGTATGTTGGATCGTGGGTGTATCAAACATTTCTAGTATGTTGGATTGTAGGCGTATCAAACATTTCTAGTACATGTATGTTGAATTGTTGGCCAATCAAACATTTCAAGTACATGTATGTTGGATTGTAGGCGTATCAAACAATTCTAGTATGTTGGATTGTAGGCGTATCCAACATTTATAGTATGTTGGATCGTTGGCGTATCCAACATTTCTAGTATGTTGGATCGTTGGTGTATCAAACATTTCTAGTATGTTGGATCGTAGGCGTATCAAAGATTTCTAGTATGTTGGATCGTAGGCCTATCAAAGATTTCTAGTATGTTGGATCGTAGGCGTATCAAAGAATTCTAGTATGTTGGATCTTAGGCGTATCAAAGATTTCTGGTATGTTGGATCGTGGGCGTATCAAAGATTTCTAGTATGTTTGATCGTGGGTGTATCAAACATTTCTAGTATGTTGGATCGTGGGTGTATCAAACATTTCTAGTATCTTGGATCGTGGGTGTATCAAACATTTCTAGTATGTTGGATCGTGGGTGTATCAAACATTTCTAGTATGTTGGATCGTGGTAGTATCAAACATTTGTAGTATGTTGGATCGTGGGTGTATCAAACATTTCTAGTATGTTGGATCGTGGGTGCATCAAACATTTCTAGTATGTTGGATCGTGGGTGTATCAAATATTTCTAGTATGTTGGATCGTGGGTGTATCAAACATTTCTAGTATGTTGGATCGTAGGCGTATCAAACATTTCTAGTATGTTGGATCGTAACAGTATACAACATTTCTAGTATGTTGGTTCGTTGGCGTATCAAACATTTCTAGTATGTTGGATCGTTGGCGTATCAAAAATTTCTAGTATGTTGGATTGTAGGCGTATCAAACATTTCTAGTATGTTGGATTGTAGGTGTATCAAACATTTCTAGTATGTTGGATTGTATGTGTATCAAACATTTCTAGTATGTTGGATTGTAGGGGTATCAAACATTTCTAGTATGTTGGATTGTAGGGGTATCAAACATTTCTAGTTTGTTGGATTGTAGGCGCATCCAACATTTCTAGTATGTTGGGTTGTAGGCGTATCAAACATTTCTAGTATGTTGGGTTGTAGGCGTATCAAACATTTCTAGTACATGTATGTTGAATTGTAGGCGTATCAAACATTTCTACTATGTTGGATTGTAGGCCGATCAAACATTTCAAGTACATGTATGTTGGATTGTAGGCGTATCAAACAATTCTAGTATGTTAGATCGTAGGTGTATCCAACATTTCTAGTATGTTGGATTGTTGGCGTATCAAACATTTCTGGTATGTTGGATCGTTGGCGTATCAAACATTTCTAGTATGTTGGATCGTAGGCCTATCAAAAATTTCAAGTATGTTGGATCGTAGGCCTATCAAAGATTTCTAGTATGTTGGATCGTGGGCCTATCAAACATTTCTAGTATGTTGGATCGTGGGCGTTTCAAACATTTCTAGTATGTTGGATCGTGGGCGTTTCAAACATTTCTAGTATGTTGGATCGTGGGCGTTTCAAACATTTCTAGTATGTTGGATCGTGGGCGTTTCAAACATTTCTAGTATGTTGGATCGTGGGCGTATCCACCATTTCTAGTATGTTGGATCGTGGGCGTATCCACCATTTCTAGTATGTTGGATCGTGGGCGTATCCATCATTTCTAGTATGTTGGATCGTGGGCGTTCCACCATTTCTAGTATGTTGGATCGTGGGCGTATCAAACATTTCTAGTATGTTGGATCGTGGGCGCATCAAACATTTCTAGTATGTTGGATCGTGGGCGCATCAAACATTTCTAGTATGTTGGATCGTGGGCGCATCAAACATTTCTAGTATGTTGGATCGTGGGCGTATCAAACATTTCTAGTATGTTGGATATCGTGGGCGTATCAAACATTTCTAGTATGTTGGATCGTGGGCGTATCAAACATTTCTAGTATGTTGGATCGTGGGTGTATTAAACATTTCTAGTATGTTGGATCGTGGGTGTATCAAACATTTCTAGTATGTTGGATCGTAGGCGTATCAAACATTTCTAGTATGTTGGATCGTTGGCGTATCAAACATTTCTAGTATGTTGGATCGTTGGCGTATCAAAAATTTCTAGTATGTTGGATTGTAGGCGTATCAAACATTTCTAGTATGTTGGATTGTAGGTGTATCAAACATTTCTAGTATGTTGGATTGTATGTGTATCAAACATTTCTAGTATGTTGGATTGTAGGGGTATCAAACATTTCTAGTATGTTGGATTGTAGGGGTATCAAACATTTCTAGTTTGTTGGATTGTAGGCGCATCCAACATTTCTAGTATGTTAGGTTGTAGGCGTATCAAACATTTCTAGTATGTTGGGTTGTAGGCGTATCAAACATTTCTAGTACATGTATGTTGAATTGTAGGCGTATCAAACATTTCTAGTATGTTGGATTGTAGGCCGATCAAACATTTCAAGTACATGTATGTTGGATTGTAGGCGTATCAAACAATTCTAGTATGTTAGATCGTAGGTGTATCCAACATTTCTAGTATGTTGGATTGTTGGCGTAATAAACATTTCTAGTATGTTGGATCGTTGGCGTATCAAACATTTCTAGTATGTTGGATCGTAGGCCTATCAAAGATTTCTAGTATGTTGGATCGTAGGCCTATCAAAGATTTCTAGTATGTTGGATCGTGTGCCTATCAAACATTTCTAGTATGTTGGATCGTGGGCGTTTCAAACATTTCTAGTATGTTGGATCTTGGGCGTTTCAAACATTTCTAGTATGTTGGATCGTGGGCGTTTCAAACATTTCTAGTATGTGGGATCGTGGGCGTTTCAAACATTTCTAGTATGTTGGATCGTGGGCGTATCCACCATTTCTAGTATGTTGGATCGTGGGCGTATCCACCATTTCTAGTATGTTGGATCGTGGGCGTATCCACCATTTCTAGTATGTTGGATCGTGGGCGTATCCACCATTTCTAGTATGTTGGATCGTGGGCGTATCCACCATTTCTAGTATGTTGGATCGTGGGCGTATCCACCATTTCTAGTATGTTGGATCGTGGGCGTATCAAACATTTCTAGTATGTTGGATCGTGGGCGTATCAAACATTTCTAGTTTGTTGGATTGTAGGCGTATCCAACATTTCTAGTATGTTGGATTGTTGGCGTATCAAACATTTCTAGTACATGTATGTTGAATTGTTGGCCAATCAAACATTTCAAGTACATGTATGTTGGATTGTAGGCGTATCAAACAATTCTAGTATGTTGGATTGTAGGCGTATCCAACATTTATAGTATGTTGGATCGTTGGCGTATCCAACATTTCTAGTATGTTGGATCGTTGGTGTATCAAACATTTCTAGTATGTTGGATCGTAGGCGTATCAAACATTTCTAGTATGTTGGATCGTAGGCCTATCAAAGATTTCTAGTATGTTGGATCATAGGCCTATCAAAGATTTCTAGTATGTTGGATCGTAGGCCTATCAAAGATTTCTAGTATGTTGGATCGTAGGCGTATCAAAGAATTCTAGTATGTTGGATCTTAGGCGTATGAAAGATTTCTGGTATGTTGGATCGTGGCCGTATCAAAGATTTCTAGTATGTTTGATCGTGGGTGTATCAAACATTTCTAGTATGTTGGATCGTGGGTGTATCAAACATTTCTAGTATCTTGGATCGTGGGTGTATCAAACATTTCTAGTATGTTGGATCGTGGGTGTATCAAACATTTCTAGTATGTTGGATCGTGGGTGTATCAAACATTTGTAGTATGTTGGATCATGGGTGTATCAAACATTTCTAGTATGTTGGATCGTGGGTGTATCAAACATTTCTAGTATGTTGGATCGTGGGTGTATCAAACATTTCTAGTGTGTTGGATCGTGGGTGTATCAAACATTTCTAGTATGTTGGATCGTAGGCGTATCAAACATTTCTAGTATGTTGGTTCGTTGGCGTATCAAACATTTCTAGTATGTTGGATCGTTGGCGTATCAAAAATTTCTAGTATGTTGGATCGTAGGCGTATCAAACATTTCTAGTATGTTGGTTCGTTGGCGTATCAAACATTTCTAGTATGTTGGATCGTTGGCGTATCAAAAATTTCTAGTATGTTGGATTGTAGGCGTATCAAACATTTCTAGTATGTTGGATTGTAGGGGTATCAAACATTTCTAGTATGTTGGATTGTAAGGGTATCAAACATTTCTAGTTTGTTGGATTGTAGGCGCATCCAACATTTCTAGTATGTTGGGTTGTAGGCGTATCAAACATTTCTAGTATGTTGGGTTGTAGGCGTATCAAACATTTCTAGTACATGTATGTTGAATTGTAGGCGTATCAAACATTTCTACTATGTTGGATTGTAGGCCGATCAAACATTTCAAGTACATGTATGTTGGATTGTAGGCGTATCAAACAATTCTAGTATGTTAGATCGTAGGTGTATCCAACATTTCTAGTATGTTGGATTGTTGGCGTATCAAACATTTCTAGTATGTTGGATCGTAGGCCTATCAAAAATTTCTAGTATGTTGGATCGTAGGCCTATCAAAGATTTCTAGTATGTTGGATCGTGGGCCTATCAAACATTTCTAGTATGTTGGATCGTGGGCGTTTTAAACATTTCTAGTATGTTGGATCGTGGGCGTTTTAAACATTTCTAGTATGTTGGATCGTGGGCGTTTCAAACATTTCTAGTATGTTGGATCGTGGGCGTTTCAAACATTTCTAGTATGTTGGATCGTGGGCGTATCAACCATTTCTAGTATGTTGGATCGTGGGCGTATCAACCATTTCTAGTATGTTGGATCGTGGGCGTATCCATCATTTCTAGTATGTTGGATCGTGGGCGTTCCACCATTTCTAGTATGTTGGATCGTGGGCGTATCAAACATTTCTAGTATGTTGGATCGTGGGCGCATCAAACATTTCTAGTATGTTGGATCGTGGGCGCATCAAACATTTCTAGTATGTTGGATCGTGGGCGTATCAAACATTTCTAGTATGTTGGATATCGTGGGCGTATCAAACATTTCTAGTATGTTGGATCGTGGGCGTATCAAACATTTCTAGTATGTTGGATCGTGGGTGTATCAAACATTTCTAGTATGTTGGATCGTGGGTGTATCAAACATTTCTAGTATGTTGGATCGTGGGTGTATCAAACATTTCTAGTATGTTGGATCGTGGGTGTATCAAACATTTCTAGTATGTTGGATCGTGGGTGTATCAAACATTTCTAGTATGTTGGATCGTGGGTGTATCAAACATTTCTAGTATGTTGGATCGTGGGTGTATCAAACATTTCTAGTATGTTGGATCGTGGGTGTATCAAACATTTCTAGTATGTTGGATCGTGGGTGTATCAAACATTTCTAGTATGTTGGATCGTGGATGTATCAAACATTTCTAGTATGTTGGATCGTTGGCGTATCCAACATTTCTAGTATGTTGGATCGTAGGCGTATCCAACATTTCTAGTATGTTGGATCGTTGGCGTATCAAACATTTCTAGTATGTTGGATCGTAGGCGTATCAAACATTTCTAGTATGTTGGATTGTAGGCGTATCAAACATTTCTAGTATGTTGGATTGTATGTGTATCAAACATTTCTAGTATGTTGGATTGTAGGGGTATCAAACAATTCTAGTATGTTGGATTGTAGGGGTATCAAACATTTCTAGTTTGTTGGATTGTAGTCGTATCCAACATTTCTAGTATGTTGGGTTGTAGGCGTATCAAACATTTCTAGTATGTTGGATTGTAGGCGTATCAAACATTTCTAGTACATGTATGTTGAATTGTAGGCGTATCAAACATTTCTAGTATGTTGGATTGTAGGCCGATCAAACATTTCAAGTACATGTATGTTGGATTGTAGGCGTATCAAACAATTCTAGTATGTTGGATCGTAGGCGTATCCAACATTTATAGTATGTTGGATCGTTGGCGTATCAAACATTTCTAGTATGTTGGATCGTTGGCGTATCAAACATTTCTAGTATGCTGGATCGTTGGCGTATCAAACATTTCTAGTATGTTGGATCGTAGGCGTATCAAAGATTTCTAGTATGTTGGATCGTAGGCGTATCAAAGATTTCTAGTATGTTGGATCGTAGGCCTATCAAAGATTTCTAGTATGTTGGATCGTAGGCCTATCAATGATTTCTAGTATGTTGGATCGTAGGCGTATCAAAGATTTCTGGTATGTTGGATCGTAGGCGTATCAAAGATTTCTGGTATGTTGGATCGTGGGCGTATCAAAGATTTCTGGTATGTTGGATCGTGGGCGTATCAAAGATTTCTAGTATGTTGGATCGTGGGCGTATCAAACATTTCTTGTATGTTGGATCGTGGGCGTATCAAACTATTCTAGTATGTTGCATCGTGGGCGTGTCAAAAATTTCTAGTATGTTGGATCGTGGGCGTATCAAACATTTCTAGTATGTTGGATCGTGGGCGTATCAAACATTTCTAGTATGTTGGATCGTTGGCGCATCAAAGATTTCTAGTATGTTGGATCGTGGGCGTATCAAACATTTCTTGTATGTTGGATCGTTGGCGTTTCTAGTATGTTGGATCGTGGGCGTATCAAACATTTCTAGTATGTTGGATCGTGGGCGTATCAAACATTTCTAGTATGTTGGATCGTGGGTGTATCAAACATTTCTAGTATGTTGGATCGTGGGTGTATCAAACATTTCTAGTATGTTGGATCGTGGGTGTATCAAACATTTCTAGTATGTTGGATCGTGGGTGTATCAAACATTTCTAGTATGTTGGATCGTGGGTGTAACAAACATTTCTAGTATGTTGGATCGTGGGTGTATCAAACATTTCTAGTATGTTGGATCGTGGGTGTATCAAACATTTCTAGTATGTTGGATCGTGGGTGTATCAAACATTTCTAGTATGTTGGATCGTGGATGTATCAAACATTTCTAGTATGTTGGATCGTTGGCGTATCCAACATTTCTAGTATGTTGGATCGTAGGCGTATCCAACATTTCTAGTATGTTGGATCGTTGGCGTATCAAACATTTCTAGTATGTTGGATTGTAGGCGTATCAAACATTTCTAGTATGTTGGATTGTAGGTGTATCAAACATTTCTAGTATGTTGGATTGTATGTGTATCAAACATTTCTAGTATGTTGGATTGTAGGGGTATCAAACAATTCTAGTATGTTGGATTGTAGGGGTATCAAACATTTCTAGTTTGTTGGATTGTAGTCGTATCCAACATTTCTAGTATGTTGGATTGTAGGCGTATCAAAATTTCTAGTACATGTATGTCGAATTGTAGGCGTATCAAACATTTCTAGTATGTTGGATTGTAGGCCGATCAAACATTTCAAGTACATGTATGTTGGATTGTAGGCGTATCAAACAATTCTAGTATGTTGGATCGTAGGCGTATCCAACATTTATAGTATGTTGGATCGTTGGCGTATCAAACATTTCTAGTATGTTGGATCGTTGGCGTATCAAACATTTCTAGTATGCTGGATCGTAGGCGTATCAAACATTTCTAGTATGTTGGATCGTAGGCGTATCAAAGATTTCTAGTATGTTGGATCGTAGGCGTATAAAAGATTTCTAGTATGTTGGATCGTAGGCCTATCAAAGATTTCTAGTATGTTGGATCGTAGGCCTATCAATGATTTCTAGTATGTTGGATCGTAGGCGTATCAAAGATTTCTGGTATGTTGGATCGTAGGCGTATCAAAGATTTCTGGTATGTTGGATCGTGGGCGTATCAAAGATTTCTAGTATGTTGGATCGTGGGCGTATCAAACATTTCTTGTATGTTGGATCGTGGGCGTATCAAACATTTCTTGTATGTTGGATCGTGGGCGTATCAAACTATTCTAGTATGTTGCATCGTGGGCGTGTCAAAAATTTCTAGTATGTTGGATCATGGGCGTATCAAACATTTCTAGTATGTTGGATCGTGGGTGTATCAAACATTTCTAGTATGTTGGATCGTGGGTGTATCAAACATTTCTAGTATGTTGGATCGTGGGTGTATCAAACATTTCTAGTATGTTAGATCGTAGGCGTATCAAACATTTCTAGTATGTTGGATCGTAGGCGTATCAAACATTTCTAGTATGTTGGATCGTGGGTGTATCAAACATTTCTAGAATGTTGGATCGTGGGTGTATCAAACATTTCTAGTATGTTGGATCGTGGGTGTATCAAACATTTCTAGTATGTTGGATCGTGGGTGTATCAAACATTTCTAGTATGTTGGATCGTGGGTGTATCAAACATTTCTAGTATGTTGGATTGTAGGTGTATCAAACATTTCTAGTATGTTGGATTGTATGTGTATCAAACATTTCTAGTATGTTGGATTGTAGGGGTATCAAACATTTCTAGTATGTTGGATTGTAGGGGTATCAAACATTTCTAGTTTGTTGGATTGTAGTCGTATCCAACATTTCTAGTATGTTGGGTTGTAGGCATATCAAACATTTCTAGTACATGTATGTTGAATTGTAGGCGTATCAAACATTTCTAGTATGTTGGGTTGTAGGCATATCCAACATTTCTAGTATGTTGGATCGTAGGCCTATCAAAGATTTCTGGTATGTTGGATGGTAGGCGTATCAAACATTTCTGGTATGTTGGATGGTAGGCGTATCAAAGATTTCTGGTATGTTGGATCGTGGGCGTATCAAACATTTCTGGTATGTTGGATCGTGGGCGTATCAAACATTTCTAGTATGTTGGATCGTGGGCGTATCAAACATTTCTAGTATGTTGGATCGTGGGCGTATCAAACATTTCTAGTATGTTGGATCGTGGGCGTATTAAACACTTCTAGTATGTTGGATCGTGGGTGTATCAAACACTTCTAGTATGTTGGATCGTGGGTGTATCAAACATTTCTAGTATGTTGGATCGTAGGCGTATCAAACATTGCTAGTATGTTGGATCGTAGGCGTATCAAACATTTCTAGTATGTTGGATCGTGGGTGGATCAAACATTTCTAGAATGTTGGATCGTGGGTGTATCAAACATTTCTAGTATGTTGGATCGTGGGTGTATCAAATATTTCTAGTATGTTGGATATCGTGGGCGTATCAAACATTTCTAGTTTGTTGGATTGTAGTCGTATCCAACATTTCTAGTATGTTGGGTTGTAGGCGTATCAAACATTTCTAGTATGTTGGGTTGTAGGCGTATCAAACATTTCTAGTATATGTATGTTGAATTGTAGGCGTATCACACATTTCTAGTATGTTGGATTGTAGGCCGATCAAACATTTCAAGTACATGTATGTTGGATTGTAGGCGTATCAAACAATTCTAGTATGTTTGATTGTAGGTGTATCAAACATTTCTGGTATGTTTGATTGTAGGTGTATCAAACATTTGTAGTATGTTTGATTGTAGGTGTATCAAACATTTCTAGTACGGTGGATTGTAGGCATATCAAACATTTCTAGTATGTTGGGTCGTAGGCGTATCAAACATTTCTAGTAAGTTGGATTGTAGGCGTATCAAACATTTCTAGTATGTTGGATTGTAGGCGTATCAAACATTTCTAGTAAGTTGGATTGTAGGCGTATCAAACATTTCTAGTATGTTGGATTGTAGGCGTATCAAACATTTCTAGTATGTTGGCTTGTAGGCATATCAAACATTTCTAGTATGTTGGGTCGTAGGCGTATCAAACATTTCTAGTAAGTTGGATTGTAGGCGTATCAAACATTTCTAGTATGTTGGCTTGTAGGCATATCAAACATTTCTAGTATGTTGGGTTGTAGGCGTATCAAACATTTCTAGTAAGTTGGATTGTAGGCGTATCAAACATTTCTAGTATGTTGGATTGTAGGCGTATCAAACATTTCTAGTAAGTTGGATTGTAGGCGTATCAAACATTTCTAGTATGTTGGATTGTAGGCGTATCAAACATTTCTAGTATGTTTGATTGTAGGTGTATCAAACTTTTCTAGTACATGTATGTTGGATTGTAGGTGTGTCAAACATGTGGGAATATTATGTCACGCCCCTAAGAGTTGTCAAACGGTATGGACCGCACCCCCCTCTTATCTCTCTATATCTAGGCCACTACATAAATAGTATTACAGTAAACATATGTGAATATTACAGCAATACAAAAGTAAGCATTCGGGCAGATTTATTTTGGGGGATGCAATATTTTACAGGGTAGGGTTGAATTTATTTTAATCGGGAGAAAAACATTATCTCCCCCGGAGGATTTGTTTTAAAACAGACTCTCGGGGGGTATTATTATTTTATTATTATTGTATTATTATTACTATTATCTAATATATAAAGCTCAGTTGGTGTTTGTATCTTTGTATGTTTCACTTTTCGACTTTCTGTTAGACAATCACGGAAAAACCAAATGACGGACGTGGACCAAATTTGGCAGGACGGTCCCTTTTACCCTGAAGGTGGTTTTAAGTTAGTTTTTGTAATTGTCCCTTTTGCCCAATTGCCGTAAATTAAATAATCAGAAAATGCAGAGACAAAGAATAAAAAAATTAACCTCATTTCTGTATTGAACAAATTTACGCGGACGTTCAAATGCCGTTCAAAGCGAGTTACTTTTGGTTACGTTTTTTTCCCCCAATACTTTATTTTCAGCGGTGCGCATTAAACAAATATTATAATGTCTAATTACGGTGCGCACATTTTCGTGTACGCTTCATAATTTGACCTGTGTAGTACAAAGAATTGTCATTTTCTTTACTGTTACTTTCTATATATTAGATAGACACGTAAACATATTTAATTACAACTGCCACACGATGCATTAGATTTAATTGTTTACAAGTTTAAATTTAATTGCGAATTTGTTTTAATTATTTTCTGTTCCATAACTCGACATTTAATAAAAACCTATTTATGTAATAATTGTGTCAGTATTTTTTTCAAACTATTTAAATCTAGGCTACCGGACCTATTAACATAAGTAGATTAAACTAAATAAAGTGATCCTGAAAACGCTTAACTATTTTGTATTGCGAATTTAATATGTTATGTTCATTCCTTTGATGATGGATTAACATAGGTCATTTTTAAAATCAATTATTGTCATGGTTTCACATGCGTTTTTACCATAAAATTGATTTGTTTTGGTTTTTTTTTAAATTAGAAATA
Source organism: Ampullaceana balthica (assembly GCA_944989445.1). Classification (NCBI taxonomy): domain Eukaryota; kingdom Metazoa; phylum Mollusca; class Gastropoda; family Lymnaeidae; genus Ampullaceana; species Ampullaceana balthica. Next base: position 369,921 of record CALYLW010000269.1, read on the forward strand.
TAGCCTAATTTCTTTATTTATCTTTATTATCTTTATGTCATAGACGCTGTTGCAAATATTGTATTAATTACAATTGTGTTACGATGCAGCGTCGTAAATAGATAAGAGCTTTTTTTAGAGACGACAGTGGCAGAGATCTTTTGGAAAAATGTCAAAAAATCAGTGGCCTTTTTTTAATGGATACAAACAAACAAACATAAAATTATCAACTTAGCTTTATATATTACATATGCGTTTAAATTATTTTATTTCAATTATTTTCACGATGCATTGTATGAATATTTTACATGCAATGAATAAAATTGGGATTTTAAAAAATTTAATTCATAACTCGACATTTAATTAAAAACCATAGATGTAGCGAGTTTATTTTATGTTGAAAGTGATGGCCTATGTCAAATAAACTTACACTTTAAAACAGTTTACTTAAGCTTTATATACACTATACATTATAAACTTTCGATACTGAAAGTATTAACAAAACGTGATTAAATTTAATGAAGTGATCCTGAAAACGCTTAATATGAATTGCGAATTGAATATGTTTTTATGTTCATTCCTTTGTATTCAGAATAGCATAGGCCATTTCTAAAATTGCCTTTTAATCATTTTTAAGATGCACTTATGAACAGACGGTTGAATCTTTTTTTTAATTTTTATTTATTTTACAGATATAAAATCTGGTGTGTGTGTGTGCATTGAATATAATTTACAAAATATGATGCCTTATCCGAAATAGGGAACAAAAAAAAATGATTCCTTTTTGAAATTATACACATTGCTTATAAACCGTAAATATAAATCGTAAAATATTGAGATATAAAAAATGTTAAATATTATTTCCCTGTGGGAAATATAATGAATACGTCAAAAGGAAGAGTTATTTTGGTCAAGTACATTTACTTTATAACAAGACTTTACTTTATGTGGCCAGCTTTCTATATTGTCTAAATATGGTGTGCACATTTTTTTGATATCATTTTAATACGACCAGTTTTTTTTAAAAAGTATTTTAGAAAGTACATTTATAATTTTATTTATTTGCGCTATGAGTCACTTAGCTTTTGCCTTTTAAAGGGATAGTGCCATATGTTCTTTATCTCATAGACGTGGTTACAAATATTTTATAACTTACAATAGTGATACGATGCAGTTTCGTAATTATATATTAAATTTTTGAGTGACGAGTGTGGTAGAGCTCTTTCGGAAAACCTGTATGTTATGTTAATTTTGTACAAGTGGGAATGAAATTGTAAATTTAGTTATTATGGTCGGCAAGAATCATTATTTAATAAATCATATCTTTTAAATAGTAAGGTTTTGTTAAAAGGCACTGCATTAAGTGAAAACAACTCACGTGGTAAAATGGCATATCTCTGTTTCTCATAAGATTTTAACTAAATAGATGAATCTGAAATTTAACTTGGCAAATAAAAATTGTAATAACCAGCAACTAATACTTGGATAAAGGGTCAGCACACTCCCGCTACAAAGTGCGGGTATTTTTCTAGTTATTACTATTACTATTAATACTAATACTATTAGTAATATACTAAGATTATTACTATTTATTCTATTATTATTACTATTACTTTTATGATGACTATTTTAAGTAATTACTATTGTTATTACAAATTATTACTATTACAATTATTACTATTCCTATGGGGCCGTCCATAAATGAAGTCACGCACCTAGGGGGTGGGAGCGGGGTCACACTTTTGTGACGATGCGTGACGAGGGGGAGGGAGGGGGGGTTGAAGAAATGTGACGTCACATCAAAAGGGTAACTTTAAATAAAACTTCCACTGAAATATTTGGTCGCGTACAATTATTATTTTTTTTTAAATCAGTGCTTCTCAATGTGCCGGTCGGTAGGCCATCAGACGCTGGTTGGCGCAGCTATCAAGAAACGAAAATTAAATCTGTTTATAATCCTTAAGTTTGAGAATCCACAAGATAACGTATGAAATTGTTACACTGCGTCGTTTGATGTTGACATCAAAGCATTTGTGATGTAACCACAGCTCCGTTTGGCTCTCTCACAGCAGGAGTCGTTGACCGACTTGACTAGCTTGACTGACTTGACAGCTTGACTGATTTGACTGCTTGACAGCTTGACTAACTTAGTTCGATCTGAAATATTTTTAAGTAGGTGTCAGCTAGGGCTCATGTTGCAAAATGCAACATGAACCCCAACCGGTAGGCACATTATGCCCAACATGCCAGGTACCCAAACCTAACATGCCAAGTACCTCTACCTGACATGCTCAGTACGCCTACCAAACTATGAATACCTAACATGCCAAGTACCTCTACCTGACATGCTCAGTACGCCTACAGAACTATAAATACCTAACATGCCAAGTACCTCTACCTGACATGCTCAGTACGCCTACAGAACTATAAATACTTAACATGCCAAGTACCTCTACCTGACATGCTCAGTACGCCTACAGAACTATAAATACTTAACATGCCAAGTACCTCTACCTGACATGCTCAGTACGCCTACCAAACTATGAATACCTAACATGCCAAGTACCTCTACCTGACATGCTCAGTACGCCTACAGAACTATGAATACCTAACATGCTAAGTACCTCTACCTGACATGCTCAGTACGCCTACCAAACTATGAATACCTAACATGCCAAGTACCTCTACCTGACATGCTCAGTACGCCTACAGAACTATAAATACTTAACATGCCAAGTACCTCTACCTGACATGCTCAGTATGTCTACCTAAATATAAATACCTAACATGCCAAGTACCTCTACCTGACATGCTCAGTACGCCTACAGAACTATAAATACCTAACATGCCAAGTACCTCTACCCGACATGCTCAGTACGCCTACAGAACTATAAATACCTAACATGCCAAGTACCTCTACCTGACATGCTCAGTACGCCTGCAGAACTATAAATACCTAAGATGCCAAGTACCTCTACCTGACATGCTCAGTACGCCTACAGAACTATAAATACCTAACATGCCAAGTACCTCTACCTGACATGCTCAGTACGCCTGCAGAACTATAAATACCTAAGATGCCAAGTACCTCTACCTGACATGCTCAGTATGCCTACCTTTGATGAGCTGTTATCAAGGCTTGAGGGCTGCTGCAGTTTTCTAGACTTGATGGTAGAAGATGAGCTGTTCTCCAAACTCAATGGTAGAAGTTAAGCAGCTCTTAAAACTTGATGATTGAAGTCTAGCAGTTAACCAAACTTGGAAGGTAGTATTTCCGCAGATATTGATGCAAATGTACATACCTGTTATGAAAGAAACAAAATTTAAATTATTAAGTTTAAGGCTGCTAACTTAAGAGGACAAGTTATGTTATGTGATATTATATTATTTTAAATTGAACATCTTTGCCTTGCAAGTTTGAATTAACTGACTGAATCAGCTATTCTACTTTAGTTGTTCATTTGCTTGTTCCTCCATGAATTTTATGTATTTATGCTTCTAATAAAACTTATTATGTAATTACAATATTAGTATTAATTTATGACTAATAAAAATTAAGTCATACATTTTTACAAGGACCAAGGAAATCAATGTATACTAAATATAGGTTTGCAAGGACTAGTACTTGTGATTATGACAATGAATATCGAACAACTACTTTCACTTATCGTTAAAATATTTATGTTTATTTTTTTAAAGTTATAATGTGAGCTTTTATTATTTGATATAGTATATAAGGAGTCTTGTAAGTCATCAACATGCGAGTGTGAATATATAAATGAAGCAGTGACTCTACTCTGGTTTATTTGATCGGCCTACCTTTGATGAGCTGTTATAAAAGGTTGATGGTAAAGCTGCTGCAGTTTTCTAGACTTGATGGTAGAAGAGGAGCTGTTCTCCATACTTGATGGTGGAAGTCCATCAGCTCTCCATACTTGATGGTAGACGTCTACCAGTTAACCAAACTTGATGGTAAGTGGTTCAGCAGACATTGATGTAATTGTACATCCCTGATTGTGAAAGAAAAAATCTTGGTGATCTAGTCCTGCCACTTGATGTGTACAATCCAACGTAAGCATCGTAAGTGAAAGCTGTTGAGATGTTATTATTATTACTACTATTATTATTACCTAATACATTTTTAAAGTAAAAAAGAAATTCCACCAAAACACACCAGTTTACAACATGTGTGATGCTACTTAACAAAAAGTGTTTTTAAATTATTAATATGTATTACTTCAATAACTTTGCAGCTTGACTGCCTCGACAGCTTCACTGACTTGACAGCTTCACTGACTTGACTAGCTTGACTGACTTGACTAGCTTGACTGACTTGACAGCTTGACTGACTTGACTAGCTTGACTGACTTGACAGCTTGACTGATTTGACAGCTTGACTGACTTGACAGCTTGACTGACTTGACAGCTTGACTGACTTGACAGCTTGACTGACTTAGTTTGATCTGAAATATTTTTAAGTAGGTGTCAGCTAGGGCTCATGTTGCAAAATGCAACATGAACCCCAACCGGTAGAAACATTATGCCCAACATGCCAGGTACCCAAACCTAGCATGTCAAGTACACCACCCTACTATGAATACCTAACATGCCAAGTACCTCTACCTGACATGCTCAGTACGCCTACCGAACTATAAATACCTAACATGCCAAGTACCTCTACCTGACATGCTCAGTACGCCTACAGAACTATAAATACCTAACATGCCAAGTACCTCTACCTGACATGCTCAGTACGCCTACAGAACTATAAATACCTAACATGCCAAGTACCTCTACCTGACATGCTCAGTACGCCTACAGAACTATAAATACCTAACATGCCAAGTACCTCTACCTGACATGCTCAGTACGCCTACCAAACTATAAATACCTAACATGCCAAGTACCTCTACCTGACATGCTCAGTACGCCTACAGAACTATAAATACCTAACATGCCAAGTACCTCTACCTGACATGCTCAGTACGCCTATAGAACTATAAATACCTAACATGCCAAGTACCTCTACCTGACATGCTCAGTACGCCTACAGAACTATAAATACCTAACATGCCAAGTACCTCTACCTGACATGCTCAGTACGCCTACAGAACTATAAATACCTAACATGCCAAGTACCTCTACCTGACATACTCAGTACGCTTACAGAACTATAAATACCTAACATGCCAAGTACCTCTACCTGACATGCTCAGTACGCCTATAGAACTATAAATACCTAACATGCCAAGTACCTCTACCTGACATACTCAGTACGCCTACAGAACTATAAATACCTAACATGCCAAGTACCTCTACCTGACATGCTCAGTACGCCTACCAAACTATGAATACCTAACATGCCAAGTACCTAGGACATGCTCAGTATGCCTACCTTTGATGAGCTGTTATCAAGGCTTGAGGGCTGCTGCAGTTTTCTAGACTTGGTGGTAGAAGATGAGCTGTTCTCCAAACTCAATGGTAGAAGTTAAGCAGCTCTCAAAACTTGATGATAGAAGTCTAGCAGTTAACCAAACTTGGAAGGTAGCATTTCTGCAGATATTGATGCAAATTTACATACCTGTTATGAAAGAAACAAAATTAAAATTATTAGGTTAAAGGCTGCTAACTTAAGAGGACAAGTTATGTTATATGATATTATTATATTTGAAATTGAACATCTTTGCCTTGCGAGTTTGAATTAACTGACTCAATCAGCTATTCTACTTTAGTTGTAGTTCATTTGCTTGTTCCTCCATGAATTTTATGTATTTATGCTTCTAATAAAACTTATTCTGTAATTATAATAGTATTAATTTATGACCAATAAAAAGTAAGTCATACATTTTTACAAGGACCAAGGAAATCAATGTATACTAAATATAGGTTTTCAAGGACTAGTACTTGTGATTATGACAATGAGTATCGAACAACAGCTTTCACTTATAGTTAAAATATTTACGTTTATTTTCTTAAAGTTATAATGTGAGCTTTTATTATGTGATATATTATACAAGGAGATCTTGTAAGTCATCAACATGCGAGTGTGAATATATAAATGAAGCAGTGACTCTACTCTGGTTTATTTGATCGGCCTACCTTTGATGAGCTGTTATAAAAGGTTGATGGTAAAGCTGCTGCAGTTTTCTAGACTTGATGGTAGAAGAGGAGCTGTTCTCCAGACTTGATGGTGGAAGTCCATCAGCTCTCCATACTTGACGTCTACCAGTTAACCAAACTTGATGGTAAGTGGTTCAGCAGATATTGATGTAATTGTACATCCCTGATTGTGAAAGAAAAAATCTTGGTGATCTAGTCCAGCCACTTGATGCGTACAATCCAACGTAAGCATTGTAAGTGAAAGCTGTTGAGATGTTATTATTATTACTACTATTATTATTACCTAATACATTTTTAAAGTAAAAAAGAAATTCCACCAAAACACACCAGTTTACAACATGTGTGATGCTACTTAACAAAAAGTGTTTTTAAATTATTAATATGTATTACTTCAATAACTTTGCAGCTTGACTGCCTCGACAGCTTCACTGACTTGACAGCTTCACTGACTTGACTAGCTTGACTGACTGACAGCTTGAATGACTTGACAGCTTGACTGACTTGACAGCTTGACTGACTTGACAGCTTGACTGACTTGACAGCTTGACTGACTTAACAGCTTGACTGACTTGACAGCTTGACTGACTTAGTTTGATCTGAAATATTTTTAAGTAGGTGTCAGCTAGGGCTCATGTTGCAAAATGCAACATGAACCCCAACAGGTAGAAACATTATGCCCAACATGACAGGTACCCAAACCTAGCATGTCAAGTACACCACCCTACTATGAATACCTAACATGCCAAGTACCTCTACCTGACATGCTCAGTACGCCTACCGAACTATGAATACCTAACATGCCAAGTACCTCTACCTGACATACTCAGTACGCCTACAGAACTATGAATACCTAACATGCCAAGTACCTCTACCTGACATGCTCAGTACGCCTACAGAACTATTAATACCTAACATGCAAAGTACCTCTACCTGACATGCTCAGTATGTCTACCTAAATATGAATACCTTCATAACTATAAATACCTAACATGCCAAGTACCTCTACCTGACATGCTCAGTATGCCTACCTTTGATGAGCTGTTATCAAGGCTTGAGGGCTGCTGCAGTTTTCTAGACTTGGTGGTAGAAGATGAGCTGTTCTCCAAACTCAATGGTAGAAGTTAAGCAGCTCTCAAAACTTGATGATAGAAGTCTAGCAGTTAACCAAACTTGGAAGGTAGCATTTCTGCAGATATTGATGCAAATGTACATGCCTGTTATGAAAGAAACAAAATTAAAATTATTAGGTTAAAGGCTGCTAACTTAAGAGGACATGTTATGTTATGATATATTATTTGAAATTGAACATCTTTGCCTTGCGAGTTTGAATTAACTGACTGAATCAGCTATTTTACTTTAGTTGTTCATTTGCTTGTTCCTCCATGAATTTTATGTATTTATGCTTCTAATAAAACTTATTATGTAATTACAATATTAGTATTAATTTATGACTAATAAAAAGTAAGTCATACATTTTTACAAGGACCAAGGAAATCAATGTATACTAAATATAGGTTTGCAAGGACTAGTACTTGTGATTATGACAATGAGTATCGAACAACTGCTTTCATTTATCGTTAAAATATTTACGTTTATTTTTTTTAAGTTATAATGTGAGCTTTTATTATGTGATATAGTATATAAGGAGATCTTGTAAGTCATCAACATGCGAGTGTGAATATATAAATGAAGCAGTGACTCTACTTAGTTTATTTGATCGGCCTACCTTTGATGAGCTGTTATAAAAGCTTGATGGTAAAGCTGCTGCAGTTTTCTAGACTTGATGGTAGAAGAGGAGCTGTTCTCCAGACTTGATGGTGGAAGTCCATCAGCTCTCCATACTTGATGGTAGACGTCTACCAGTTAACCAAACTTGATGGTAAGTGGTTCAGCAGATATTGATGTAATTGTACATCCCTGATTGTGAAAGAAAAAATCTTGGTGATCTAGTCCTGCCACTTGATGTGTACAATCCAACGTAAGCATCGTAAGTGAAAGCTGTTGAGATGTTATTATTATTACTACTATTATTATTACCTAATACATTTTTAAAGTAAAAAAGAAATTCCACCAAAACACACCAGTTTACAACATGTGTGATGCTACTTAACAAAAAGTGTTTTTAAATTATTAATATGTATTACTTCAATAACTTTGCAGCTTGACTGCCTCGACAGCTTCACTGACTTGACAGCTTCACTGACTTGACTAGCTTGACTGACTGACAGCTTGAATGACTTGACAGCTTGACTGACTTGACAGCTTGACTGACTTGACAGCTTGACTGACTTGACAGCTTGACTGACTTAACAGCTTGACTGACTTGACAGCTTGACTGACTTAGTTTGATCTGAAATATTTTTAAGTAGGTGTCAGCTAGGGCTCATGTTGCAAAATGCAACATGAACCCCAACAGGTAGAAACATTATGCCCAACATGACAGGTACCCAAACCTAGCATGTCAAGTACACCACCCTACTATGAATACCTAACATGCCAAGTACCTCTACCTGACATGCTCAGTACGCCTACCGAACTATGAATACCTAACATGCCAAGTACCTCTACCTGACATACTCAGTACGCCTACAGAACTATGAATACCTAACATGCCAAGTACCTCTACCTGACATGCTCAGTACGCCTACAGAACTATTAATACCTAACATGCAAAGTACCTCTACCTGACATGCTCAGTATGTCTACCTAAATATGAATACCTTCATAACTATAAATACCTAACATGCCAAGTACCTCTACCTGACATGCTCAGTATGCCTACCTTTGATGAGCTGTTATCAAGGCTTGAGGGCTGCTGCAGTTTTCTAGACTTGGTGGTAGAAGATGAGCTGTTCTCCAAACTCAATGGTAGAAGTTAAGCAGCTCTCAAAACTTGATGATAGAAGTCTAGCAGTTAACCAAACTTGGAAGGTAGCATTTCTGCAGATATTGATGCAAATGTACATGCCTGTTATGAAAGAAACAAAATTAAAATTATTAGGTTAAAGGCTGCTAACTTAAGAGGACATGTTATGTTATGATATATTATTTGAAATTGAACATCTTTGCCTTGCGAGTTTGAATTAACTGACTGAATCAGCTATTTTACTTTAGTTGTTCATTTGCTTGTTCCTCCATGAATTTTATGTATTTATGCTTCTAATAAAACTTATTATGTAATTACAATATTAGTATTAATTTATGACTAATAAAAAGTAAGTCATACATTTTTACAAGGACCAAGGAAATCAATGTATACTAAATATAGGTTTGCAAGGACTAGTACTTGTGATTATGACAATGAGTATCGAACAACTGCTTTCATTTATCGTTAAAATATTTACGTTTATTTTTTTTAAGTTATAATGTGAGCTTTTATTATGTGATATAGTATATAAGGAGATCTTGTAAGTCATCAACATGCGAGTGTGAATATATAAATGAAGCAGTGACTCTACTTAGTTTATTTGATCGGCCTACCTTTGATGAGCTGTTATAAAAGCTTGATGGTAAAGCTGCTGCAGTTTTCTAGACTTGATGGTAGAAGAGGAGCTGTTCTCCAGACTTGATGGTGGAAGTCCATCAGCTCTCCATACTTGATGGTAGACGTCTACCAGTTAACCAAACTTGATGGTAAGTGGTTCAGCAGATATTGATGTAATTGTACATCCCTGATTGTGAAAGAAAAAATCTTGGTGATCTAGTCCTGCCACTTGATGTGTACAATCCAACGTAAGCATCGTAAGTGAAAGCTGTTGAGATGTTATTATTATTACTACTATTATTATTACCTAATACATTTTTAAAGTAAAAAAGAAATTCCACCAAAACACACCAGTTTACAACATGTGTGATGCTACTTAACAAAAAGTGTTTTAAATTATTAATATGTATTACTTCAATAACTTTGCAGCTTGACTGCCTCGACAGCTTGACTGACTTGACAGCTTCACTGACTTGACTAGCTTCACTAGCTTGACTGACTTGACTAGCTTGACTGACTTGACTAGCTTGACTGACTTGACAGTTTGACTGACTTGACAGCTTGACTGACTTGACAGCTTGACTGACTTGACAGCTTGACTGACTTGACAGCTTGACTGACTTGACAGCTTGACTGACTTGACAGCTTGACTGACTTGACAGCTTGACTGACTTGACAGACTTAGTTTGATCTGAAATATTTTTAGTAGGTGTCAGCTAGGGCTCATGTTGCAAAATGCAACATGAACCCCAACCGGTAGAAACATTATGCCCAACATGCCAGGTACCCAAACCTAGCATGTCAAGTACACCACCCTACTATGAATACCTAACATGCCAAGTACCTCTACCTGACATGCTCAGTACGCCTACAGAACTATAAATACCTAACATGCCAAGTACCTCTACCTCACATGCTCAGTACGCCTACAGAACTATAAATACCTAACATGCCAAGTACCTCTACCTGACATGCTCAGTACGCCTACCAAACTATGAATACTTAACATGTCAAGTACCTCTACCTGACATGCTCAGTACGCCTACCAAACTATGAATACCTAACATGCCAAGTACCTCTACCTGACATGCTCAGTACGCCTACAGAACTATAAATACCTAACATGCCAAGTACCTCTACCTGACATGCTCAGTACGCCTACAGAACTATAAATACCTAACATGCCAAGTACCTCTACCTGACATGCTCAGTACGACCTACAGAACTATAAATACCTAACATGCCAAGTACCTCTACCTGACATGCTCAGTACGCTTACAGAACTATAAATACCTAACATGCCAAGTACCTCTACCTGACATGCTCAGTACGCCTACAGAACTATAAATACATAACATGCCAAGTACCTCTACCTGACATGCTCAGTACGCCTACAGAACTATGAATACCTAACATGCCAAGTACCTGTACCTGACATGCTCAGTACGCCTACAGAACTATAAATACCTAACATGCCAAGTACCTCTACCTGAATGCTCAGTACGCCTACAGAACTATAAATACCTAACATGCCAAGTACCTCTACCTGACATGCTCAGTACGCCTACCAAACTATGAATACCTAACATGCCAAGTATTTCTACCTGACATGCTCAGTACGCCTACAGAACTATAAATACCTAACATGCCAAGTACCTCTACCTGACATGCTCAGTACGCCTACCAAACATGAATACCTAACATGCCAAGTACCTCTACCTGACATGCTCAGTACGCCTACAGAACTATAAATACCTAACATGCCAAGTACCTCTACCTGACATGCTCAGTACCCCTACAGAACTATAAATACCTAACATGCCAAGTACCTCTACCTGACATGCTCAGTACGCCTACAGAACTATAAATACCTAACATGCCAAGTACCTCTACCTGACATGCTCAGTACGCCTACCAAACTATGAATACCTAACATGCCAAGTACCTCTACCTGACATGCTCAGTACGCTTACAGAACTATAAATACCTAACATGCCAAGTACCTCTACCTGACATGCTCAGTACGCCTACAGAACTATAAATACCTAACATGCCAAGTACCTCTACCTGACATGCTCAGTACGCCTACAGAACTATAAATACCTAACATGCAAAGTACCTCTACCTGACATGCTCATTATGCCTACAGAACTATGAATACCTAACATGCCAAGTACCTCTACCTGACATGCTCAGTACGCCTACCGAACTATGAATACCTAACATGCCAAGTACCTCTACCTGACATGCTCAGTACGCCTACAGAACTATAAATACCTAACATACCAGGTACCCAAACCTAGCATGTCAAGTACACCACCCTACTATGAATACCTAACATGCCAAGTACCTCTACCTGACATGCTCAGTACGCCTACAGAACTATGAATACCTAACATGCAAAGTACCTCTACCTGACATGCTCAGTACGCCTACAGAACTATGAATACCTAACATGCCAAGTACCTCTACCTGACATGCTCAGTACGCCTACCAAACTATGAATACCTAACATGCCAAGTACCTCTACCTGACATGCTCAGTACGCCTACAGAACTATGAATACCTAACAAGCCAAGTACCTCTACCTGACATGCTCAGTACGCCTACAGAACTATGAATACCTAACATGCCAAGTACCTCTACCTGACATGCTCAGTACGCCTACCAAACTATAAATACCTAACATACCAGGTACCCAAACCTAGCATGTCAAGTACACCACCCTACTATGAATACCTAACATGCCAAGTACCTCTACCTGACATGCTCAGTACGCCTACAGAACTATGAATACCTAACATGCCAAGTACCTCTACCTGACATGCTCAGTACGCCTACCGAACTATGAATACCTAACATGCCAAGTACCTCTACCTGACATGCTCAGTACGCCTACAGAACTATAAATACCTAACATACCAGGTACCCAAACCTAGCATGTCAAGTACACCACCCTACTATGAATACCTAACATGCCAAGTACCTCTACCTGACATGCTCAGTACGCCTACAGAACTATGAATACCTAACAAGCCAAGTACCTCTACCTGACATGCTCAGTACGCCTACAGAACTATGAATACCTAACATGCCAAGTACCTCTACCTGACATGCTCAGTATGCCTACCTTTGATGAGCTGTTATCAAGGCTTGAGGGCTGCTGCAGTTTTCTAGACTTGATGGTAGAAGATGAGCTGTTCTCCAAACTCAATGGTAGAAGTTAAGCAGCTCTCAAAACTTGATGTTAGAAGTCTAGCAGTTAACCAAGCTTGGAAGGTAGTATTTCCGCAGATATTGATGCAAATGTACATATGAAAGAAACAAAATTTAAATTATTAGGTTAAATACTGCTAACTTAAGAGGACAAGTTATGTTATGTGATATTATATTATTTGAAATTGAACATCTTTGCCTTGCGAGTTTGAATTAACTGACTGAATCAGCTATTCTACTTTAGTTGTAGTTCATTTGCTTGTTCCTCCATGAATTTTATGTATTTATGCTTCTAATAAAACTTATTATGTAATTACAATGTTAGTATTAATTTATGACTAATAAAAAGTAAGTCATACATTTTTACAAGGACCAAGGAAATCAATGTATACTAAATATAGGTTTTCAAGGACTAGTACTTGTGATTATGACAATGAGTATCGAACAACTGCTTTCACTTAACGTTAAAAATATTAACGTTTATTTTTTTTAAGTTATAATGTGAGCTTTTATTATGTGAGAGTTTATTTGCTCAGCCTACCTTTGATGAGCTGTTATCAAGGCTTGATGGTAAAGCTGCTGCAGTTTTCTGAACTTGATATTAAAAGATGAGCTGTTCTCCAAACTGGATGGTAGAAGTTTAGCAACTCTCCATACTTGATGGGAGAAGTCTATCAGTTTACCAAGCTGGATCAGATATTAATGTAATTGTACATATCTGTTGTAAAAGAAACTGCTAACTTTAGAGGACAAGTTATGTTTTTTTATATATATATAATTGTGTTAAATTGAAAATCCTTGCCTTGTAAGTTTGATTTATGAGTTTGGAATAGCTATTCTACTTCAGTTGTACAGTAGAACCCACTTAACTCGAGTCCGGTTAACTCGCCAACCCTATTAAGTCGACGTTTCTTATTGGAACGGTCAAATTCTCTCTTTGTATTGGCATTTCTCATCGGTTAATTCGATACTTATAAGACGCCGAATTCTAACACCTCGAGCGCAAAAGATGGCCAAATTTTCCACTTAACGTTGGTTATCTCGATCCCCATGACCAATCGCCAACTTTTGAAAATGTTATCGAATCCACCACAAAATCTCACTACCGTATTTTCGCGGGTTCAACTGCACTATTACTAACAGCCAGCCAATGACGCGAGTGAAAACACGTTTGGTCCCCATTTAGGCCGTGCTGGGCGTGTGTAGAAGAACTGGGTCACGCAGCGTGTGTCGAGAACAAAGACGCGCAGAGGGAAGCGGGGGATTGCTTTGTATGACATCACGGGCAAAAAGCAACTAAGAGTGTATTAAGTATTAATGATTTAGTTTTCACTTCGCGCCATCTGATGGTGACTTCAAAGAACATGTGATGTCACATCCCGCTTGTTTTCAGCGCTCTTGCGCTGAATAGAAACACTCCATGCTAGGGTTACCAACTCCCACAACCGCGAACCCGGGAGATTATAGAATTGCAAACAAAGATTTAAACAAAACAATTATTTTAACATATAACAATTTATATCTCCCAAGTCATAGTTAAACGGGAGACGGGACAAGAAAGCCGATTTCGGGAGACTGCCGACAAAAACGGGAGAGTTGGCAACCCTACTCCTCGCGGCCTTGAACGTGGTTCACATTTTAACATCGCCTCACTGTGTGTTAGTTCTCGTCAACTAAGAGAGCAGGGGTGCCACTCACTTAAACCCTGAAATCCTTTTTTTAAAATTTCTTGAATCCTGAAAATTCTTTTATAAATTATAACAAAGTGCCACTGGCCACTGTCATTTTCATTTTCCAACCACTTAAATCTATCATCATGTATGTTGAACACTTTTTATCAGTTTGACAATATTGATATCACATTTGCAAAAGTTTAAATATATATATATATAGTATAACAATTAATAACAATATATAGTACGTACAATACAAAAGAAACGTGCCTATGCCCATTTAGAGTATCTATAATATGGAATTCCCTTACAATATCTTACACTAATATTTCATATTATTTATATATTATACTATGAATAATTAAATAAATAATTATTATTTTGAATTTTATTTATTTGTTTTAAGTCATTTTATGGTCTTGTTTTGAAATAAACTACAATTTATAAACTAATAATTTATTACATAAATTACAGTTTATAATAGGTTCAAAATTTAATAATTATTATTGACTTTAGTTTAGACTATAGGCCTTTGCCTTTAACTTTATCTCATACTTTTAATTGTAACTTTTGAGAGTAGAGGCCTAATTCTAATAAAAATGAATATTATAAACTATAATTTAGGTTTGGTTTAAAATTACAATTAAATTACTACTCATTAATATTGCAACTATTGGATAATTACTTAAAATTAAATTACTAAACGAGAAGTAGCCGTGAAAATTACTATTATTTAGTAAATAAAGTGTGACACTTTAAAAAATATATATTATATAATATATCATTTAAATTTAAAAAACAGTACATTTTAAATAAAAGTAAAAGGATTACAGCACCATCGTTATTATTAATTCTAAGGTATGCATATGTTTCGACTTAACATTAGATAAAACATTTGATTATTACGTTCTTAAATTTAATTTAATAGACAACATAACTACTAATTATAAATAAAAATAAAATACCAGTAATTTAGTATATAAATTTATAGTAAATTACAGTACAGGCTAATTAATTTTGAAACTGAATAAATTTTAATCTTATACACTTTTCATTATTATTTTTTACTGTGTTATCATTCAGTTTATTATTATTATATTTAACTAAAAAATGTATAACTTAAACTAAATCTTTTCATTTAAATATGTAATTAAATATATATTAAATTTAATTTGCATTACAATGATGCAAAGTGCATAAAATTAGTGATAAGCCATGTCTGACAACTCCTTTTTTTCAGTGGCGATGACTCAATATATATAATCTATTGACAAATTTTAGAATTTTGTAACTTTCTTCAGTCAAATCCATTTTTTATTAAATAAATTTATATCGCTTGTAAAATAAATAATCTAAACATGATTTTTACCTCTAGCATATGTTCCTAAAGGTTATTTTTATATAATATTATTGTAACACAACTTTCAAAAGAATTAAATTACTGCCGATAAGGAAATCGAAAATATAGTACAATAGATACCAGCCTGCTTACGAAATTTCGTAGCACACGTCACCCATGACGAACTGCGCATTTATTAGAATAAATGTGATGTAAAACGCGAACTACCGATGTGACCGTAAGACCGACTGTAAAATCGCTATGAGAGTTTTTGCGTGAATTTACGACAAGCGCAGAAAGATGCTATAACTATAAGAGGACAAGTTATTTTATTTTATGTGATATAATATTTGAAATTGAACATCTTTGCCTTGTAAGTTTGAATTAACTGCCTGAATCAGCTATTCATTTAGTTCATGTAGTTCATCCGTGAATTTTATTTATTTATACTTTATACTTCTACTAAAACTAATAACTAATTTTGTAATTATAATAAGTAAGTTAATATAATAAATACTATCTTTAGAAATATTTAGGCGTACTTTTTTAAAGTTTTCGGCATTTAATAATTTATTCATCTGCAAAACTTAGTTTAAGTTTAAGTATCAAAACACAGTATAAGTATAAGTTATTAATTATTAAATTTAGTCAAATTTAGATCGGCTACTACTAGTACTACTACTAGCTATACTATATTATAATTTTTATGTTTTTTTGTTTGTTTTTTATGTCCTTACACTTGTTTACAATAAATAGTGTGACTTATACTAAAGTTAAAGTCAACGACGACACCGACAAGAAATTAGTCCAACGACGTACCTTATAACACTGGACGAAATGTTCATCATGAAGACCTCAAGAATCTTTAAGACTGATTGCAGTCTCACCAACATTTGTCATCAAGACATCCCGTTGTAATGAATTTCGTGCAAACTTCACTCACTTTAATAAGGTAATCTAGATGTCGCACCCAGCCGATACCTAAATGTTTTTATTGGCTGTTGTAAAACTATTATTAATATTTAATAAAATTTGTGAATCAGATTTTTTAGCCAAAAAATACGATGAAGTTAGTTAAAAATAAATATTTAAATTATTTAAATGAACTATCATATTGAAATACATGCCTATGTCAGCATCTTTAATCAGACGGCAATTTTAATTACATTTTTTTAATGATATGAATATTTATAACACAAAAATTACTACAGCGTGGTCCAATCAAATGTACGAGTGACAGGCATTCAAACGACAACGGGTTCAAATCCCTGACCTGGCTATGATGGTTGTTAGTTTCTTTAATCAGAATTTTTTTGCAAAATAGTTGTTAATTTAATACTGTAAAACTATTATTAATATTTTATAAAATTTGTTGATCAGATTTTTTAGCCAAAAAAAAATACGATGAAGTTAGTTAATAATAAAAAAACGTAAAAAACCCATTTTGACTATAAATCCTTTATGTACGAGACATAACTAAAACTTAAAGAATGTTCATTATAAATTATAATATTAATTACATGTATTATAATAAGCAGCGTAAGACAATCCAAAAATACAAAATTGTAGTTATGTCTCGTAAAAATATTTAATATAATGCTCACCGATCAGGAATATGTTTATAAAAAGTGTTGTCAATAAAATACGCACCTTATAAGCCTTATTGCGCGACAGGAAAGGTTGTTATAATATAATATAACTAGGTTGTGCTGCGGCGCCCACTTTTTTCAAATGCCCAACTAACTTATCCTTGTTTGATAAATACTTAATATTGAACATACTGAAATGTACACAAAGTATTTTATAATAGGGATTGTAGGGCGCCTACGGCGCTTACTGCAGGTGTGGGGCGCCAACGGCGCCTACCCTTTCTTGTCAAAAGCCCAAGTAACTTATCATTGTTTGATAAATACGAAATATTAAACTTGCTGAAATGTACACAAAGTATTTTATAATTATAAATCATCAAATTATATTTTTACATCGTTCCCTTTTCAAAAATTAAAATATAAGCTAAAACAATGATGTCATATAATATATTTATTTTTTTACAGCGCGTCTTTAATTTATAATTATTTTGCACACCTTTTTGCGCGCCTTTCGATGCACGCCTTGTATTAAAATATAAGCTCAAAAAATGACGTCATAGCGTTCCACATCCTTCCAGCCAGCCAGCCAGTGACTTGGACTATTATATTGTATATATAATTTAATACGCACCACGACACTCTATCTCAAAAATTTAACATGATATATAGAGATGGATAAAATAAACTAAATATTCAATAATTTAAATACAGTACATGCGATCGATCTGAAATGTTGATACTTCGTTTTTATCATTAGTACAAAACTAATTTCGATCTGAAATCCAAGTAGTCCAGTAGATATCTCTACTGGACTACTTGGATTTCACCGCAGCTAAGTGTTTTTATTATTTCGTTATATTCGCTTCATTTGTGTACTATTTGTCTGTTGAGGAAGGCTCTTTGCCGAAACGTTCGCTGTTGTGTTACGTCTTGTCAGGCCTACTAACACCATGTTTTTATGTTATACATTTACCTATTTAAAAGCCTGATGGCAGTCTCACCCCCATTACTAAAATTTTTGAAACTCGAAAATATTTTTAACCAATTTATTATGTTTCACTGCAGCGTGCGTCTTCTTATCTTATCTTACATTATGAGTCTTATCTGTTACAGACGCTCCTTTTATAAAGAAGATTATTGCGTCCTAAGCTTATCTATGGTTTGTTTAGGCCTGCATTCTTATTAGAGTTTTACATGTTGATAAAGTGTTGGTTTTCGTGGTTTCTTCAGGAAACTCATTCCACGCCCGAATTGTTAAAAATATGCTGTGTGCTTACAGTCACGACTAAAGCTGTATTTTAATTATGCTAATACTAATACTAAACATTAGTTCTCATATTCAAATTTCAGGATTACTAGGTAAGCCGATTAATGAATTTTTTTATGTCAAATAATAAGTAAATAAGTGAATTGGTCATTAAAATTAATATTCCTATCTTGTGTTACAACTAGTCAGAGCAATAATCATTGGCATCCTTCCGTCTTGAGAGACGATGGTGCATCACCGTTGGGTTGGGTTGCATTTCCTCGTGGGGCTGAGCAGTCCTATCCTTGAGTTACAGTCTTTCCACAGCTTTTGCACATGACGTCTGTTTCCCTGTGTTTTTTCTTTTCTCCTAGCTTTTGTGTCTGCAGCCTCCTCCATCCTTCAATCCTCGACTACTATAACGCCCTCTTTGACAACTGTGCACCACGTAGATCTGTCTTCTGCTTTGCATTCCCAGTCACTTGTGATTATTCTGGCTGCTTTCATGTCTCGCTGACAGAACTCTTCAAATCGGAAACGTGGGCGATCTGTCTTCCTCTTTCACGATGCCAGTTCTCCATATAGGAGGTCCTTGGGCTCATTCTTTTTACATGTCCTAGCCATCTTAGGCGTCTTTCACTAAGGATTGAGAAACAGCTTTGGATATTGGCACACATCAGAAATTCACTATTTGGCACTTTGTCCTGCCATTTAATGCCAAGGATGCGACGCAGGCACCTCAAGTAGAAGCTTTTAAGCTTAAGATCATTTGATGAATAAGTGGTCCATGTCTCACTCCCGTACTGATGACGCAGGCTCGAAAAGACACATAATTTGGTGTTCTCCATTAGCTTGATATTTTGCCGAAAACATTTATTTAATTTAACCATTGTGGCAGCTGCTTTGCCAATTCTGCTGTTTATTTCGTCCTCAATGGAGAGTGAGTTGGAAACCTTGGTTACCAAGTAGGTGAAGCTGTCCACAACCTCCAAGTTTTCATTGTCGATATTGATGGTAGGAGGAGAACATGTGTCTTGGGCCTTAATGTTTGTCTTTTTCAAGCTGATTTGAAGACAAAATTCTTTGCAGGCGTTGGAGAAGCTTGAAACGAGTTGTTGCAAACCAGTTTCTGTGTGTGCTATCAGTGCCGTATCGTCGCAAAAAGTAGCTCGCGAATTAGGACAACAGCTTACTGCCTAATGAGAATGTTATGACTAGTCATAAAAATACGAAATAACTTTATTGCATCAACATCATGCTGTTTTTTCCAGCCAGGCTTCTGATTGCTCAATTGGGGAAAAGGACATCAATAAACTTGCATTCAGTTGTAACTGGCCATTCTCTGGGTATAATAGGCATAACTGGGGGGAAAAAAACAATAGATGCATTGCAATAAAAATAAGGTATAATTGTCCTGAGAGCAAAGCATTACTTAGCTAAAAGAAGATAATCACTGAAAACATAACTATACGTCTACATGGAGATAAATGTGAACATGAACACAATACAGGTAATATGAACACAATACAGGTAAACATGAACACAATGCAGGTAATATGTACACAATACAGGTAAACATGAACACAATGCAGGTCAACATGAACAATACAGGTAAAGATGAATACAACACAGGTAAACATAAATACAATACAGGTAAACATGAATACAATACAGATAAGCATGTACATAGTGTAGTTAAACGTGACTACAACACAGGTAAACATGAACACAATGCCTGGAGATGCAATTGTCAATCTCAGCTTTTCTACTGCCTGTCTGTGAGTACATTAAGATTGACTCATCAAACTATCTGGTTATTTTATCTTGCTATTTTGACTATTTAACATTAATGCTGATACCATTGTTATTAACAGTGACATCTACGATTTTTCCACGACGAAATCAGAAATTTTCATTTTAGACCACGAAAGGCAAGTAAAGTACATAATGTTTGCTTCATTTCTTTATAACAGCATCATTTGTTTATAAAAGGGAGTAAGCCGATTTGGTGTCTTTTCCGGCGGCATAAACCCGCACTATGCCATTGTATGATTGTATAATATTTAAAGATCTTAATAACGGTGTTTTGGATGAGTTTTTTTGGCGAATATCTATGAGCAGAGTAATAGAGAGGCACTGAATTCATTCTAAAATTTTTACATTTATTTCATTATGGAATAATTTCCATAAAAAATATGTTAAATTTACTATGAGAGCAATCAGCTGTCTTACTGATCTCACCGGAAATGAGGAAGTATTCTTGAATTTAGTTCAGTATTGCTGGATCAACAAAATTATGCAAGAAAAAATTGGACAGTTGACCACACAAGAGACGACAAAAGGTCACCGTCAGAAATAAACAAGGGCGGGAGACATCAGACGAGTAGACCAGGACTTGTAGAGCCAACAGACTGACTTAAAAAAATAACGTCTATTTCTTATGAGATTTTCATAAAGTGAAAATGGGAGACAATTAATTCATTGGAGGTTTAACAATGGTTGTTTCTCTTGCATTAAAGAAAGAAAGCTTTCGTCAACGCTACGACATAAATTAAGTGTTGTTGACATGTTTAAAAAAGAAATTCTATTGACTGTGTGAAGAAGGTTTTTAATGAAAGTTGGATAAATTGGTGGATGTCACTACCATAGGACGCATTAATCTGCTGTATAGAAAGAGCGACTGTAATTTATAAGATAAGTCAGTTATTAAACCATTTTTATTTGTATAATAAATTAAGAATTAGTATGTCTGACAGGAATAAACAAGGCTGACGGTTCTACATCGAGGTAACATTGTATACTTTGGTGGTGTTGACAATTTTTGAATTAATCTCTTTTAAATGATGAAAGGTGTAAGTACGTTAATTTATTTGATTGCTTTCAAATAATTATTTTTATAAATTATTCATTTACTTTAAAGGTTTACATTATGTGGAAATGCATTATGAAAACTCAAATAATTTCCCTTCTTTCTCGTATCATTGTAGGAAACATCTCTCTTTCAGCATGATTAATGGAAAATATTTGTTTTTCCTCATTTATTTATAACTAGATTGTGCCAGTGCGCCATGGCGCCTGCGGCGCCCACTTTTTTTAGGGCGCATATGGCGCCAACCTTTTTCAAAAGCCCAACTAACTTGTCCTTTTTTGTTAAATACGAAATATTAAACTTTCTGAAATGTACGCAAAGTATTTAATAATAGAGGTTGTAGGGCGCCTACGGCGCCCACTTTGTTTTTTGTCAAAAGCCCAAGTAACTTATCCTTGTTTGATAAATACGAAATATTAAATTTCCTGGAATGTACACAAAGTGTTTTACATCTTTAATTTATAATCATCATGCGCACCGATGCACACCTTGTATTTTAAAATAAAAGATCAAACAATGACGTCATATTAAATATTTTTACAGTGCTAATCAACACACGATTTTTCAACTGCTACAGACTGTTGTACATCGTTCCACAGAGTTCCACATCCTTCCCAACAGGGAGTGACTTGGGCTTTTATATTATTTATGGTCGCATTTTTAAATCCTTTATTGACCTTTATGTTAAATTCACCATCTTGTCGTGGTCCCACCCACCCGCAGAAAAAAAACATTTACCCACTTCCCGGGATCCTATAACTGAAGCCTTTTAATTTTCATAATTTAATCTCTCTCAAACGCCTAGATCTACATATAATTTAGTCCTCTTGAAACTTAATATCAGGGCAATAATTGAAATGTTTATTATTGCTTTGTAAAAAGGAATTCCCGTACCCTGGTAAACAGAAAGCATCAAGAATGAAAGGAAGTTCTGTGCTAAAATAATTCGACACAATTAACACTAATATTTTCAATTAATTGGTTTACCACAACTGGTCATTTATGAACTGATAAAACTTATTTATAGAGTTTGTTAAAATTTGGTACCAAGAATGGTGAGTTGATTTTACATTTCTTATACACATAAATAATATTTATATAAATCTAACCTTAATTTCATTCATGGAAAAGAACTGACCCAAACTAAAGATGCAAAATACTTAGGAGTCATGAGTCATAATAAATGAGTAACTATCATGGAATCCCCATGTCAATGAAGTTATTAAAAAATCAAACAAAACCTTAGGCTTTATAAAAAGAAACTTTTACAATTGTAATAGAGATATAAAACTAAAATGCTACCTCACTTTGGTGAGACCTGTACTCGAATATGCATCTTCTGTATGGGACCCATCCACCAAAGAAAACATTGATAAACTAGAACAAATTCAAAAAAGAGCTGCCAGATTCATTACTGGAGAATATTCGAAACTGACAAGAGTAACACCATTAGTTAAATCATTAAACCTTGAAACACTAGAGGATAGAAGAACCAAAAGCAAAGTAGTAATCATACATAAAGCAATTAATTCTAATTTAGAAATATAACACAAAGATAACTTAATACAACCCTCAGATAGACATAAGGATAAAACACCTTTCTTATTCCGTATGCAAGAACAAACACATACAAATTCTCGTTCTTCCCGTCCGGAATTCGGGCGTGGAATGGGTTGCCTGAAGAACCAGGAAAACCAACACTTTATCAACATTTAAATCTCTAATAAAAATTCAGAACTAAACACAAACCATAGATAAGCGTAGGACGCAATAATCTTCTGTATAGAAGGAGCGTCTGTAACAGATACGATAAGATAATTGTGGAGTTAATATTTGTTCTACGCAAATCTCTACAAAAGAACAAAAAATAATAAAAACATTTATACGTTTCCTAAAATCCTAAATTTTCTTATATTTAGTGTAATTTATTTAGTTAATTTAATAATTATTATTTAGAGACTAAATCTGAAATGCCATTTTGAAATCTTTTAAGCTCTACAATATCAATAGCGTCTAATATTTGTTAAATCTGTAATTAAATTTGAAATATGCTGTGATAAACTAAAGTAACTATAAGAAATTATGGAGCCGACATGGTTGAACGAAATTGTGCTGGAACTAAAATTTTAAAGACTCCTTTTCTCAAGGATATATGACAAACGTTTTATAAATGTCATTCTATGCAAGCGAAGAAACCGTTCTTTTGTTTTTGTTACGCCCCTCATGTTCAATCGGGCCAAAATCATCATCGTCGATAACAAAATAAATTATTTAGGGTGGTACATAGCTGCTCCCTTTCAGAGTTCTCCATGCATGATTTCTCATCCCACTTTACCCATGTAAAGTTCCTAGTAACACGCTCGCAGTGAAACGATCCCATTGAAAAGCTCCTCTTGATATTATTCCAGTTAAGGGTGCCCCATTGAAAGTTTTCCCTGTGTGAAGTGTCCCTGCCTTGTTAGCTTCAATGTCCTTTGACAAGCCTATAACTATTACCTATAACTATTACCTGTAACTATTACCTGTAACTATTACCTGTAACTATTACCTGTAACTATTACCTGTAACTATTACCTGTAACTATTACCTATAACTATTACCTATAACTATTACCTATAACTATTACCTGTAACTATTACCTGTAACTATTACCTGTAACTATTACCTGTAACTATTACCTATAACTATTACCTATAACTATTACCTATAACTATTACCTATAACTATTACCTATAACTATTACCTGTAACTCATATAAATGTGTCCCTGCTATCTCCCAACATGAGCCAATATAAACATGTCCTCCTGCCTCCCAACATGACCCAATATAAACATGTCCTCCTGCCTCCCAACATGAGCTAATTTAAACATATCCTCCTGCCTCCCAACATGAGCCAATGTAAATATGCCCTCTTGCCTCCCAACTTGAGCCAATGTAAACATGCCCTCCTGCCTCCAACCATGAGCCAATGTAAATATGTCCTCCTGCCACCCAACATGAGCCAATGTAAACATGTCCTACGTCCTCCCAACGTGAGCCAATTTAAACATGTCCTACTGCCTCCCAACATGAGCCAATATAAACATGTCCTCCTGCCTCCCAACATGAGCCAATTTAAACATGTCCTCCTGCCTCCCAACATGAGCCAATATAAACATGTCCTCCTGCCTCCCCCACCCCATTATCCTATAAACCAGACTGTGAATGAGGACAACCTGAATAAGTTCTTCTCTCCCTTGAGTTACTTCATACTGACCATGATCTCCCTGACCACAGCACTGGCCGGTCTGCTCTGCAACTCCATCATCATTGCCATCTTCATCAGAGTCTACAAGATCAAACGATTTCAAGTGAGACAATTTAGTAATGAGTAGTTAGGTAGCCTTGTCAGCTTTTTGAGCTAATTACTTCAACTCTATGTGGCGGTATGCACCAGAACAAAGGGTACTTTCAGTAAACATGGTGCCCAGCAAGTTAGAGTATTAATATAACAAGTGCCGTTTTACTTGGACACTTAAGCCCCTCTCCCCCCTGCCCACACCATTTTTTGTTGGTTGCCCAAGACCCTATTTAGCATAAAGTTTCTTAAGGAATTCTGAGTGGACAATTTAACTTGTGTATTTTTTTTTCAAACACCGTGTTTCTCCAAACATAAGGCATTGGTGAATATCTAAAACAAATTGATTACACTTTATTATATATTGCGAATTAAAAACGGTTGATGTGTCGAAGACTTGTCGTTTTGTCTTTCGTTGTCTTCTCTGGTTACCAGTCTAGTCAAAAAAAGCCACCACATTCTCCCATGAAAACGTGTTTTAGACCAAAACACTTCTTTAAGGCACATAATTTAACAACTAAAACCCTGGATATTACCATTCGTTCTCTGCCACAATATCTTCTTCCAACCCCCTGTCCATTCTAACTCCTCCATTAAGACAACCCAGAACCCCCGTTATTTGTCTTCTCTTAATGCATCCATTGTTCAGAGTGTTCTGTGGGTCAATCTGTCCATCTGTCTGATAGCACAGAGCATTGTCATCAGTTTGGACGCCATGGGAGTCTACATCACCACACTAAGTAACACCGGGTTCGCCTGCATGTAAGTGCTGGTCTATTTTTGAATGGGACAAGGGGTGGAGAGTGTTGGAGATTCCATTCGTCCCTTTATCACCTCAATGAACTCCGACATACGTATTGACGTCATCAAGGAGTATTTTTAGTAATCTTGTATTCCACGATACAATAAACTTGGTGTATGTCTGATTTTTAAAAAGGAAGTTTGAGACATTTCGGGGTAAAAACATATTCATTACTAATACTCGCTCTGTTTGGATTGCGTGATATGTGCTGATAACATTCATTGTATAATTGTATGTGATGATTACAGTGATTGAGGGACCACGGTCTAAGTTCAGAGGGGTTAAATCATTAGGACAAACTTATTTGAGGAGATCCAAGGATTGTCTGTGTGTGGGTTTGATTAACAGCCTTTAGGACTAGTTGAGGGAATATCAACATTGGTTAACAGCTTGCCTTTCAGTACTAGCTCAGAGAATGTTAACTTTGGTTGAAGGGTTTGAGTACTAGCTGAGGGAATTTTTAACTTTAGTTAACAGCTAGCCTTTCAGTGCTAGCTGATCTACAGTGACGATTCACCCTATCTCGCGACAGTCCTAGGTTATAGACCCGTAACGCTGTACATCGGTAACGCCGCAGTTATAGCGGGTCGAAGTAGGGAAAATTCCACAACCTCCCGTTTGGGAGGTAACCCCATTGAGAGGCAGACTAGGTCGACTTGTGCGGCTACCATCTGCCCAGACGACTCCCTCTTATAGGGGACCGTCTCGGGGGTGTCCCCGTCGGACTAGCTCATCTTGGTGGAGGGGAGAAAGCTACCGGAGAATTCCCCGAAGGGACTTAGAAGAGCCTTAGGGACTCAGGGTCATTTATGCCACATCAAATGTCATATATTTAGTGGTAGCTCATGGAATGTTAACTTTTGTTGACAGCTTGCCTTTCAGTGCTAGCTGATGAAGTTGTTATGTTCTATGCACTTTTAACATTCCGAATCCCTGAGCCCCAGTCATTTCAGTAAACACTTTCGAATGACCGTTGTATGATCACGTCTGAATGACCATTGTATGATCACGTCTGATTGGCCATTGTATAATCATGTCTGAATGAACGTTGTATTATCAAGTCTGAATGAACGTTGTATGATTCAGTTTTTTGTCGTCTCACTAAAGTACCACGATCATCGTAAGGTCACGTCTGTTGTCAGGGCCAGGTATGCACTGCCACTCGTCATGGACCAGGTGTTTATGGGAAGTTATCTCTCGCTGCTGACCGAACGAATGACCATCATCCACTTCGCTCCCTTTCACGGGTAAGGAAATATGTATTTTTGGTTTTCCTTTACTTTTTAGATACATCTTCGGACTGATCACCTACTTTCAAAAGGTGGTGTTTGTACAGTGGCGTAGGGAGAGGGGTGCAAGGAGGGAAAATGCCCCGGGTGGCACTTTGTTAGGGGCTGCTAATTGTTCGTCTTTATTCAGCTTCAAGTTTTTTTTTAAAAAGAAAGTGTATCTTTTAATCAATATAAAATAATAAATAGAAGTTAAAAAAAATAACATTAAAAAAAACACGTTTTTATAAGCGGACTAAAAAGAAGACATTTTTTTGTCCACAGAATTGTGAAGGAAAGATCTTTTTCTGGATTAATACAAATTTCAAACTTATATGCTCAAGTACTATGATGTAATATGACTAAAAACGTGGGGCGGGAGCTTCTCATGCTTAACTAATTCAATTCACTCATTTTCTTATTCGTCATTTTTAAACCCTAATCATTTTAGGCAAACGCCAAAAAAGCGCCCGCCCACGTTTTTAGTCATATTACATCATAGTACTTAAGCATATAAGTTTGAAATTTGTATTAATCCAGAAAAAGAATTTTCCTTCACAATTATGTGAAAAAATTATTATTTTCTTCTTTTTAGTCCGCTTATAAAAACGTGGTTTTTTAAAAAATCTTTTTTTTTAAACTTCTATTTATTTTATTATTTTTAGTCTAAGTGTATGCTATGGTGAGTTTTGAAGTATTGATTATGTTCAAATATAATACGCATTGCCCGACAAACATTTACAGACTGGAAATGACTGATCTCCCCTTGATGTTAAACATGGTTGGTGTGATCGGGGTTTGTGTGAACTCGGCACGTGAATGTAATGTAAACAAGAGCAGACGGATCATACATATGCTTATATATAGATAAACTAAAAAGTTCAATAATTTAATAACCGTACATTCGATCGATCTGAAATTTTGATACAGTGCATTGTCATCCAAGATCTATCTGTGGTAAAATTTTGAGATCTCTAGGACCATCAGAAGCGGTTTAATTTTACGTTGGCAGATTTGAAAAAATTGTGGACAAACAGGAACGAAAGTGAGTTAATAAAAACATGGTAAAAACCAATTACAAATGATAAAAGAAGTAAAGAAACTATCATAAAATATGTAATTTTTTTCAAGTACTAAAAAGGGAGAGTAAAGTCCTCAAGGTTAATGCCAACAGTACATCACCCATCATGCTTGAAGGAGAAGCCCTCGAGGAGGTGGACAGTTTTGTTTACCTTGGCAGTGTGGTAGATAAACAAGGTGGAGCAGATGCTTATGTCAAAATGCTGATTGAAAAGGCGAGAGCAGCCTTCCAACAACTCAATAATGTTTGGTTCTCCAGAAACCTTGGCAGCAAGTTAAAAATGTGGATCTTCCGCGCTATGGTGAAGCCTGTGCTGCTATATGGAGCCGAAACGTGGAGAGCGACGGCCGTAAACTTGACCAGAAGTCAGTCCTTTATCAACAATTCTCTAAGAAGGATTCTCAAAATTCACTGGTCGGACAAAATTAGCAAACTGGAACTGTGGCATGCAGCGGACAAAACAGAAGCCCATTGAGGAACAGATTCTCC
This sequence comes from Ampullaceana balthica, assembly GCA_944989445.1. Taxonomy (NCBI): domain Eukaryota; kingdom Metazoa; phylum Mollusca; class Gastropoda; family Lymnaeidae; genus Ampullaceana; species Ampullaceana balthica. The sequence continues at coordinate 398,414 of CALYLW010000269.1, forward strand.
AGAAGCGGTGGAGGTGGACTGGTCATCCTCTAAGAAAACCGACCTCTAATACAACAAGGCAAGACCGGAAATTAAATCCCCAGGGAAAGCGAAAAAGAGGCCGTCCAAAAAACACTTGGCGCCGAGAATTGGAGGCAGACATCAAGAGAATTCGCCATGAATGGAAGATCCTGGAGAAGCTGGTCCAAGATAGGGATGGCTGGAGGTCTCTCGTAGGTGGCCTATGCCCTTGGAACCATCGCAAACGCCGACGATGATCGGTGGATGTTCCTCATGGACGAGAAGGCTCAACAACTCAACAAACCTTAAAGCTTCATATTGGTTATAAATTCTTCTAATACTTATGCTACTGAACTGAAAAAACAAGAGTCTTAAGCAATATGATGTGACATTGATGTGCTGGTAACTTTAATTGATTTCTCAGATACAAAACTCCTCCTGTTATAAAAGCAAAAATAACTGAACCCTATCGATTTCAAACATAAGCCAATCTAATGTTCCGAATGGCACTTTGTTGGGGGCGGCAAATTCCTCGTTGTTAATTAGTTTCTAAAAACTAAAAGCGTTAAAATAGTGTTGAATAAAATAAGAGAAAAGTCAAGGTAAAAATAAATTTAAAAAATGAAGGAACTATATTTAAATATGTGAACGTTACGAAAACCAAATCTTCAAACTCCATGATAAATATAAAGTCCTCTGATAATAATAGTTATGAACTGACAAGCCAAGGGGCTGAAGTTGTATAAAAACATGAAACTATCGTGCTGGTACCTATTATTTATTCAAGTTTTTTTTCAGCTGCTCATCTTGTAGAAGTGAAACATGATGTATCCGTTAAATTAACAAAAACAACCAATAACAATCAATGACATACATAGACAATTGATAAAAATGAAATGCCCGTACTTACAGATGAACATTTTCGATTACTATGAATGCAGTGAGATTGAGAGTGTCCAACACATTAACATTATTTTTTAAAGTTAGACACGGACCTTACACCAAAACTAATTTTTTCTACATTAGAACGTTGTTACGCATTCTTTTCTATGTCCACAAACCATTGGAAGAAGATCGAATTACCGCTACAGGCAATGTAATAAAAAAGAACTTCTGTATTCTGATTTGTGGATTTAACATAATGCCAGAGGCGTCACTAGGGTTGGTGTCACCCGGGGCGGTAGCTCATGGTGTCACCCCTTCATGACTGAAGGGACCGTCCATAAATGACGTCACGCGAGGTTGCCGATTTTTACCCCACCCTCCCCCAGCGTCATACTTTGTCACAAAAACTTAGACCCCACCCCTTTTTTACGATATGACGTCACAAAGCTTTGACAACAAGCCGTATTTTCTCAATAAAAATTAGCATGTTGCAAATTATTTTTAAATCCTTTATATTAACTCGTGGTGTCTGGTTGAACCCTCGATTGATTGCTTGCTTGTCGCCAAAACTTTTGATCAATTTTTAACCCACTTGCTCGTAAGCTAGCGAGCTGAAATTTTGCAGGCAGTTTCGTACCGATAATAAAAACAATGTTTCAAAATTTCAGATCGATCGCATGTACCGTAATTAAATTATTGATTTTTTAGATTATTTTATTTATTCCTATGTATCATGCTATTTTTTTAGATAGATCGTCGCGGTTCGTATTATATTGAACAAACATTCTGTCGCGCAATAAGGTGCGTATTTTATTGACAACTCTTTTTATAAACATATTCCTGATCGGTGCGCATTATATTAAACATGTTTTACGACACAACTGCAATTTTGTATTTTTGGATTGTCTTGCGCTGCGTATTATAATGAACATTCTTTTAGTTACTGCTCGTACATAAAGGATTTATAGTCAAAAACTTGGTTTTTTACGTTTTTTTTTAAAAAATCCTTTATATTAACTCGTGGTGTCTGGTTGCTTGCTTGCAACCTTGCTTGTCGCCAAAACTTTGAATACATTTTTAACCCATTTCCTCGTAAGCTAGCGAGCTGAAATTTTGCAGGCAGTTTTGTACCGATGATAAAAACAATGTATCAAAATTTCAGATCGATCACATGTACCGTAATTAAATTATTGATTTTTTAGATTATTTTATTTATTCCTATGTATCATGTTAATTTTTGAGATAGTGTAAGGGTGCGCATTATATTGAACAACCTTTCTGTCGCGCAATAGGTGCGTATTTTATTGACAACACTTTTTATAAACATATTATTGATCGGTGCGCATTGTATTAAACATGTTTTACGACACAACTGAAATTTTGAATTTTTGGATTGTCTTGCGCTGCGTATTATAATGAACATTCTTTTAGTTAAGTCTTGTACATAATGGATTTATAGTCAAAATTTGTTTTTTTACGGTTTTATTTTTCATTTAAATATGTATTTAGGGTAAGTCTGCACTCTAATATCGTAACACGCGTTAAGTCATTGAAAACGTAATTAAATAAATGGTAAACAATCAAATATTTAAGTGGAACTTTTATTTAAAGTTGCGTGTTTTTTGATGTGACGTCACATTTCTCAAACACCCCCCTCCTCGTACCACATCGTCACAGATGCGTGACACTCCCCCTATGGCGGATTAAAAGGGGGGTGCTGAACGGGCTAAAGCCCCCAATAAGTTAAGGACCCCAAACTTATTATTAATTATAGTGTATAATAAAGATGCAGGCTATTATGTTTGTACCAATCCCTGAAAATGCCTTGGACAGTCATACGGCAATGCTGCAAATGAGTAGGAAGTATAACGGAAACCAGGCTATTCTTCGTGAGAAGTTCATTGTAGCTCATTATGTGCCGTGCACAGCTCATTCCTTTAATTTGGTTGGGAAAAGAGCAGCATGTTGTCCTGCTGCGGTCATACTTTTTTGTCTTCTGCAAAATCTTTATACCCGGCTTGTTGCATCTACTCATCGTTGACAGGTACTTCAAAAACATATGAAATTGATACATACTAACAAAGCCTTGTCTGACACAAGATGGTCAGCCTGACATGATGCTGTAAGGACTATTAATAACTCATACCATGAGAATATCGCAGCACTGTAAGAATTAGCAACAAATGAAAATCAGCCACGTGACTTTCGACTTGAAGAAGACGGATTTCTAAAGGAAATTGAACAACTGGAAGTCGCTATTTTACTTGGAATTTGGGAAACAATTTTAGAAAGGAAGTATCTCATTAAGTTTGTTAAAAGATAGCATTCTTAATTTGATTCCTATGAAGACAAAGGAAAGGAAAAGTCCGTCGTAAAAACAGTGTAAACAATCTTCAATACTATCAAACAAAAAAAGAAAGCGTCAGTTTGATAAAGGGACATGAATAAAACAGTACTCTCCTCGAGACAAAAATTCAAGATTGAGGTATTTCTGGTCATCATTGACAAACTTTCTTAAGCCCTACAACATCGGTAAGGCGCATATAAAGACATCGATGAGAAATTTGGCTTTCTTACAGACTTAACTGAGCTCAGCAATTTCGCCACCCGATGGGCAGCAGCCAAGTTAATGGAAGAACATTCAAGTGATATCGAAGACTGCTTACCTTCAGAATTTGTCCAATTTTCAGAACTCTTAAAAAAGTTATTGTCCAGCCCCAGGCTCAGGGTAAGGAAAAGGAAGTAGCACAAAGCGAAACTCAAAAAAACGTGCACAGAGCTAAAATTTTTGCTGATTTTGAATGAGCTATATTTCACACAGTCCTTTACAAATGTACATATCGCACTTCACATCTATCTTTCAATGATGACATCAAACTGCAGCTGAGAGCGATCCTTTTCAAAGTTGAAAAGAATATATAATGAGTTAGAATTTGCATGGGAAAAAAAGACTGAATATGCTCTCTCTTCTCTAATGAGCATTGAAAAGGAACTTGTAAGCTTACTCAGCTTTATTGACTTGATTGAAAACTTCGCCATTTGAAAAATTCGCAAACGAAAGTTGTAGGTTGAAATAATAATCATACATATTTTTCAATAATTTTTGTTATTTCAATTAGAGAAAACAATTCGTTACCTCATGAAAAAAATATTTTAAAAATATTAAAAATACGGAATAACGCGTAATATTATTCTTTATGGGGGCGCGTTCGTAACCACGAAACAACGTAAGTCGGGATGGGACCGTCGTAACCGGAGGACTACCTGTATATAAACATGCATATCTATGCTTTCACGCCTTTAATAAATATATATTTAACAAAATATTAACTCAAAGACATTGAAATCATAATTTTCCTCAAGAAAAACATCAACAAAGAAAACCCATCTTTTGGTGGGTTTTTTTGGTGTTTTTTTTTGGGGGGGGGATAAAAATCGTATCCCCCACCCCACTGTGGTGGAGGGAGTTTTGAGGTGGGATTCGTCCATGCTGTCGGGTTCCAAGCCCAAATGGCTTTATATTTTTTAAAACATAACATACTGCCTCTTTCATTCCAGCCGTTTTTTAAAGATGTCTCCGCTGCGAATGTTTCTTTTCTTTTTTCCTAATTTGTTTTAATGTTGTTTGTGTGTTGGGACTGTTTTATTATTGCAAGTTAACTGACATTTTTTTTAATAAGAGCTTTCGCGTTTAACGTATTTCATTGTATTTCTTAATTTCTTTCTAGATTAAAAAATTTGTCATCTTTTTTTTCTGACATAAAATCGTACACAGTAAAATTTTAGGCTCGGGTGTCACCCCCTGATGGGTGTCACCCGGGGCGGCCCGCCACCCCCCCTAGTGACGCCACTGCATGGTGCCATTGTGAGTTCATTTTGAAACCTATATAAAAATGGGTATATGAACAGCTAAACACACGAACAGACACATAAACTTTGCTAGGCGGAATGATTTTTTTTTAATTTTAAATTGGACCATTGAAAACATGTCGTACTATCTGAAACCTGTGTTTTTAAAATTCGGTGGTGCTTTAAGTTATTCATAAACGTATAATGCTAGTAAAATGATTTGCAGAGGCTAGTAACACTAACCAAAGCCACTCCACAGGTTGCAATAACTTTCACTACACTGTAAAAAAAATGCAATACTTTCTTACACGTTTATACCGTTATTTTACACTAAACTGCTGAAAATGAAGATTTTTTACTGTTTTTTTAAAAAAAACAAAAAAACAGAAAGTTAATGTAATTTAAGTTCATTTACAATAAAATCCGTTATTAATTTATACTGTAAGAAATATAATGTGTTGTAACACATTTATACTGTTATTTAACGCTAAATGGTTGTAAATGACTACTTTTAACTGTTTTTTCATTTTTTAACAGTAATGGAGAGTAATCAATGTTCTTCTATAAATATTTTCAATACAGTCTATAAATAAATGAATGTAAGACGTTTTATGACTTATTAAACATTTTATTATCAGATAGACATACATTTTTTTTGGAGGTTGTTGAGTTTACTGCCGTGAAGTGGACCCTTAGTTTTGCAGCTGAATAAATTAGAAAAATGCAGAGAACTTATTAAAACTAACAACACTAGTAGCACTAACTCTAGCTACACCACTAGTACCACTAACTCTAGCTACACCCCCAGTAGCACTAACTCTAGCTACACCCCTAGTTGCGCTAACTCTAGCTACACCACTAGTAGCGCTAACTCTAGCTACACCACTAGTTGCACTAACTCTAGCTACACCACTAGTTGCACTAACTCTAGCTACACCCCTAGTTGCGCTAACTCTAGCTACACCACTAGTACCACTAACTCTAGCTACACCCCTAGTTGCACTAACTCTAGCTACACCACTAATTGCACTAACTCTAGCTACACCCCTAGTTGCACTAACTCTAGCTACACCACTAGTACCACTAACTCTAGCTACACCACTAGTAGCACTAACTCTAGCTACACCCCTAGTTGCACTAACTCTAGCTACACCCCTAGTTGCACTAACTTATTTAAGCTGCGGTAGTTCACAAAGGTCATTGGTGTCAATGTTAACTCTAGGTGGACCCTGATGTAGGACAGACAGCTGCCATAAAATAGTCTGGAAGATTATTTGTCTTGGCAGACATTTGATCACGTCATTAGATTTACAACATTCCGACATGAACGTTCATTTGAACACAACAAGTTCATCTCTTAATCTGATTACTTTACCCGCAGTGACCTGATTGGACGAAGACCGTTTAGTCACGTGTTTCATTTGTAAGTTTTGGTGTTTGTGTGTTTGTCGGTCACGTGTTTGCACACTAAGTTACATGATTCTGTAGTTTGTATGTATCTCTCAAGACATCTCAAGAAATGAACTCAATACAATTATTTTTTTCGAATGGGGTATAGGGTTAACCTTTTTAAAAAAAAATAATTAAATATGAATTATACCTTTAAAAAAAAGAAGTATGAGTTTAACATATTTGAACACACAAAAAAGAAGGCTTATGATTTCACTTCCTGACAAAAAATATTTAAAGGGAGTTACAGGTAATTCCTTATGAAATGATTAACAAATTCTCTCCCCTCTACTTTGTATTCCTCATTATAAGAGTAGAGACGCTCATGGCCTTTGATAGGCTCACACAGAAACTCCACCTTACTTGAAGCTGTTATTGAATCTGATTGTGCCCCTTTAATTTAAGTCTCAGCTCTGAGATCATTATCTCTGTGATGCCGGCCCTCTTGACGCAAGCTGACTCAAGCGGGTGTGTGGGTGGGTGGGTGTGTGTGGGTGGGTGTGTGTGAGTGGGTGTGTGTGGGTGGGGGGCAGGGGGTCTAGGTGTCTTTGAGAGTGTTACTTAATATCCTCCCATGCTCATTGATCGTACCACGATGTCTGGGAAATGAAGGTTAGAGAACGTCCAGCTGATAGATCATTCGCTGGCGCAGATGTTCAGTTTGTGTCCAAGCGAGTAACATCACTAAAAAAACTTAAATCATACTTGCTGACTGGAATTGTTACTGATTACAATTTTGTTGTATATTATATAAAGGGAGAATGTCACATCTGATTAACATAATTTTTTGACGTAAGGTCACATGTATGGTGGACGCGGGAAGAAAGGAGCATTTCTATTGGTTGAAAGTGTTGGGCGAACAGTTGTGTGTAGACTTCCGACAGGGAAGCATGATAGTGAATAGCTCAAGATTTCCACGTTATATTACCTCAAATGATTCTTATGTGTACAATATATATGTATATTAAAGTTGTTTTGGATAAACGAATTCTTCAGTGAATTATTGTGCACAAGATTAATTACTGTGAGAACGCCTACATAGAAAGAGAAATATAAAGTTATATCGTTACAGAAACTACTGCCATCTTGGGTCCATTTTGAGTTACTACACATTTCCTCAAGTTAGCCTCGGTTCACACCATCGCAAAATCTGATTTTGAAAATGACGAATAAATGTTTGGTTACGTCAAATTTAAGAAAAGTGCTTTCAGTAATGTTAAATGTAAATCCGGTCTATCTTCCCCGGCTTATGTCTAAAGATGTGGCCAAAACATTCTCAATAAATGTGCAAACTCATTATTTGAGTTGAAAATGATTTAGTGTACAAGTCATCTTAATTTTAACTTAGCTTTGCTTTTTCCAGGTCACCTCTGTTCTTTTTCGCGCCTAAAATGTTGTTATAAAAATGGCCGTAGATCCACTCAAGTTGTTCATTTGGGATGTGTGATATATTCGCATACTCATGTGACCAGCACTTAGAACATGACCAGCACTTAGAACATGACCAGCACTTAGAACATTACAAGTGACTTAATGACAATGATAACAATAGCTACAAGTTCTTACAAGACAAATTGTTCCCTTTTGAGACATCCAGCTTTTTATTTTTCCGGTAACCATGAACTGTAAAAATTTTATATGGATACACATGAGGTACATGAGAACCAAGCAAACGTCAATCACAGTACAAACACAGCAAAATAAACAACAAAACACCAACTTGAAGAAACGTTCATATGGTTTCTCATTAATAAAAATGTTAATAAAACTCTTTATAGCACATTAAAATACATATATGCGTTTGTTTGTTGGGGTAAAGATGATCTGAAACAATAGTTAAAAATTAATAACTGGTTATTATAAATAATTAAAAAATAATTTAATAAATTAGTAAAATGAAAATAAAAGTATACACTTATCTCCCTTCAAATGCTTTTTTCTCTCACTGGCAACCGTTTCTTCAGTAATTCTTTTTTAGCTTAAAATATTTTCCCTTTTTTTATATTTCATTATCTAATCTCCGTTGTAAACATAAGACAGCAAAAATATTTTTTTAAAAATTTAAAAAAACAAAAAACGTACAATAGACGAAATGTTCGTCCCAGGGTATCAATGTGTTTAAACACAATCCGATACAACGTTTGTCCCAGGGTATCAATGTGTTTAAACACAATCCGATACAACGTTTGTCCCAGGGTATCAATGTCAATGTGTTTATGCTAGGGCTGTTAACGGTCAATTTAAATTCAAAATTTAACTTTTGAAAAATTAACGATTAATTAATCGTTAATTTCGATTAAAGTCAAAAATTGAAATGTATGGTGTCATAAGTAACATTTATTAACTCATTCGCTACTAATGCGACTGAATGCGACATACCCCCCTCGCTACTAATGCGCCCAAATGCGACATGGCGTCTGGCAACGCGCATATAAAAAATGATCCCACGAGAAGCATTGTTACCGTGCGAATAGCTCTCGGCTTTTTAAAAAGTAGAAACATAGCTGATTTCGTTAAAAAAAACCGGATGTTTATGTCATTTACGGTTCAAAAGCTGTGTGGCTTAGAAGTCGGACACTATTTGGTGAAATTTGATCGTGTGGTTTCTGAATATTCTTATACAATGGCCTTTCATTATCTTTACTCTTTAATTGCTGCTTCAACGTTTAATTATGCAGCAGTTAATAATTTAAACAATGATGAATCAGATGTTGAAATTAGTGATAGTGATAATAATTAACTCTAATCAGAGTGACGCTAACGAGAGTTATGAAATGAAGGAGATACTGTCACTAGTGTCACTGAATCTTGGTCAGACAATTTGATTAGTGTTACAGACAATTTAATGAAATTACAGGGAAATCATTTTCTCCCTATTGACAGCAGTCTCATAGACTACTACAAGCTTTTCATGAACTCTGCCATGATTGAGTTGTTAATTGCTGAAACAAACATTTACGCTGAACCGCAGCAAACGGCCAAGGGTAAGACTAAGAAGGACGCCCTGTGGAAGGAGGTTACTAATGAGGACATATATAAATTCCTATACATTGACATCATGATTAGCCTCAAGTAACCAATTACAAAATTGTATTGGTCAGTGGATTAGATGTTTCTCAAAGTTTCATGAGACAATAAATTGACAAAAAGGTGACAAACAACGGAGGTCGCATCCCAAAACAGCGATGTAAATTTTCAAAAAACACTTTTCAAGATTTATTTCAAATATATTTGTGAATTAAAGTGCATCAACCTATACATTTTTTTAAAGCTCATTCAATTTTCTGTTTTTTGGTGTGTGTTTTGTTATTTTAAAATTTCATTTAGGTTTTTAAAAATATTTTTATTTAACATGGGGGTGCATGTTTTTGAGAGTAATCTCCCTTTGCTTAGTATTTCAGGGGGTGTTTTGGTTATTGCGCTTAGTAGCGAATGAGTTAAAATACTTGTCGAAAATCGGGAAAAAAAACTGGGACGTCTTCATTATAAGATATCCTAAACCAACAACGCGAACAGACAAGTGTGTTGACATTGTTTGGGTCAAGTGATGAGCGGGTCTTATCGACAATATAACCAGCCGAGCTGAACAATAGTTCACATAGCTTTAGATTGTCTCAGTTGAAGTTTCCGAGACTGTATCGGATGTTTGGTTTGCAGGTGATATGTACGCCAAGTGTTAGAACCATGGTAGCAATGCTTCCTTTAAGCGGCGCGGCTGCGCAGATATTTGACCGACGCCACGCAGGAGTTTAGAATCACCGCGCAGCAAATTTTGTAAAATATTGCACACAAAATGGACGTTGTGCAACTTTGCACACGAGTTTTTTTTTACTTTACACAGGGACCAACGAAGCTTAGACTTAGAAGGAACATTGCATGGTAGGCAAACGATTTCTCTCAATGGACACAACAACCTTTATCAACTTTTTGAACATTCACGTCAGTCAATAGTTTAAAACCAAAATGTTCGTGTAATCATCCGGAAGTTAATTTATATTTATTGCCGAAATATTTTACTTTTTGACTTCCAGTACATTTATAAGTGGTGGGTCGATTAATCGTTAAAAAAAATTAATCGTTACAATTTTTAACGATTAATCGAGAAATTAATCGTTAATTTACACACATCGTTTGTCCTAGGGTATCAACACCAATGTGTTCAAACACAATCCAAGACGTTTGTCCCAGGGTATCAGTATCATTGTGTTTAAACACAATCCGAGACAACGTTTGTCACAGGGTATCAATGTCAATGTCTTTAAACACAACCCGAGACAACGTGTGTCCCAGGGTATCAGTATTATTGTGTTTAAACACAATCCGAGACAACATTTGTCCCAGGGTATCAGTATCATTGTGTATAAACACAATCCGAGACAACGTTTGTCCCAGGGTATCAATGTGTTTAAACACAATCCGAGACAACGTTTGTCCCAGAGTATCAGTATCAATGTGTTTAAACACAATCCGAGACAACGTTTGTCCCAGAGTATCAGTGTCAATGTGTTTAAACACAATCCGAGACAACGTTTGTCCCAGGGTATCAGTATCATTGTGTTTAAACACAATCCGAGACAAAGATTGTCCCAGAGTATCAGTATCAATGTGTTTAAACACAATCCGAGACAACGTTTATCCCAGTGTATCAGTATCAATGTGTTTAAACACAATCCGAGACCACGTTTGTCCCGAGCGGCTTGACACTGCTTGCTAAAAGCCGCACTACTAATGTCATGGTAAGATTAGTGTGAGAGTGACCAGCAACCAACTAAAGATAACCGACTTTCGCCTTCGCCTTGTCGACCTGGGGAATTGTAAACGTCATCGGTGGTCAGCTACGTCCTCTCCTAGTCCAAATGCGATTTATTGTATTGGAAATCATCTTTAATAAAGTCTGATTCAATTTATGCACGAACAGAGAAATTTTGACGTCATGTGCAGGAATAAAGTTGGCGGGAAAGGTTAATCGCTGTTGTGGGTTTTTTTTCCCATTCCAAGAGACACACACGTCACGACTTATTCATACAAACTGGTCACATTTACTCTACTTACTTTTGTCCACAGCCTAATACCTCAGTTAGACACGCCCATGATCCTGTACGGCTGGAGTTACGGCGCTTGTTTCTTCTTTTTAGTCTACAACAACATCATGCAAAAGACAACTCGTGAGTACCGCATTATCCGCCCTTGTTGTTGCATGCAGATCACTCGGATGTATTCGTACTTACTCGTTGCCTGATGCGTGCTCCACGCATAACGGAAATATCAAATACCTATTCCAATACACCAGTCCATATATCTCTTTCTTTATTGTAGTAGAACTCTATAATAGGTGTGTCCAGACCTCACCTAGGATACTATTAATGGTGTGTCTAGACATCACCTAGGATACTATAATGGTGTGTCTAGACCTCACCTAGGATACTATTAATGGTGCGTCTAGACCTCACCTAGGATACTATTAATGGTGTGTCTAGACCTCACCTAGGATACTATTAATGGTGTGTCTAGACCTCACATAGAATACTATTAATGGTGTGCCTAGACCTCACCTAGGATAATATTTTGGGGTGTGTCTAGAGTCTACACCTCACCTAGGATGCTAATAATGGTGTATCTAGACCTCACCTAGGATGCTAATAATGGTGTATCTAGATCTCACCTAGGATGCTAATAATGGTGTATATAGAACTCACCTAGGATGCTAATAATGGTGTATATAGAACTCACCTAGGATGCTAATAATGGTGTATCTAGAACTCACCTAGGATGCCAATAATGGTGTATCTAGAACTCACCTAGGATGCTAATAATGGTGTATCTAGAACTCACCTAGGATGCTAATAATGGTGTATCTAGAACTCACCTAGGATGCTAATAATGGTGTATCTAGAACTCACCTAGGATGCCAATAATGGTGTATATAGAACTCACCTAGGATGCTAATAATGGTGTATCTAGAACTCACCTAGGATGCCAATAATGGTGTATATAGAACTCACCTAGGATGCTAATAATGGTGTATCTAGACCTCACCTAGGATGCTAATAATGGTGTATCTAGAACTCACCTAGAATTACGTTTATTGGTGTGGTACGAGAGGCCAGTCAATGGGACTGTCATGGCATGAACCAAGAAAGGAACAGGCTAACATAAACATGACCGCAAACATCCACAAACTTGACCAGTGTCTCCCAAACATTTCTTTGTTGATGATTTGGTTCTTACCATTACTGGTCAGATGGGCTGGGGCTACCCCTCCCACCCACGTGTTCCCTTCATGCCCTTGGTGGGGGGGGGGTGGGGGGGGCTGCGTTGTCTGGTGATGTCCTCATTTGTTTACTTTTAAGTGTTGGATATTTTCATTGCTTAAACTTGCTACTCAGATTCTTGTTTGTTTGTCTTCACTTTTTCACTTACCAGTTAACAATTTATTGGCTCCTTTTTGCCTTTTGTTTATATTGAGCAGAAGATCCGCTTAGATTTGTATAAATTATCTTCTTATGCTACAATGTCAAGAAATCCCATAAAAAATATAATATTATGACACAGATGATACCGTGTCTTGCTTACTAAAATCCCAAGCAGGTGGATAAAGTGCATAGATTTATTCCGAGATAAGATTCGTCTTTCCATCATAGATTTAGGGACATAACTAGAATTAGGTTCAAATATCACAAGATAGCAGGAGTCAGATGTATTCCATTGGCTCTCTGACGTGTATGTCATGATAATCTAGCCTAGATTTGTAGCGACATAACTGTCGCGCCTCGTCTTTTCATTTAGTTAGTTGTCTTGTGAAGGTTGAAACGATGAACATCAGCCATGCCTGGTCTGAGAGCGGGGTATTACTATTACAGGGCAGAGCGAGTTGTCTGGGAGGGCAAAGTGTGGTCTGATAAAGTGGTATGAGAGGTCAAAGCGTGGTCTGAGAGCGGGGTATTACAGGGCAAAGCGTTTTCTGGGAGGGCAAAGTGTGGTCTGAGAAAGTGGTATGAGAGGTCAAAGCGTGGTCTGAGAGCGGGGTATTACAGGGCAAAGCGTTGTCTGGGAGGGCAAAGTGTGGTCTGAGAAAGTGGTCTGAGAGGGCAAAGCGTGGTCTGAGAGGGCAAAGCGTGGTTTGAGAGGGCAAAGCGTGATCTGAGAGGGCAAAGTGTGGTCTGAGAAAGTGGTCTGAGAGGGCAAAGCGTGGTCTGAGAGGGCAAAGCGTGGTCTGAGAGGGCAAAGCGTGGTCTGAGAGGGCAAAGCGTGGTCTGTGAGGGCAAAGCGTGGTTTGAGAGGGCAAAGCGTGGTCTGAGAGGGCAAAGCGTGGTCTGAGAGGGCAAAGCGTGGTCTGAGAGGGCAAAGCGTGGTCTGAGAAAGTGGTTTGAGAGGGCAAAGCGTGGTCTGAGAGGGCAAAGTGTGGTCTGAGAGCACGGTATTACAGGGCAAAGTGAGAGAGTATTTCGTCGATCATCGAACGCTGCTCGTTTAGGGTGGTTAAACGTTTTTAAAGTAATGAATTTTCATGTCAGACTTTTGTGCCACTCCATTACTGCAGTCTGGAAGTAAGAGAACTGGCAACATTGAATCATTCGTAATACCATCGAGGACATTAATTTGTCGCTGTCCATCAATCGATGAAACATGAATCTCATCTGTAGTTCATATTATCTAACATCATTTCTTTGAAACACAAAGGCCGCTTTTCCCGGTTCTTGTTAATTTTTTGAAGCATTTAATTAAAATGGCTTCCCTAACGCTTTGAATTTGTTTTCCAGGGAGTTAAAGACTTCTAAATTTATTTACTTTTTTCTTCTCCCCTGACACCGGCTTAAAATGATGTTTTTCAAAACACTTTTTAAAATTTATATGTTTTCCAATTACGATACAATGGAATCTTTATATAAGGTACCACGCAACTTTCCGTAGAATTAAAATGTAATTCTTATATTCTATTTCAGTTTAACCATAACTCATTTTTTTTAAAAATCGAAGTAAATATCCAGTTTCACTTCAAAGAATGTGTTAACTCACTAATCAACGTCACACAGTGTATTGCACTTGTTAACTCACTAATAATCTTCTCACAGTGTATTGCACTTGTTAACTCACTAGTCACCTTCTCATAGTGTATTGCACTTGTTAACTCACTAATAATCTTCTTACAGTGTATTGTAAGTGCTAAAAACTAAACATCTTCTCATAGTGTATTGTACGTGTTAAATAATTAATCACGCCCCCACAATGTATTGCATGTGTGAACTAACTAATCAACTTGTAAGAATGTTTTGATTGATTGATTCAATATGAAAGAAACAATATTTTTCTTAAATGCATGTTTACACGCTTATTAAAGGTTTCATTTAAATTCTCCCATTACCGTAATTAAATTAACGAGAGCTGGAAATTGAAAGCATTGTTTGTTGTTAATTCAAAACTACAAGTGGAATTTGTTTCTGAAAGAAAACTTATTTCATGAATTGATCGCAATGAAGTTTTACCTTCTTAAATATTTAAATAATTCTTTTAATTATATTTAACTTTAAAAAAAAATTGTCAATTAATTTTATTGAACACTTGACTATATTGAATACACAATGAATAACAGAAGAAGCGGTTTGAATTTACGAACCGAGACAGGTGTTTTTCTTAGATTTAAATGCGGAATATTTAAATATCAACCCTATTGTAAGTATAAATATTTCTAGAAATTATAAAATATATTTTTTCAAACGTGTAAGGTCTAACGATAATAATAATAATCATTTTAAAAAGTCTGTGCTGTGACCAGAAGAAGGAATAATTTTGTCAAATTAGTAATCGCCCCATGCGTTGCTTTGAGTCTTATCTTATCAAATACAAAATCATCTTTGATATCAGTCAATACATGAAAACATACCACCACTCAGCTCAACAGCTTACATAGTTCAAACTCCGTTTGAAAGATGTCTGCAGGAGAGACCTCAAAGCTATTGGCATCGACATAAATGGCTGGGAGGAACTCCCTGGGGACAGGTACAGATGGAGACAGGCGTTGAATGCCGGGCTAGAAGCAGGAGAAAGAGACCTGCGGCAGGTCGCAGACGCGGACCGCCAAAAGAGGAAAAGGAGAGCTAATCAGACAACCACATGTGCTGCCTTTCAGTGCCAGAAGTGCGGCAAAGGCTGCCATTCGCGAGTGTGCTTGCACAGCCACAACAGAAGCTGCAGGGCCATGCGCGAGGATCCCACAGGAGCACAGAAACTTCCGTCGTCTTTCGAGACATAAGGAAGCCAACAACAACAAAGTTCAAACCGTCAGTCAGCTGTACAGCTTACAATACTTACATAATTCAAACCATCAGTCAGCTGTACAGCTTACAATACTTACATAATTCAAACCATCAGTCAGCTGTACAGCTTACAATACTTACATAATTCAAACCATCAGTCAGCTGTACAGCTTACCATACTTACATAATTCAAACCATCAGTCAGCTGTACGTACAGCTTACAATACTTACATAATTCAAACCATCAGTCAGCTGATTTCAATTAAATAATACAAGATGTGACCCGCGGCGTAGTATACGCCGCAGACTTGCTCATAGATAGTGCAAAGAAAAAGGTGTGGGGGTGGGAGAACGGACACAAACTACTGACGGGAAATATTTCGGACATCGCGATAATTTCTGCCTCGCCACCAAATACTCCAAAGGTATTCATGTTCTGAAAGGGTTGTTGAGGAGAGTGTATGATGACTTTCCCGTCACTGAGCTCAACGGAGAGCACGTCGCCGAAGTTGTCCCAATATTGAGAAACAACGTTTACAGCCACGTTGCGAGGTCAAGTTCGAAAAGAAAGTGGGAAAAGAGTGGGTACAAACGTAAACATTTTTAAAAATTAATGTCTTTGCCTAGGGCTTGAACCTACGACCTTCCGCGTGTTAGGCGGATGGTACAACCACTACACTATGAAATACATGTTATTTTGTGAAGGAACATCGAAAGTGAACTCAAGAAGCATTGTTAGTCTCGATGACCCCCCCCCCATCCACCACTTTTGCTTGCCAACCATAAACTGATTGGTCGGTGGTCGACCCCAGCGGGGGTCATTCGTCATGCTCATCTGCACATACGCGCTTTGGTGAATTATATATATAGATTGGCTCTGCATTTTGTCCGATAGCTGGTAGAATTTCCGGAGCCTTAGGCTATGTTAAATCAGCACCAGGTGGACCTCTGGAAGTACTAGCGGTGGCTAACTGGAGCCGTGGACATTAATTTTAGGGCCCTTAATATTTTAACATCAGTTCTTGCGTTTTCCCAGTCCCACACGAACACACAAACGGACGCACACTTATTGTTTTATTTATTATACACGCTATTACATGATCTCAAGGTCTACACATGACAAGTGGTAAAACTAATTTAGCATTGATAAGATGTCGAGAGACCACCTCCATAGACAGCCCCTCACACAACAGTAAACAAACTTTAATGCTTGAAGAGCACGCCTGCCCCTGGTCGTAAAGCCGGTAATTTAAGACCCTATTGATAACGACAGCTGCGACAATCGTGCGCCCAGTGACGACTCCCTCGATGGTGGGAGTTTCAGACCTCGTTGTCACCACATTTGCGGTCGCTGCGTGATGGCTGCAATTACACGAGGTCACCAGAGACTCGTGGAGTAGTTCACCCGGTAAATTTTTTCAGTTGATTTTAAAGTCTGCCTTCTTCCATCTGAGCGTGAAGGTTTAGTTCTATTCTTTTGTCAATACTTAAAATCTCAAACTTGTAGAGAAAACTTGTACATCTTTCGGACTTGGAATAATTCAGAGTTTAGGGCCTTCAGAGCTATATGAAAATAAACATGGGAACTTGATACTGCATACGTTAGTTTTCTTATGATAGTATTTAGATGCAGTGGTGTTTAACTATGTATGCTCAAATGAATGGAGTGAGCTCTAGAAAACATAAGAGATTTAAACATTTTTTGTTCAAAAACAGTTTCTCAAATAATCTTCATGACAGACCATGTTTTCTGGTGACAGGTCATGTTCTCTATCACAGACCATGTTCTCTATTCCAGACATGCTTTTACTCCAGACCATGTTCTTTATTTCAGACCATGTTCTTTATTTCAGACCATGTTCTCTATTCCAGACATGCTTCTACTCCAGACCATGTTCTTTATTTCAGACCATGTTTTTTTTTATTTCAGACCATGTTCTTTATTTCAGACCATGTTCTTTATTTCAGACCATGTTCTTTATTTCAGAACATGTTCTTTATTTCAGAACATGTTCTTTATTTCAGACCAATTCTCTATCTCAGATCATGTTCTTTATTCCACGCCAACATTGCTCAGTATAAACCGAACACGTCTTGTACATGGCATTTAAATCCTTGATTCGGTGGTGGGTCATTTTGGGCACTTAAGATGACATGTGTTATTGGGGTGTTTTAAAAAAATATTTTTGTTTATTTGTGTGTGTGTCCCATAACCTCGTGGTCGTAGGGGGTGCTAATGTTTTCATTATTTTTCTCAGCGCCCATCTCCTCTCCAGGTCAGCGGAGGACTTTTTGGCGATAGTCATTCATCATTTTTATTGTGGCTTTAAAGTGGGCTCGATCCCACGCCCCTCAGGTTGTGAGGCGAGCGCACTATTGACTTCGGCCGGCCGGATTTGGCCGGTTTTATGAAGTGAAATCCAGCTGGAGTCAGAGCCGGATTTGTAAAAAGGGCCGGATTCCGGATTGGCCGCAATCGAAATCCGATACACCCCGATTTGTTATTAAAAGTAAGCGATGATCTCATAGATTAAAAGCTAAAAGTCGAGGAAATATAGATCTTCATGCAACTCTTCGTTTTTGAGAGATGAACATCTGTAAACATGGCTGGGGGAGGGGGTGGGGGTTGTTTCTTTTTTTTTAAAGTTTCCAAATTTTTCGCTTAATAAGATAAAGAGTATTGTCTGGGCTTGTACGAGGGATCTTAAATTTTAGGGAAATGGGATCCCTCAAGACTACCTAATGCCGACTCTACTCTGACGTGACGTCTACATTATGATGTACGGCCTATATTACATTTAGTGTTATAAAAATGTCTGAAAGTGAATTATTTGAGCACTTATATAAAACAAACACTCGTATAGCATTGGATCAATAATAAAAGAGTTCTTCGTTCACCAAAGAGTCGTTAAATGTTTTATTTTAAATAAACTTTTGTTGAGATGACAAATCTCTGGATGTTTAATTTCTTTTTCCAATCCTGAAAATGTGGGCGGGTAAATTGAAATGCCTCCACTTACCAGTTTCTGCCCGCAGGTCAGACTTCATTTGTTAGAGAGAGATGGATTGTATTGTTGAACAAACATTTAACATGAAATTTCTTGGTGATTGTAAATAACATACATTACCAAGGCGTCTGTCTTCTCGCCTACTCAGCTTCATTTTTATAAATTATGAATTAGTAGAGTAATGCTGATGAAAGGATTGCCGGTTCTTGATCCTGTTGTCAATGTTGAGGGTCAGGGTCAAACTTTTCTTTGTATTATGGCATACGAGGTAATATCCTGCAGATACGCTGGGGTCGAGAGACTCTCGGATACCGAGTAAAATATTTGGAGTACGGCGTACACTCAATGCAGATGAAGACAATCCGAATGGTCATAGCTGCACGTTCTAAGAATTCAGTCTACTGGCAGGTAAACCGAAAGGTCATAGCTGCACGTTCTAAGAATTCAGTCTACTGGCAGGTAAACCGAAAGGTCATAGCTGCACGTTCTAAGAATTCAGTCTACTGGCAGGTAAACCGAAAGGTCATAGCTGCATGTTCTAAGTATTCAGTCTACTGGCAGGTAAACCGAAAGGTCATAGCTGCATGTTCTAAGTATTCAGTCTACTGGCAGGTAAAGACAGTTATGTACCGAATTTTTAAAATTACTCATGGACATTTTATTGTAAATTAATCACACCAACCATATGGATGGAAAAAAACAGAGACAATTTTCTAGATAAGCAAGGAAACTGTTGTAGATGAGCAAGGAAAATTTAAATTTAATGTAAAGACTAGACAAAAAGTGTGACGGTATTTGAGTGCTTTAATAACAAGTCACGAAGTGCAGTCTCAATGTCATAGTGTCACTACTGAGGGCAATAATAACGTGAGTGCAGTCTCAATGTCACGGTGTCACTACTGTGGGCAATAATAACGTGAGTACAGTCTCAATGTCATAGTGTCACTACTGAGGGCAATAATAACGTGAGTACAGTCTCAATGTCATAGCGTCACTACTGTGGGCAATAATAACGTGAGTGCAGTCTCAATGACATAGTGTCACTACTGTGGGCAATAATAACGTGAGTACAGTCTCAATGTCATAGCGTCACTACTGTGGGCAATAATAACGTGAGTGTAGCCTCAATGTCATAGTGTCACTACTGTGGGCAATACTAACGTGAGTGGTGCCTCAATGTCATGGTGTCACTACTGTGAGCAATAATAACGTGAGTGTAGTCTCAATGTCATGGTGTCACTACTGTGGTCAATAATAACGTAAGTGCAGTCTCAGCGGTAATGGTGTTACTACTGTGGGCAATAATAACGTGAGTACAGTCTCAATGTCATAGTGTCACTACTGTGGGCAATAATAACGTGAGTACAGCCTCAATGTCATAGTGTCACTACTGTGGGCAATAATAACGTGAGTGTAGTCTCAATGTCATAGTGTCACTACTGAGGGCAATAATAACGTGAGTGAAGTCTCAATGTCATAGTGTCACTACTGTGGGCAATAATAACGTGAGAGAAGTCTCAATGTCATAGTGTCACTACTGTGGGCAATAATAACGTGAGTACAGTCTCAATGTCATGGTGTCACTACTGTGGGCAATAATAACGTGAGTGTAGCCTCAATGTCATAGTGTCACTACTGTGGGCAATAATAACGTTAGTGCAGCCTCAATGTCATGGTGTCACTACTGTGGGAAATAATAACGTGAGTACAGCCTCAATGTCATGGTGTCACTACTGTGGGCAATAATAACGTGAGTACAGCCTCAATGTCATGGTGTCACTACTGTGGGCAATAATAACGTGAGTACAGCCTCAAAGTCATAGTGTCACTACTGTGGGCAATAATAACGTGAGTACAGCCTCAATGTCATAGTGTCACTACTGTGGGCAATAATAACGTGAGTACAGTCTCAATGTCATAGTGTCACTACTGTGGGCAATAATAACGTGAGTACAGTCTCAATGTCATAGTGTCACTAATAAGGGCAATAATAACGTGAGTACAGCCTCAATGTCATAGTGTCACTACTGTGGGCAATAATAACGTGTGTACAGTCTCAATGTAATAGTGTCACTACTGTGGGCAATAATAACGTGAGTACAGTCTCAATGTCATAGTGTCATTACTGTGGGCAATAATAACGTGAGTACAGCCTCAATGTCATAGTGTCACTACTGTGGGCAATAATAACGTGAGTACAGTCTCAATGTCATAGTGTCACTACTGGGGCAATAATAACGTGAGTACAGCCTCAATGTCATAGTGTCACTAATGTGGGCAATATTAACGTGAGTACAGCCTCAATGTCATAGTGTCACTACTGTGGGCAATAATAAAGTGAGTACAGCCTCAATGTCATAGTGTCACTACTGTGGGCAATAATAACGTGAGTACAGTCTAAATGACATGGTGTCACTACTGTGGGCAATAATAACGTGAGTGAAGTCTCAATGTCATGGTGTCACTACTGTGGGCAATAATAACGTGAGTGAAGTATCAATGTCATAGTGTCACTACTGTGTGCAATAATAACGTGAGTACAGTCTAAATGTCATGGTGTCACTACTGTGGGCAATAATAACGTGAGTGAAGTCTCAATGTCATGGTGTCACTTCTGTGGGCAATAATAACGTGAGTGAAGTCTCAATATCATAGTGTCACTACTGTGGGCAATAATAACGTGAGTGAAGTCTCAATGTCATGGTGTCACTACTGTGGGCAATAATAACGTGAGTGAAGTCTCAATGTCATAGTGTCACTAATGTGGGCAATAATAACGTGAGTGAAGTCTCAATGTCATGGTGTCACTACTGTGGGCAATAATAACGTGAGTGAAGTCACAATGTCATAGTGTCACTAATGTGGGCAATAATAACGTGAGTACAGTCTCAATGTCATGGTGTCACTACTGTGGGCAATAATAACGTGAGTGCAGTCTCAGCGGTAATGGTGTCACTACTGTGGGCAATAATAACGTGAGTACAGCCTCAAAGTCATAGTGTCACTACTGTGGGCAATAATAACGTGGGTGAAGTCTCAATGTCATGGTGTCACTACTGTGGGCAATAATAACGTGAGTGAAGTCTCAATGTCATAGTGTCACTACTGTGTGCAATAATAACGTGAGTGAAGTCTCAATGTCATGGTGTCACTACTGTGGGCAATAATAACGTGAGTGAAGTCTCAATATCATAGTGTCACTACTGTGGGCAATAATAACGTGAGTACAGTCTCAATGTCATAGCGTCACTACTGTGGGCAATAATAACGTGAGTGAAGTCTCAATGTCATAGCGTCACTACTGTGGGAAATAATAACGTGAGTGAAGTCTCAATGTCATGGTGTCACTACTGTGGGCAATAATAACTTGAGTGCAGTCTCAATGTCATAGTGTCACTACTGAGGGCAATAATAACGTGAGTGCAGTCTCAGCTGTAATGGTGTCACTACTGTAGGCAATAATAACGTGAGTACAGTCTCAATGTCATAGTGTCACTACTGTGGGCAATAATAACGTGAGTGACAGTCTCAATGTCATGGTGTCACTACTGTGGGCAATAATAACGTGAGTGCAGTCTCAATGTCATAGTGTCACTACTGTGGGCAATAATAACGTGAGTGCAGTCTCAATGTCATGGTGTCACTACTGTGGGCAATAATAACGTGAGTACAGTCTCAATGTCATAGTGTCACTACTGTGGGCAATAATAACGTGAGTGCAGTCTCAATGTCATAGTGTCACTACTGTGGGCAATAATAACGTGAGTGCAGTCTCAATGTCATAGTGTCACTACTGTGGGCAATAATAACGTGAGTGACAGTCTCAATGTCATAGTGTCACTACTGTGGGCAATAATAACGTGAGTGCAGTCTCAATGTCATGGTGTCACTACTGTGGGCAATAATAACGTGAGTACAGTCTCAATGTCATAGTGTCACTACTGTGGGCAATAATAACGTGAGTGCAGTCTCAATGTCATAGCGTCACTACTGTGGGCAATAATAACGTGAGTACAGTCTCAATGTCATAGTGTCACTACTGTGGGCAATAATAACGTGAGTACAGTCTCAATGTCATAGTGTCACTACTGTAGGGCAATAATAACGTGAGTACAGTCTCAATGTCATAGTGTCACTACTGTGGGCAATAATAACGTGAGTACAGTCTCAATGTCATAGTGTCACTACTGTGGGCAATAATAACGTGAGTACAGTCTCAATGTCATAGTGTCACTACTGTGGGCAATAATAACGTGAGTACAGTCTCAATGTCATAGTGTCACTACTGTGGGCAATAATAACGTGAGTGCAGTCTCAATGTCATAGTGTCACTACTGTGGGCAATAATAACGTGAGTACAGTCTCAATGTCATAGTGTCACTACTGTGGGCAATAATAACGTGAGTGCAGTCTCAGCTGTAATGGTGTCACTACTGTGGGCAATAATAACGTGAGTACAGTCTCAATGTCATAGTGTCACTACTGTGGGCAATAATAACGTGAGTACAGTCTCAATGTCATAGTGTCACTACTGTGGGCAATAATAACGTGAGTGCAGTCTCAATGTCATAGTGTCACTACTGTGGGCAATAATAACGTGAGTACAGTCTCAATGTCATAGTGTCACTACTGTGGGCAATAATAACGTGAGTGAAGTCTCAATGTCATGGTGTCACTACTGTGGGCAATAATAATGTGAGTGTAGTCTCAATGTCATAGTGTCACTACTGTGGGCAATAATAACGTGAGTACAGCCTCAATGTCATAGTGTCACTACTGTGGGCAATAATAACGTGAGTGAAGTCTCAATGTCATAGTGTCACTACTGTGGGCAATAATAACGTGAGTACAGCCTCAATGTCATAGTGTCACTACTGTGGGCAATAATAACGTGAGTGCAGTCTCAATGTCATGGTGTCACTACTGTGGGCAATAATAACGTGAGTGCAGTCTCACTGTCATGGTGTCACTACTGTGGGCAATAATAACGTGAGTACAGTCTCAATGTCATAGTGTCACTACTGTGGGCAATAATAACGTGAGTGCAGTCTCAATGTCATAGTGTCACTACTGTGGGCAATAATAACGTGAGTACAGTCTCAATGTCATAGTGTCACTACTGTGGGCAATAATAACGTGAGTGAAGTCTCAATGTCATGGTGTCACTACTGTGGGCAATAATAACGTGAGTGTAGTCTCAATGTCATAGTGTCACTACTGTGGGCAATAATAACGTGAGTACAGCCTCAATGTCATAGTGTCACTACTGTGGGCAATAATAACGTGAGTGAAGTCTCAATGTCATAGTGTCACTACTGTGGGCAATAATAACGTGAGTGTAGTCTCAATGTCATAGTGTCACTACTGTGGGCAATAATAACGTGAGTACAGTCTCAATGTCATAGTGTCACTACTGTGGGCAATAATAACGTGAGTGCAGTCTCAATGTCATAGTGTCACTACTGTGGGCAATAATAACGTGAGTGAAGTCTCAATGTCATGGTGTCACTACTGTGGGCAATAATAACGTGAGTGAGTCTCAATGTCATAGTGTCACTACTGTGGGCAATAATAACGTGAGTACAGCCTCAATGTCATAGTGTCACTACTGTGGGCAATAATAACGTGAGTGAAGTCTCAATGTCATAGTGTCACTACTGTGGGCAATAATAACGTGAGTACAGCCTCAATGTCATAGTGTCACTACTGTGGGCAATAATAACGTGAGTGCAGTCTCAATGTCATGGTGTCACTACTGTGGGCAATAATAACGTGAGTGCAGTCTCAGCGGTAATGGTGTCACTACTGTGGGCAATAATAACGTGAGTACAGTCTCAATGTCATGTGTCACTACTGAGGGCAATAATAACGTGAGTGCAGTCTCAATGTCATAGCGTCACTACTGTGGGCAATAATAACGTGAGTACAGTCTCAATGTCATAGTTTCACTACTGTGGGCAATAATAACGTGAGTGCAGTCTCAGCTGTAATGGTGTCACTACTGAGGGCAATAATAACGTGAGTGCAGTCTCAATGTCATAGTGTCACTACTGTGGGCAATAATAACGTGAGTGACAGTCTCAATGTCATGGTGTCACTACTGTGGGCAATAATAACGTGAGTACAGTCTCAATGTCATAGTGTCACTACTGTGGGCAATAATAACGTGAGTACAGTCTCAATGTCATAGTGTCACTACTGTGGGCAATAATAACGTGAGTGCAGTCTCAATGTCATAGTGTCACTACTGTGGGCAATAATAACGTGAGTACAGTCTCAATGTCATAGTGTCACTACTGTGGGCAATAATAACGTGAGTACAGTCTCAATGTCATAGTGTCACTACTGTGGGCAATAATAACGTGAGTACAGTCTCAATGTCATAGTGTCACTACTGTGGGCAATAATAACGTGAGTACAGTCTCAATGTCATAGTGTCACTACTGTGGGCAATAATAACGTGAGTACAGTCTCAATGTCATAGTGTCACTACTGTGGGCAATAATAACGTGAGTACAGTCTCAATGTCATAGTGTCACTACTGTGGGCAATAATAACGTGAGTGCAGTCTCAATGTCATAGTGTCACTACTGTGGGCAATAATAACGTGAGTACAGTCTCAATGTCATAGTGTCACTACTGTGGGCAATAATAACGTGAGTGCAGTCTCAATGTCATGGTGTCACTACTGTGGGCAATAATAACGTGAGTACAGTCTCAATGTCATAGTGTCACTACTGTGGGCAATAATAACGTGAGTGCAGTCTCAATGTCATGGTGTCACTACTGTGGGCAATAATAACGTGAGTACAGTCTCACGGTAATGTGTCACTACTGAGGGCAATAATAACGTGAGTGCAGTCTCAATGTCATAGCGTCACTACTGTGGGCAATAATAACGTGAGTACAGTCTCAATGTCATAGTGTCACTACTGTGGGCAATAATAACGTGAGTGCAGTCTCACGGTAATGGTGTCACTACTGTGGGCAATAATAACGTGAGTGCAGTCTCAATGTCATAGTGTCACTACTGTGGGCAATAATAACGTGAGTGACAGTCTCAATGTCATAGTGTCACTACTGTGGGCAATAATAACGTGAGTGTAGTCTCAATGTCATAGTGTCACTACTGTGGGCAATAATAACGTGAGTACAGTCTCAATGTCATAGTGTCACTACTGTGGGCAATAATAACGTGAGTGAAGTCTCAATGTCATAGTGTCACTACTGTGGGCAATAATAACGTGAGTACAGTCTCAATGTCATAGTGTCACTACTGTGGGCAATAATAACGTGAGTGCAGT
Source organism: Ampullaceana balthica (assembly GCA_944989445.1). Classification (NCBI taxonomy): domain Eukaryota; kingdom Metazoa; phylum Mollusca; class Gastropoda; family Lymnaeidae; genus Ampullaceana; species Ampullaceana balthica. The sequence continues at coordinate 424,163 of CALYLW010000269.1, forward strand.
CTCAATGTCATGGTGTCACTACTGTGGGCAATAATAACGTGAGTGCAGTCTCAATGTCATGGTGTCACTACTGTGGGCAATAATAACGTGAGTACAGTCTCACTGTAATGGTGTCACTACTGAGGGCAATAATAACGTGAGTGCAGTCTCAATGTCATAGCGTCACTACTGTGGGCAATAATAACGTGAGTACAGTCTCAATGTCATAGTTTCACTACTGTGGGCAATAATAACGTGAGTGCAGTCTCAGCGTAATGGTGTCACTACTGAGGGCAATAATAACGTGAGTACAGTCTCAATGTCATAGTGTCACTACTGTGGGCAATAATAACGTGAGTGACAGTCTCAATGTCATAGTGTCACTACTGTGGGCAATAATAACGTGAGTACAGTCTCAATGTCATAGTGTCACTACTGTGGGCAATAATAACGTGAGTACAGTCTCAATGTCATAGTGTCACTACTGTGGGCAATAATAACGTGAGTGAAGTCTCAATGTCATAGTGTCACTACTGTGGGCAATAATAACGTGAGTGTAGTCTCAATGTCATAGTGTCACTACTGTGGGCAATAATAACGTGAGTACAGTCTCAATGTCATAGTGTCACTACTGTGGGCAATAATAACGTGAGTGCAGTCTCAATGTCATAGTGTCACTACTGTGGGCAATAATAACGTGAGTGAAGTCTCAATGTCATAGTGTCACTACTGTGGGCAATAATAACGTGAGTGTAGTCTCAATGTCATAGTGTCACTACTGTGGGCAATAATAACGTGAGTACAGTCTCAATGTCATAGTGTCACTACTGTGGGCAATAATAACGTGAGTGCAGTCTCACTGTCATGGTGTCACTACTGTGGGCAATAATAACGTGAGTGCAGTCTCAATGTCATAGTGTCACTACTGTGGGCAATAATAACGTGAGTGAAGTCTCAATGTCATGGTGTCACTACTGTGGGCAATAATAACGTGAGTGTAGTCTCAATGTCATAGTGTCACTACTGTGGGCAATAATAACGTGATTACAGCCTCAATGTCATAGTGTCACTACTGTGGGCAATAATAACGTGAGTGAAGTCTCAATGTCATAGTGTCACTACTGTGGGCAATAATAACGTGAGTACAGCCTCAATGTCATAGTGTCACTACTGTGGGCAATAATAACGTGAGTGCAGTCTCAATGTCATGGTGTCACTACTGTGGGCAATAATAACGTGAGTGCAGTCTCAGCGGTAATGGTGTCACTACTGTGGGCAATAATAACGTGAGTACAGTCTCAGCGGTAATGGTGTCACTACTGAGGGCAATAATAACGTGAGTGCAGTCTCAATGTCATAGCGTCACTACTGTGGGCAATAATAACGTGAGTACAGTCTCAATGTCATAGTTTCACTACTGTGGGCAATAATAACGTGAGTGCAGTCTCAGCGGTAATGGTGTCACTACTGAGGGCAATAATAACGTGAGTACAGTCTCAATGTCATAGTGTCACTACTGTGGGCAATAATAACGTGAGTACAGTCTCAATGTCATAGTGTCACTACTGTGGGCAATAATAACGTGAGTACAGTCTCAATGTCATAGTGTCACTACTGTGGGCAATAATAACGTGAGTGACAGTCTCAATGTCATGGTGTCACTACTGTGGGCAATAATAATGTGAGTGTAGTCTCAATGTCATAGTGTCACTACTGTGGGCAATAATAACGTGAGTACAGCCTCAATGTCATAGTGTCACTACTGTGGGCAATAATAACGTGATGAAGTCTCAATGTCATGGTGTCACTACTGTGGGCAATAATAACGTGAGTGTAGTCTCAATGTCATAGTGTCACTACTGTGGGCAATAATAACGTGAGTACAGCCTCAATGTCATAGTGTCACTACTGTGGGCAATAATAACGTGAGTGCAGTCTCAATGTCATAGTGTCACTACTGTGGGCAATAATAACGTGAGTGAAGTCTCAATGTCATGGTGTCACTACTGTGGGCAATAATAATGCGAGTGTAGTCTCAATGTCATAGTGTCACTACTGTGGGCAATAATAACGTGAGTACAGCCTCAATGTCATAGTGTCACTACTGTGGGAAATAATAACGTGAGTGAAGTCTCAATGTCATAGTGTCACTACTGTGGGCAATATAACGTGAGTACAGCCTCAATGTCATAGTGTCACTACTGTGGGCAATAATAACGTGAGTGCAGTCTCAATGTCATGGTGTCACTACTGTGGGCAATAATAACGTGAGTGCAGTCTCAGCGGTAATGGTGTCACTACTGTGGGCAATAATAACGTGAGTACAGTCTCAGCGGTAATGGTGTCACTACTGAGGGCAATAATAACGTGAGTGCAGTCTCAATGTCATAGCGTCACTACTGTGGGCAATAATAACTTGAGTACAGTCTCAATGTCATAGTTTCACTACTGTGGGCAATAAAAACGTGAGTGCAGTCTCAGCGGTAATGGTGTCACTACTGAGGGCAATAATAACGTGAGTGCAGTCTCAATGTCATAGCGTCACTACTGTGGGCAATAATAACGTATGTACAGTCTCAATTTCATAGCGTCACTAATGTGGGCAATAATAACGTGAGTACAGTCTCAATGTCATAGTGTCACTACTGTGGGCAATAATAACGTGAGTACAGTCTCAATGTCATAGTGTCACTACTGTGGGCAATAATAACGTGAGTGAAGTCTCAATGTCATGGTGTCACTACTGTGGGCAATAATAATGTGAGTGTAGTCTCAATGTCATAGTGTCACTACTGTGGGCAATAATAACGTGAGTACAGCCTCAATGTCATAGTGTCACTACTGTGGGCAATAATAACGTGATGAAGTCTCAATGTCATGGTGTCACTACTGTGGGCAATAATAATGTGAGTGTAGTCTCAATGTCATAGTGTCACTACTGTGGGCAATAATAACGTGAGTACAGCCTCAATGTCATAGTGTCACTACTGTGGGCAATAATAACGTGAGTGCAGTCTCAATGTCATAGTGTCACTACTGTGGGCAATAATAACGTGAGTGAAGTCTCAATGTCATGGTGTCACTACTGTGGGCAATAATAATGCGAGTGTAGTCTCAATGTCATAGTGTCACTACTGTGGGCAATAATAACGTGATTACAGCCTCAATGTCATAGTGTCACTACTGTGGGAAATAATAACGTGAGTGAAGTCTCAATGTCATAGTGTCACTACTGTGGGCAATAATAACGTGAGTACAGCCTCAATGTCATCGTGTCACTACTGTGGGCAATAATAACGTGAGTGCAGTCTCAATGTCATGGTGTCACTACTGTGGGCAATAATAACGTGAGTGCAGTCTCAGCGGTAATGGTGTCACTACTGTGGGCAATAATAACGTGAGTACAGTCTCAGCGGTAATGGTGTCACTACTGAGGGCAATAATAACGTGAGTGCAGTCTCAATGTCATAGCGTCACTACTGTGGGCAATAATAACGTGAGTACAGTCTCAATGTCATAGTTTCACTACTGTGGGCAATAAAAACGTGAGTGCAGTCTCAGCGGTAATGGTGTCACTACTGAGGGCAATAATAACGTGAGTACAGTCTCAATGTCATAGTGTCACTACTGAGGGCAATAATAACGTGAGTGCAGTCTCAATGTCATAGCGTCACTACTGTGGGCAATAATAACGTATGTACAGTCTCAATTTCATAGCGTCACTACTGTGGGCAATAATAACGTGAGTACAGTCTCAATGTCATAGTGTCACTACTGTGGGCAATAATAACGTGAGTACTGTCTCAATGTCATAGTGTCACTACTGTAGGAAATAATAACGTGAGTACAGTCTCAAGGTCATAGTGTCACTACGGTAGGGCAATAATAACGTGAGTGCAGTCTCAATGTCATGGTGTCACTACTGTGGGCAATAATAACGTGAGTACAGTCTCAATGTCATAGTGTCACTACTGTGGGCAATAATAACGTGAGTACAGTCTCAATGTCATAGTGTCACTACTGTGGGCAATAATAACGTGAATTCAGTCTCAATGTCATAGTGTCACTACTGTGGGCAATAATAACGTGAGTGCAGTCTCAATGTCATGGTGTCACTACTGTGGGCAATAATAACGTGAGTGCAGTCTCAGCGGTAATGGTGTCACTACTGTGGGCAATAATAACGTGAGTACAGTCTCAGCGGTAATGGTGTCACTACTGAGGGCAATAATAACGTGAGTGCAGTCTCAATGTCATAGCGTCAGTACTGTGGGCAATAATAACGTGAGTACAGTCTCAATGTCATAGTTTCACTACTGTGGGCAATGAAAACGTGAGTGCAGTCTCAGCGGTAATGGTGTCACTACTGAGGGCAATAATAACGTGAGTACAGTCTCAATTTCATAGCGTCACTACTGTGCTGTGGGCAATAATAACGTGAGTACAGTCTCAATGTCTTAGTGTCACTACTGTGGGCAATAATAACGTGAGTACAGTCTCAATGTCATAGTGTCACTACTGTGGGCAATAATAACGTGAGTGAAGTCTCAATGTCATGGTGTCACTACTGTGGGCAATAATAATGTGAGTGTAGTCTCAATGTCATAGTGTCAATACTGTGGGCAATAATAACGTGAGTACAGCCTCAATGTCATAGTGTCACTACTGTGGGCAATAATAACGTGATGAAGTCTCAATGTCATGGTGTCACTACTGTGGGCAATAATAATGTGAGTGTAGTCTCAATGTCATAGTGTCACTACTGTTGGCAATAATAACGTGAGTGCAGTCTCAATGTCATAGTGTCACTACTGTGGGCAATAATAACGAGGGTGAAGTCTCAATGTCATGGTGTCACTACTGTGGGCAATAATAATGCGAGTGTAGTCTCAATGTCATAGTGTTACTACTGTGGGCAATAATAACGTGATTACAGCCTCAATGTCATAGTGTCACTACTGTGGGAAATAATAACGTGAGTGAAGTCTCAATGTCATAGTGTCACTACTGTGGGCAATAATAACGTGAGTACAGCCTCAATGTCATAGTGTCACTACTGTGGGCAATAATAACGTGAGTGCAGTCTCAATGTCATAGTGTCACTACTGTGGGCAATAATAACGTGAGTGAAGTCTCAATGTCATGGTGTCACTAATGTGGGCAATAATAATGCGAGTGTAGTCTCAATGTCATAGTGTCACTACTGTGGGCAATAATAACGTGATTACAGCCTCAATGTCATAGTGTCACTACTGTGGGAAATAATAACGTGAGTGAAGTCTCAATGTCATCGTGTCACTACTGTGGGCAATAATAACGTGAGTGCAGTCTCAATGTCATGGTGTCACTACTGTGGGCAATAATAACGTGAGTGCAGTCTCAGCGGTAATGGTGTCACTACTGTGGGCAATAATAACGTGAGTACAGTCTCAGCGGTAATGGTGTCACTACTGAGGGCAATAATAACGTGAGTGCAGTCTCAATGTCATAGCGTCACTACTGTGGGCAATAATAACGTGAGTACAGTCTCAATGTCATAGTTTCACTACTGTGGGCAATAAAAACGTGAGTGCAGTCTCAGCGGTAATGGTGTCACTACTGAGGGCAATAATAACGTGAGTACAGTCTCAATGTCATAGTGTCACTACTGAGGGCAATAATAACGTGAGTGCAGTCTCAATGTCATAGCGTCACTACTGTGGGCAATAATAACGTATGTACAGTCTCAATTTCATAGCGTCACTACTGTGGGCAATAATAACGTGAGTACAGTCTCAATGTCATAGTGTCACTACTGTGGGCAATAATAACGTGAGTACTGTCTCAATGTCATAGTGTCACTACTGAGGGCAATAATAACGCGAGTACAGTCTCAAGGTCATAGTGTCACTACTGTAGGGCAATAATAACGTGAGTGCAGTCTCAATGTCATGGTGTCACTACTGTGGGCAATAATAACTTGAGTGAAGTCTCAATGTCATGGTGTCACTACTGTGGGCAATAATAACGTGAGTACAGTCTCAATGTCATAGTGTCACTACTGTGGGCAATAATAACGTGAGTACAGTCTCAATGTCATAGTGTCACTACTGTGGGCAATAATAACGTGAGTACAGTCTCAATGTCATAGTGTCACTACTGTGGGCAATAATAACGTGAGTACAGCCTCAATGTCATAGTGTCATTACTGTAGGAAATAATAACGTGAGTACAGTCTCAGGTCATAGTGTCACTACTGTAGGGCAATAATAACGTGAGTGAAGTCTCAATGTCATTGTGTCACTACTGTGGGCAATAAAAACGTGAGTGCAGTCTCAGCGGTAATGGTGTCACTACTGAGGGCAATAATAACGTGAGTACAGTCTCAATGTCATAGTGTCACTACTGAGGGCAATAATAACGTGAGTGCAGTCTCAATGTCATAGCGTCACTACTGTGGGCAATAATAACGTATGTACAGTCTCAATTTCATAGCGTCACTACTGTGGGCAATAATAACGTGAGTACAGTCTCAATGTCATAGTGTCACTACTGTGGGCAATAATAACGTGAGTACAGTCTCAATGTCATAGTGTCACTACTGTAGGAAATAATAACGTGAGTACAGTCTCAAGGTCATAGTGTCACTACGGTAGGGCAATAATAACGTGAGTGCAGTCTCAATGTCATGGTGTCACTACTGTGGGCAATAATAACGTGAGTACAGTCTCAATGTCATAGTGTCACTACTGTGGGCAATAATAACGTGAGTACAGTCTCAATGTCATAGTGTCACTACTGTGGGCAATAATAACGTGAGTACAGTCTCAATGTCATAGTGTCACTACTGTGGGCAATAATAACGTGAGTGCAGTCTCAATGTCATGGTGTCACTACTGTGGGCAATAATAACGTGAGTGCAGTCTCAGCGGTAATGGTGTCACTACTGTGGGCAATAATAACGTGAGTACAGTCTCAGCGGTAATGGTGTCACTACTGAGGGCAATAATAACGTGAGTGCAGTCTCAATGTCATAGCGTCACTACTGTGGGCAATAATAACGTGAGTACAGTCTCAATGTCATAGTTTCACTACTGTGGGCAATGAAAACGTGAGTGCAGTCTCAGCGGTAATGGTGTCACTACTGAGGGCAATAATAACGTGAGTACAGTCTCAATTTCATAGCGTCACTACTGTGCTGTGGGCAATAATAACGTGAGTACAGTCTCAATGTCTTAGTGTCACTACTGTGGGCAATAATAACGTGAGTACAGTCTCAATGTCATAGTGTCACTACTGTGGGCAATAATAACGTGAGTGAAGTCTCAATGTCATGGTGTCACTACTGTGGGCAATAATAATGTGAGTGTAGTCTCAATGTCATAGTGTCACTACTGTGGGCAATAATAACGTGAGTACAGCCTCAATGTCATAGTGTCACTACTGTGGGCAATAATAACGTGATGAAGTCTCAATGTCATGGTGTCACTACTGTGGGCAATAATAATGTGAGTGTAGTCTCAATGTCATAGTGTCACTACTGTTGGCAATAATAACGTGAGTGCAGTCTCAATGTCATAGTGTCACTACTGTGGGCAATAATAACGTGGTGAAGTCTCAATGTCATAGTGTCACTACTGTGGGCAATAATAACGTGAGTGCAGTCTCAATGTCATAGTGTCACTACTGTGGGCAATAATAACGTGAGTACAGTCTCAATGTCATAGTGTCACTACTGTGGGCAATAATAACGTGAGTACAGTCTCAATGTCATAGTGTCACTACTGTGGGCAATAATAACGTGAGTACAGTCTCAATGTCATAGTGTCACTACTGTGGGCAATAATAACGTGAGTACAGTCTCAATGTCATAGTGTCACTACTGTGGGCAATAATAACGTGAGTGCAGTCTCAATGTCATGGTGTCACTACTGTGGGCAATAATAACGTGAGTACAGTCTCAATGTCATAGTGTCACTACTGTGGGCAATAATAACGTGAGTACAGTCTCAATGTCATAGTGTCACTACTGTGGGCAATAATAACGTGAGTGCAGTCTCAATGTCATAGTGTCACTACTGTGGGCAATAATAACGTGAGTGCAGTCTCAATGTCATGGTGTCACTACTGTGGGCAATAATAACGTGAGTGCAGTCTCAGCGGTAATGGTGTCACTACTGTGGGCAATAATAACGTGAGTACAGTCTCAGCGGTAATGGTGTCACTACTGAGGGCAATAATAACGTGAGTGCAGTCTCAATGTCATAGCGTCACTACTGTGGGCAATAATAACGTGAGTACAGTCTCAATGTCATAGTTTCACTACTGTGGGCAATGAAAACGTGAGTGCAGTCTCAGCGGTAATGGTGTCACTACTGAGGGCAATAATAACGTGAGTACAGTCTCAATGTCATAGCGTCACTACTGTGCTGTGGGCAATAATAACGTGAGTACAGTCTCAATGTCTTAGTGTCACTACTGTGGGCAATAATAACGTGAGTACAGTCTCAATGTCATAGTGTCACTACTGTGGGCAATAATAACGTGAGTGAAGTCTCAATGTCATGGTGTCACTACTGTGGGCAATAATAATGTGAGTGTAGTCTCAATGTCATAGTGTCACTACTGTGGGCAATAATAACGTGAGTACAGCCTCAATGTCATAGTGTCACTACTGTGGGCAATAATAACGTGATGAAGTCTCAATGTCATGGTGTCACTACTGTGGGCAATAATAATGTGAGTGTAGTCTCAATGTCATAGTGTCACTACTGTTGGGCAATAATAACGTGAGTGCAGTCTCAATGTCATAGTGTCACTACTGTGGGCAATAATAACGAGGGTGAAGTCTCAATGTCATGGTGTCACTACTGTGGGCAATAATAATGCGAGTGTAGTCTCAATGTCATAGTGTTACTACTGTGGGCAATAATAACGTGATTACAGCCTCAATGTCATAGTGTCACTACTGTGGGAAATAATAACGTGAGTGAAGTCTCAATGTCATAGTGTCACTACTGTGGGCAATAATAACGTGAGTACAGCCTCAATGTCATAGTGTCACTACTGTGGGCAATAATAACGTGAGTGCAGTCTCAATGTCATAGTGTCACTACTGTGGGCAATAATAACGTGAGTGAAGTCTCAATGTCATGGTGTCACTAATGTGGGCAATAATAATGCGAGTGTAGTCTCAATGTCATAGTGTCACTACTGTGGGCAATAATAACGTGATTACAGCCTCAATGTCATAGTGTCACTACTGTGGGAAATAATAACGTGAGTGAAGTCTCAATGTCATCGTGTCACTACTGTGGGCAATAATAACGTGAGTGCAGTCTCAATGTCATGGTGTCACTACTGTGGGCAATAATAACGTGAGTGCAGTCTCAGCGTAATGGTGTCACTACTGTGGGCAATAATAACGTGAGTACAGTCTCAGCGGTAATGGTGTCACTACTGAGGGCAATAATAACGTGAGTGCAGTCTCAATGTCATAGCGTCACTACTGTGGGCAATAATAACGTGAGTACAGTCTCAATGTCATAGTTTCACTACTGTGGGCAATAAAAACGTGAGTGCAGTCTCAGCGGTAATGGTGTCACTACTGAGGGCAATAATAACGTGAGTACAGTCTCAATGTCATAGTGTCACTACTGAGGGCAATAATAACGTGAGTGCAGTCTCAATGTCATAGCGTCACTACTGTGGGCAATAATAACGTATGTACAGTCTCAATTTCATAGCGTCACTACTGTGGGCAATAATAACGTGAGTACAGTCTCAATGTCATAGTGTCACTACTGTGGGCAATAATAACGTGAGTACTGTCTCAATGTCATAGTATCACTACTGAAGGAAATAATAACGCGAGTACAGTCTCAAGGTCATAGTGTCACTACGGTAGGGCAATAATAACGTGAGTGCAGTCTCAATGTCATGGTGTCACTACTGTGGGCAATAATAACCTTTAGTGAAGTCTCAATGTCATGGTGTCACTACTGTGGGCAATAATAACGTGAGTACAGTCTCAATGTCATAGTGTCACTACTGTGGGCAATAATAACGTGAGTACAGTCTTAATGTCATAGTGTCACTACTGTGGGCAATAATAACGTGAATACAGTCTCAATGTCATAGTGTCACTACTGTGGGCAATAATAACGTGAGTACAGCCTCAATGTCATAGTGTCATTACTGTAGGAAATAATAACGTGAGTACAGTCTCAGGTCATAGTGTCACTACGGTAGGGCAATAATAACGTGAGTGAAGTCTCAATGTCATTGTGTCACTACTGTGGGCAATAATAACGTGAGTGAAGTCTCAATGTCATAGTGTCACTACTGTGGGCAATAATAACGTGAGTGAAGTCTCAATGTCATAGTGTCACTACTGTGGGCAATAATAACGTGAATACAGTCTCAATGTCACAGTGTCACTACTGTGGGCAATAATAACGTGAGTACAGCCTCAATGTCATGGTGTCACTACTGAGGGCAATAATAACGTGAGTGAAGTCTCAATGTCATGGTGTCACTACTGAGGGTAATAATAACGTGAGTACAGTCTCAATGTCATGGTGTCACTACTGAGGGCAATAATAACGTGAGTGCAGCCTCAATGTCATGGTGTAACTACTGTGGGCAATAATTAAGTGAGTACAGCCTCAATGTCATGGTGTCACTACTGTGGGAAATAATAACGTGAGTACAGCCTCAATGTCATGGTGTCACTACTGAGGGCTATAATAACGTGAGAGCAGCCTCAATGTCATAGTGTCACTACTGAGGGCAATAATAACGTGAGTGCTGCCTCAATGTCATGGTGTCACTACTGTGTGCAATAATAACGTGAGTGCAGCCTCAATGTCATAGTGTCACTACTGAGGGCAATAATAACGTGAGTGCAGCCTCAATGTCATGGTGTCACTACTGAGGGCAATAATAACGTGAGTACAGCCTCAATGTCATGGTGTCACTACTGTGGGCTATAACAACGTGAGTACAGCCTCAATGTCATAGTGTCACTACTGTGGGAAATAATAACGTGAGTACAGCATCAATGTCATGGTGTCACTACTGAGGGCAATAATAACGTGATTGCAGCCTCAATGTCATAGTGTCACTACTGAGGGCAATAATAACGTGAGTACAGTCTCAATGTCATAGTGTCACTACTGTGGGTAATAATAACGTGAGTACAGTCTCAATGTCATAGTGTCACTACTGAGGGCTATAATAACGTGAGAGCAGCCTCTATGTCATAGTGTCACTACTGTGGGCAATAATAACGTGAATAAAGCCTCAATGTCATGGTGTCACTACTTTGGGCAATAATAACGTTAATACAGCCTCAATGTCATAGTGTCACTACTGTGGGCAATAATAACATGAGTACAGTCTCAATGTCATAGTGTCACTACTGTGGGCAATAATAACGTGAATACAGCCTCAATGTCATGGTGTCACTACTGTGGGCAATAATAACGTGAGTACAGTGTCAATGTCATAGTGTCACTACTGTGGGCAATAATAACGTGAGTGCAGCCTCAATGTCACAGTGTCACTACTGTGGGCAATAATAACGTGAATACAGCCTCAATGTCATGGTGTCACTACTGTGGGCAATAATAACGTGAGTGAAGTCTCAATGTCATGATGTCACTACTAAGGGCAATAATAACGTGAGTACAGTCTCAATGTCATGGTGTCACTACTGAGGGCAATAATAACGTGAGTGCAGCCTCAATGTCATAGTGTCACTACTGTGGGCAATAATAACGTGAGTGAAGTCTCAATGTCATGGTGTCACTACTGTGGGCAATAATAACGTGAGTGAAGTCTCAATGTCATGGTGTCACTACTGAGGGCAATAATAACGTGAGTGAAGTCTCAATGTCATGGTGTCACTACTGAGGGCAATAATAACTTGAGTACAGTCTCAATGTCATGGTGTCACTACTGAGGGCAATAATAACGTGAGTGAAGTCTCAATGTCATGGTGTCACTACTGAGGGCAATAATAACGTGAGTGAAGTCTCAATGTCATGGTGTCACTACTGAGGGCAATAATAACGTGAGTGAAGTCTCAATGTCATGGTGTCACTACTGAGGGCAATAATAACGTGAGTACAGTCTCAATGTCATGGTGTCACTACTGTGGGCAATAATAACGTGAGTACAGCCTCAATGTCACAGTGTCACTACTGTGGGCAATAATAACGTGAGTACAGCCTCAATGTCATGGTGTCACTACTGAGGGCAATAATAACGTGAGTGAAGTCTCAATGTCATGGTGTCACTACTGAGGGCAATAATAACGTGAGTACAGTCTCAATGTCATGGTGTCACTACTGAGGGCAATAATAACGTGAGTGCAGCCTCAATGTCATGGTGTCACTACTGTGGGCAATAATAACGTGAGTACAGCCTCAATGTCATGGTGTCACTACTGTGGGAAATAATAACGTCAGTACAGCCTCAATGTCATGGTTTCACTACTGAGGGCTATAATAACGTGAGAGCAGCCTCAATGTCATAGTGTCATTACTGAGGGCAATAATAACGTGAGTGCAGCCTCAATGTCATGGTGTCACTACTGTGTGCAATAATAACGTGAGTGCAGCCTCAATGTCATAGTGTCACTACTGAGGGCAATAATAACGTGAGTGCAGCCTCAATGTCATGGTGTCACTACTGAGGGCAATAATAACGTGAGTACAGCCTCAATGTCATGGTGTCACTACTGTGGGCTATAATAACGTGAAAGCAGCCATAATGTCATAGTGTCACTACTGTGGGAAATAATAACGTGAGTACAGCCTCAATGTCATGGTGTCACTACTGAGGGCAATATTAACGTGATTGCAGCCTCAATGTCATAGTATCACTACTGAGGTCACTAATAACGTGAGTACAGTCTCAATGTCATGGTGTCACTACTGTGGGCAATAATAACGTGAGTACAGTCTCAATGTCATAGTGTTACTACTGTGGGCAATAATAACGTGAGTACAGTCTCAATGTCATAGTGTCAATACTGAGGGCTATAATAACGTGAGAGCAGCCTCAATGTCATAGTGTCACTACTGTGGGCAATAATAACGTGAATACAGCCTCAATGTCATGGTGTCACTACTGTGGGCAATAATAACGTGAATACACCCTCAATGTCATAGTGTCACTACTGTGGGCAATAATAACATGAGTACAGTCTCAATGTCATACTGTCACTACTGAGGGCAATAACAACGTGAGTGAAGTCTCAATGTCATGGTGTCACTACTGAGGGCAATAATAACGTGAGTACAGCCTCAATGTCATGGTGTCACTATTGTGGGCAATAATAACGTGAGTGAAGTCTCAATGTCATGGTGTCACTACTGAGGGCAATAATAACGTGAGTGAAGTCTCAATGTCATGGTGTCACTACTGAGGGCAATAATAACGTGGGTACAGCCTCAATGTCATGGTGTCACTACTGAGGGCAATAATAACGTGAGTGAAGTCTCAATGTCATGGTGTCACTACTGAGGGCAATAATAACGTGAGTGCAGCCTCAATGTCATGGTGTCACTACTGTGGGCAATAATAACGTGAGTACAGCCTCAATGTCATGGTGTCACTACTGTGTGCAATAATAACGTGAGTGCAGCCTCAATGTCATAGTGTCACTACTGAGGGCAATAATAACGTGAGTGAAGTATCAATGTCATGGTGTCACTACTGAGGGCAATAATAACGTGAGTACAGCCTCAATGTCATGGTGTCACTACTGTGGGAAATAATAACGTGAGTACAGCCTCAATGTCATGGTGTCACTACTGTGGGAAATAATAACGTGAGTACAGCCTCAATGTCATAGTGTCACTACTGAGGGCTATAATAACGTGATAGCAGCCTCAATGTCATAGTGTCACTACTGAGGGCAATAATAACGTGAGTGCAGCCTCAATGTCATGGTGTCACTACTGTGTGCAATAATAACGTGAGTGCAGCCTCAATGTCATAGTGTCACTACTGAGGGCAATAATAACGTGAGTGCAGCCTCAATGTCATGGTGTCACTACTGAGGGCAATAATAACGTGAGTACAGCCTCAATGTCATGGTGTCACTACTGTGGGAAATAATAACGTGAGTACAGCCTCAATGTCATGGTGTCACTACTGTGGGCAATAATAACGTGAGTACAGTCTCAATGTCATGGTGTCACTACTGTGGGCAATAATAACGTGAGTACAGTCTCAATGTCATGGTGTCACTACTGAGGGCAATAATAACGTGAGTGCAGCCTCAATGTCATGGTGTCACTACTGTGGGCAATAATAACGTGAGTACAGCCTCAATGTCATGGTGTCACTACTGTGGGAAATAATAACGTCAGTACAGCCTCAATGTCATGGTGTCACTACTGAGGGCTATAATAACGTGAGAGCAGCCTCAATGTCATAGTGTCATTACTGAGGGCAATAATAACGTGAGTGCAGCCTCAATGTCATGGTGTCACTACTGTGGGCAATAATAACGTGAGTGCAGCCTCAATGTCATAGTGTCACTACTGAGGGCAATAATAACGTGAGTGCAGCCTCAATGTCATGGTGTCACTACTGAGGGCAATAATAACGTGAGTACAGCCTCAATGTCATGGTGTCACTACTGTGGGCTATAATAACGTGAAAGCAGCCATAATGTCATAGTGTCACTACTGTGGGAAATAATAACGTGAGTACAGCCTCAATGTCATGGTGTCACTACTGAGGGCAATAATAACGTGATTGCAGCCTCAATGTCATAGTATCACTACTGAGGTCACTAATAACGTGAGTACAGTCTCAATGTCATGGTGTCACTACTGTGGGCAATAATAACGTGAGTACAGTCTCAATGTCATAGTGTTACTACTGTGGGCAATAATAACGTGAGTACAGTCTCAATGTCATAGTGTCACTACTGAGGGCTATAATAACGTGAGAGCAGCCTCAATGTCATAGTGTCACTACTGTGGGCAATAATAACGTGAATACAGCCTCAATGTCATGGTGTCACTACTGTGGGCAATAATAACGTGAATACACCCTCAATGTCATAGTGTCACTACTGTGGGCAATAATAACATGAGTACAGTCTCAATGTCATACTGTCACTACTGAGGGCAATAACAACGTGAGTGAAGTCTCAATGTCATGGTGTCACTACTGAGGGCAATAATAATGTGAGTACAGCCTCAATGTCATGGTGTCACTATTGTGGGCAATAATAACGTGAGTGAAGTCTCAATGTCATGGTGTCACTACTGAGGGCAATAATAACGTGAGTGAAGTCTCAATGTCATGGTGTCACTACTGAGGGCAATAATAACGTGGGTACAGCCTCAATGTCATGGTGTCACTACTGAGGGCAATAATAACGTGAGTGAAGTCTCAATGTCATGGTGTCACTACTGAGGGCAATAATAACGTGAGTGCAGCCTCAATGTCATGGTGTCACTACTGTGGGCAATAATAACGTGAGTACAGCCTCAATGTCATGGTGTCACTACTGTGGGAAATAATAACGTGATTACAGCCTCAATGTCATGGTGTCACTACTGTGGGCTATAATAACGTGATAGCAGCCTCAATGTCATAGTGTCACTACTGAGGGCAATAATAACGTGAGTGCAGCCTCAATGTCATGGTGTCACTACTGTGTGCAATAATAACGTGAGTGCAGCCTCAATGTCATAGTGTCACTACTGAGGGCAATAATAACGTGAGTGAAGTATCAATGTCATGGTGTCACTACTGAGGGCAATAATAACGTGAGTACAGCCTCAATGTCATGGTGTCACTACTGTGGGAAATAATAACGTGAGTACAGCCTCAATGTCATGGTGTCACTACTGTGGGAAATAATAACGTGAGTACAGCCTCAATGTCATAGTGTCACTACTGAGGGCTATAATAACGTGATAGCAGCCTCAATGTCATAGTGTCACTACTGAGGGCAATAATAACGTGAGTGCAGCCTCAATGTCATGGTGTCACTACTGTGTGCAATAATAACGTGAGTGCAGCCTCAATGTCATAGTGTCACTACTGAGGGCAATAATAACGTGAGTGCAGCCTCAATGTCATGGTGTCACTACTGAGGGCAATAATAACGTGAGTACAGCCTCAATGTCATGGTGTCACTACTGTGGGAAATAATAACGTGAGTACAGCCTCAATGTCATGGTGTCACTACTGTGGGCAATAATAACGTGAGTACAGTCTCAATGTCATGGTGTCACTACTGTGGGCAATAATAACGTGAGTGAAGTCTCAATGTCATGGTGTCACTACTGTGGGCAATAATAACGTGAGTACAGTCTCAATGTCATGGTGTCACTACTGTGGGCAATAATAACGTGATTGCAGCCTCAATGTCATGGTGTCACTACTGAGGGCAATAATAACGTGATTGCAGCCTCAATGTTATAGTGTCACTACTGTGGGCAATAATAACTTGAGTACAGTCTCAATGTCATAGTGTCACTACTGAGGGCAATAATAACGTGAGTGCAGCCTCAATGTCATAGTGTCACTACTGAGGGCAATAATAACGTGATTGCAGCCTCAATGTTATAGTGTCACTACTGAGGGCAATAATAACGTGAGTACAGTCTCAATGTCATAGTGTCACTACTGTGGGCAATAATAACGTGAGTACAGTCTCAATGACATAGTGTCACTACTGTGGGCAATAATAACGTGAGTACAGTCTCAATGTCATAGTGTCACTACTGAGGCCAATAATAACGTGAGTGCTGTCTCAATGTCATGGTGTCACTACTGAGGGCAATAATAACGTGAGTACAGTCTCAATGTCATAGTGTCACTACTGTGGGCAATAATAACGTGAGTACAGTCTCAATGACATAGTGTCACTACTGTGGGCAATAATAACGTGAGTACAGTCTCAATGTCATAGTGTCACTACTGAGGGCAATAATAACGTGATTGCAGCCTCAATGTCATAGTGTCACTACTGAGGGCAATAATAACGTGAGTACAGCCTCAATGTCATGGTGTCACTACTGTGGACTATAATAACGTGAGTACAGCCTCAATGTCATGGTGTCACTACTGTGGGCAATAATAACGTGAGTACAGCCTCAATGTCATAGTGTCACTACTGAGGGCAATAATAACGTGATTGCAGCCTCAATGTCATAGTGTCACTACTGAGGGCAATAATAACGTGAGTACAGCCTCAATGTCATGGTGTCACTACTGTGGGCTATAATAACGTGAGTACAGCCTCAATGTCATGGTGTCACTACTGTGGGCAATAATAACGTGAGTACAGCCTCAATGTCATGGTGTCACTACTGAGGGCAATAATAACGTGAGTACAGCCTCAATGTCATGGTGTCACTACTGAGGGCAATAATAACGTGAGTACAGCCTCAATGTCATAGTGTCACTACTGTGGGTTCTGCGACCTCGTGTTTTAATCAGCCAACTCTCGTCTGGGTCAGTTCTACTAACACATCATGTAGAGACAGAGCTTTGGAGACCCCTCAATTACATTACTTTCAAGGGCAGACGACATCGACAAGATTTTTCTTAATCCTGTTGAAATCTTTGAGGAGGTTATCAGGCATCATTAAGGAAGCGTGAGCAAATTTCCAGACCGGATCCACGTGACTCAACACTTGGGTCGAGGCAAGGTCACAGAAATCTAGGTCAGACTCGTGTCACGCGACCTTCCTCCCACATTTCGGAAGACATATGGAAACGATTTTTTATTTTTTTACGTGACAGAAAATGTGTCTGGAGGTACCGAGCTCTCCGGAATTCAAACATTAACTAATGGACGATTAACGTCATTAACCAACTTACTAAACAGCATCGTTAATTAACAGCCCTATTATTAAACACCCCCATTAACAAACAGACCCATTAACAAACAGAACAAATAACAAACAGACCCATGAACAAACAGACCCATTAAGAAAACGACCAATTAACAAAAGCCCCCACAAACAAACTTGTGGATCAACAAACAGCACCCCTTCCCTCCTTTTCCCCTACGCTCTCCCATGCACTAAACAGAACCATCACCTCAATATTGCTTTCCAAACTCTCTGTACCAATTATATTTTCACAATTAAATCATAAATAATTAAACGTGTTAAATATTTGTCTCCGTTGAATTCAAGATATTTGATAACATACAGCTCTGCTCAGTTGCTTATTTTTAGATAACACTTTTTTTTTCTACTTCCTAATATGTAAATAGGTATGTCAATGGTTCCATGTCTAACGGCTGACGTCAGATTTGCAATAGATTCATATAGAAGAAGTGCTACTGAAATTAAGCAAGTAAATAATATGAAGAAAACAACAACAATAATAATTCTAAAAGTGTTGTCCTCTTTAATGTACTTCTCTATAGTCTCTAAGGCACTTTGATTCAAACTCAGTCAAATTTAGTAGGTCTGATTAAATAAGCGGCGCTAACCAACAATTAATGTTGCACTGTGAATAAAAGTCCGTTGATCTTTCTTGCTCCGAGCTTCTAGCTGTCAGTGGGTCAAGTCTTGAGGCGCCCCACAGTTTGCTTAAAGGAATACGTAAAATAGAGTTCATTGTAGAACATCCAGGGGCTTCACTTTCAGGATGTGGGAACATCTGAGGTCCAGTGAAACCATGCAGTCAAGTGCAAATTCTGCGACCACATATCTCGTTGGTCAGCGTTCACGTCAAACAGTGCAAAAAAAACACGTCAACAAGTTTATAGTTTTGTCAAAATGTTTATTGATTATGTCTAATAATGAATAGTTCATGTGAATCAGTGCATCTATCATATATGATAGTTATTAGGTCATGTTAATCAGTGCATAGTTCTTGTTTTTTTTAGCCTTTTCGTCCACGCGGAACAGCCGCCGATCATCGTTGACGTTTGTGATTCTCCCGAGGGCATAGGCCACCAACCAGAGACCTCCAGGCATCCCTATCCTGGACAAGTCTCTCCAGCACCTTCCAGTCATGTTCAATTCTCTTGATGTCTGCCTCCAACTCTCGACGCCAAGTGTTTCTTGGACGGCCTCTTTTTTAATTTCCCCAGGTGTTCCATTTCAGGGTTCTGCTTGTATTATTGGACGGTTTTCTTAGCGTGTCACCAATCCATTGACACTGCTTTTGGGGAATCTCTAGCTCCATTGGCTTCTGTCCTGTCCACTGCCACAGTTTCAGCTTTCTCATTTCGTCCGGTCAGTGAATCATGATTATCCCTTTTAGGCCATAGTTAATAAAGGACTGGATTCTGGTCGGGTTACGGCCGTTGTTCTCCACGTCTCAGTTCCATATAGCAGCAAAAGCTGCACCATGGCGTTGAAGATCCTTATTTTTAAATTGTTGCTTAGGTTTCTGGAGTCTCAAACGTTCTTGAGTTGTTGGAAGACTGCCATTTCCTTCCAAATCCTTACTCTGACATCAGCATCCATTCCACCTTGTTTGTCTACCACGCTGCCAAAGTAAACAAATCTGTCCACCTCATTGAGTGCTTCTCCTTCTAGCATGATGGGTGATGTATATGGCATCCATCCGTCCTCAAAGGGCGACGGCGTTGACTCCTGCTCCTCTTCCCCCTTTCTCTTTTCTCCTGGCTCTTATCTCTTCACTCCTAGCTGTGAGGGTGGCTTCCGCAAATTGAATCCCCTCACGCACTTTTGACCGCCAGAGGTAGCGCTCAACAGCAATGCCCTCCCACGTTTCATGGTCGATGCGCGCCATATACATGTCTTTCTTGCAGACGTCCTTGTAGCGAAGTCGGGACGACCTCTTTTCCTCAGACCACTTTCAAACTCACCGTGAAGCAGGGCTCTTTGTATTCGCTCCGAGCCCATCCTATGGACATTGCCCAACCACCGCAGGCGCCGCTCATTCAGGATTGAGTGCATACTCAACATATGGCTCCTCATGAGTACCTCAACGTTTGTGATTTTATCCCGCCACTTGATGTGTAGTATCCTGTGCAAGCATCGAAAGTGGAAACTGTTGAGCTGCCTTGCTTGATTGGCGTAGGTCGTCCAGCACTCGCTGCCAGAAAGGAGTGTGCTGAGCACGCAGGCATGGTACACATTGATTTTCGCTCCATCAGTGAGCTGCGCATTGTTCCACACTCTTTGATTTAACCTTGCCATTAACGATGCGGCCTTTCCAATTCTGGTTTCTATTCTCCCTGGAAAAGGAAATAGAAACCAGAATTGGGGGATGTACTTGTCGTTGTAATCTTAAGGACTTTACTCTTCCCTTTGTGTCGTATATTAAGACCCATACTAGCTGGAGTGGCTAAAAAAATGTTTTTTTTCTCCTGCATCTGTTGTTGGGTATTTGAGAGAAAGGCAAGATCATCAGCAAAGTCGAGGTCGTCAAGTGGATCCCACAAGGTCCATTGGATGCCATTCCTCTTCTGCTGTGTAGATGTTTTCATCACCCAGTCAATTGCCAACAAGAACAGGAAGTTTGAAAGCCAGCATCCTTGCCTCACACCAATCGTCACCTGAAAAGCATATGTCACCTTCTGGCCATGGATTAATCGTCAGGTCATCCCTTCATAAGTGATCCTGATTATATCCGTGATCTTCTGCGGCACCCCATAGTGTCTTAGCAATCTCCAGAGGGTATACCTATCCACACTTGTCGAAGGCTTTTTCATAGTAAAAAAAAGTTGACAAAAGATAGGCGACTTCCACTCTAGTGACTGATCAAGAATAATACGCAGTGCTGCATACAATCTGGTCGTTACAGCATCTGTTGGTGCGTAGGCCCGCTTGCTGGTCTCGCAGCAGGGGGTCTACAGCACTTTTCATTCGCTGTGCATATCTATTGTGTAACGGCAAATAAGTTATAGAAGCCTGTGATTGGATCATGTTATAGAAGCCTGTGATTGGATCATGTTTGACAGTGAATAGGACATTTTAACCAGCGCATATCTCATGACCAATAGTGAATAGTTCCTTTCAATTTAAGGCGTACGATGCTCAGACTAAACTCTAAATAGTTTTGTTAAAAACTGCATATTTCAAATTGAGTCATAGTGCATATAGACGTTGTTTATAATTTTTGTATTTTTGTATGTTTCGGACAAAAGAGTTAAATCTATATTTAGCGTTCCAATGAATGTGATTCAGATATTCTATGGCAAACCGAAAGTCTAAGTGTAAAATCTTTCTCTGTCATCCGAATATTAGAAAGGAATCATTAATTGGCATCTTAGTCATGGTAAATTAAAGATCAAGCATTTCATTTTTTAATGTCAATCATTTCAGATTTAATTTCAAAGCTTCATAGATCATGTCAAACATTTCATAGCTCATATCGAACATTTGATAGTTCATATCGAACATTTGATAGTTCATATCGAACATTTGATAGTTCATATCGAACATTTGATAGTTCATATCGAACATTTGATAGTTCATATCGAACATTTGATAGTTCATATCGAACATTTGATAGTTCATATCGAACATTTGATAGTTCATATCGAACATTTGATAGTTCATATCGAACATTTGATAGTTCATATCGAATATTTCATAGTTCATATCGAACATTTGATAGTTCATATCGAACATTTGATAGTTCATATCGAACATTTGATAGTTCATATCGAACATTTGATAGTTCATATCGAACATTTGATAGTTCATATCGAACATTTGATAGTTCATATCGAATATTTTATCGTTCATATCGAACATTTGATAGTTCATATCGAACATTTGATAGTTCATATCGAACATTTGATAGTTCATATCGAACAGTTGATAGTTCATATTGAACATTTGATAGTTCATATCGAATATTTCATAGTTAATATCGAATATTTCATAGTTCATATCGAACATTTGATAGTTCATATCGAACATTTGATAGTTCATATCGAACATTTGATAGTTCATATCGAACATTTGATAGTTCATATCGAACATTTGATAGTTCATATCGAACATTTGATAGTTCATATCGAATATTTTATAGTTCATATCGAATATTTGATAGTTCATATCGAACATTTGATAGTTCATATCGAACATTTGATAGTTCATATGGAATATTTCATAGTTCATGAAAATAAATTATAGCTGCGGAAATTAACACTTAATTTCTCGATTAATCCTTACAAAATTTTAAAGATTAAAATTTTTTAACGATTAATCGACCCACAACTTATAAATGTACTGGAAGTCAAAAAGTAAAATATTTCGACCGATAAATATAAACTAATTTCCCGACGATTACACGAACATTTTGGTTTTAAACTATTGACTGACGTGAATGTTCAAAATGTTGATAAAGGTTATTGTGTCCATTCAGAGAAATCGTTTGCTCACCATGCAATGTTCCCTCTAAGTTTAAGCTTCGTTGGTCCGTGTGCAAAGTTTAAAAAAAAACTCGTGTGAAAAGTTGCACAACGTCCATTTTTTGTGCAATATTTTACCAAATTTGCTGCGCGGTGATTCTAAACTCCTGCATGGCGTAGGTCAAATATCTGCGCAGCCGCGCCGCTTAAAGGGAACATTGCTACCATGGTTCTAACACTTTGCTTACATATCACCTGCAAACCAAACATCCACTACACTATCAGAATCTTCAGTATTTTAATAAATCTTACCTATGACACCATAAATTTCAATTTTGGCTTTAATCGAAATTAACGTATAATTAATCGTTAATTTTTCACAAGTAAACGATTAAATTTAAATTAATCGTTAACAGTCCTAAAATAAATCATTGCTTATGTAAAACTTTTAAAAGTTCGTCAAGGGTTTCTCTGCATACATCAAACTCTTCAAAAATTTTGTCAAACATTTTATATATATTTTATGGTCTCTTCCGTGTGTAACTAAAAAAAATTGCTATTTTGAAATAACAACTCATTGAGTAGTGCACACCAAATTAAACCCCTTGTAAGAAAAATTGGTTTTAAAATTACAAAGTTATGTTATTGTTGTCTTTGTAATGTTTCTATTTGAAACCCCAGTGTTGGTTATTGGCCTTTCAAGCGCGACTTACAGAGAGTGTGTTTTTGAGGAGAAAACACAACTTGGGTAACAAATACATTTTATTCATGTCGTCCTGCCACTCCCTACGTGGACAATGCAAGAGGTCACGTGGCCAAGTACAAATTAATACTTCAACCTCTCGCTATGAAGAATACAAAAAAACGTTCATGGTATCTTTGATAGCCAAGATTCACAACTTGCAATATAAATAGCCCCTTTGGCTTGCGATAAAGAAAATAACACTCCGTTTTCGAAACTGAGAAAATGTCCGGTTTATTCATCGTCAGGTGGCGATAAATCCCACGTAGGCCTAGGCTCTGCTTTATACATTGTTTATTTTTAATTTCATGCATATTTTAAAATAAAAATGAGTTGTAGTTTTTCTAACGTTTAGACCATTTTTTAAAGTTGTTGACAACTGTCTGCCTCATTTAAAGAATTTATCCGGTTTTTTCAGTGCTTTTCAAAATTTGCATTTAAATACAATAATTATAAATACATTCCTCAATAGTCAAGAAAATTAAGATCATCGTATATTACATTATTATGAAAGACCTCTGATCCTTAAAACTATAGCACATCAGCCCTTTTTACCAACGCCCCGTAACACAGGTTGTACTATAGCACATCAGCACTTTCTGCCAACGCCCCGTAACACATGTTGTACTAAAGCACATCAGCACTTCCTACCAATGTCCCGTAACACTGGTTGTACTATAGCACATCAGCACTTCCTACCAACGCCCCGTAACACTGGTTGTACTATAGCATATCAGCACTTCCTACCCACGCCCCGTAACACTGTTTGTACTATAGCACATCAGCACTTTGTACTAATGTCCCGTAACACTGGTTGTACTATAGCACATCAGCACTTCCTACCAATGCCCCATAGCACTGGTTGTACTATAGCACATCAGCACTTCCTACCAACGCCCAGTAACACTGGTTGTACTATAGCACATCAGCACTTTCTGTCAACGCCCCGTAACACTGGTTGTACTATAGCACATCAGCACTTTCTGTCAACGCCCCGTAACACTGGTTGTACTATAGCACATCATCACTTTCTGTCAACGCCCAGTAACACTGGTTGTACTATAGCACATCATCACTTTCTGTCAACGCCCTATAACACTGGTTGTACTATAGCACATCATCACTTTCTGTCAACGCCCCGTAACACTGGTTGTACTATAGCACATCAGCACTTTCTGTCAACGCCCCGTAACACTGGTTGTACTATAGCACATCATCACTTTCTGTCAACGCCCAGTAACACTGGTTGTACTATAGCACATCAGCACTTTCTGTCAACGCCCAGTAACACTGGTTGTACTATAGCACATCAGCACTTTCTGTCAACGCCCCGTAACACTGGTTGTACTATAGCACATCATCACTTTCTGTCAACGCCCAGTAACACTGGTTGTACTATAGCACATCATCACTTTCTGTCAACGCCCCGTAACACTGGTTGTACTATAGCACATCAGCACTTTCTGTCAACGCCCCGTAACACTGGTTGTACTATAGCACATCAGCACTTCCTACCAATGCCCCGTAACACACTGCCATGGTTATACATCTCTTGTATCTGACACACCAAATACGTCGAAAAGAGAATTCAAACGGCTATGATGTTTTTTCTGAATCATTTAAAAATTGTATGAGTAACAGTTTTGATAATTATGTGGTTTGGTTAATTTATGATATATTTTTCGGTTATTTTACAAAATCTTCTGATGCAACTAGTGTAAGTACTTGTGTAAAGGACTGTGTGATAATTTTGTGTAAGGACTTGTGAAACGAATAATGGCAGAGAGGTAAACAAACTGTTGAGTGTTTTGGTTCAAATTCATTGCACATCTAGTTTTAAATTACAGCTCAGTCTTTTTTAATGAACACCAATGATTCAATTTGCAACCAGAAAACTCAGTGAAACTCTCGAAAGTGCAACGCTTCACTAAGACAGATACTCTCAGCAACGTGACAAAGCACTTTTAGATTAAACTTTCTTGACGTCAATCATTGGGCATTCGGGTGTGTGTCTCAATCACGTTTGTAAGGATGCAGGATTCAATTTTCATGATCTCGTTCCCAAGTGTTAAAAGGGAGATATTGATTGGCAATTAATAAACAATAATTCTAGTCTAAAAAAAGAGAAATCAGAGTTCATTGACTTTAGAAATAATTGAATTTGATAACGTTAAACGTGTTAGTAAATAATAAAAAGACAAACATGGATCTAAAGAAATGAATTGATCCGCGTACGCATGCAAACTTTTTGTAAGCTTCAACAGAAACATCAAAACACCAAAGTATATTTGATTTTTGAAATTGCATTAACCTTCCAACATTTTTTAAAAATATATTGTTAAACCGAGTCCACATGGCGGGCAAAGCATCTTTTACATAACATGTTCAAATGAATACTAATAGTAACAGTAAGATTTGTCAACATCATACACAATGGAGTAGCGTTCCCATTTTCCTCACCACGACACTGACCTCACGCCGACACCACACTAACATCACCACGACAACACAATAACCTCACCACGAAACCACACTAACTTCCCAACGACACCACACTGACATCACCACGACACCACACTGACCTCACCACTGGACTACACTGACCTCACCACGACACCACACTAACCTCACCACGACACCACACTGACCTCACCACGACACCACAATGACATCACCACGACGCCACACTGACCTCACCACGACACCACACTGACCTCACCACGACACCACAATGATCTCACCCCGTCACCACACTGACCTCACCACGACACCACACTAACCTCACCACGACACCACACTGACCTCACCACGACACCACACTGACCTCACCACAACGCCACACTGACCTCACCACGACACCACACTGACCTCACCACGACACCACAATGATCTCACCACGTCACCACACTGATCTCACCACGACACAACACTGACCTCACCACGACACCACACTGATCTCACCACGTCACCACACTGATCTCACCACGACACCACACTGATCTCACCACGATACCACACTGATCTCACCACGACACCACACTGACCTCACCACGACACCACACTGACCTCACCACTGGACCACACTGACATCACCACGACACCACACTGATCTCACCACGACACCACACTGATCTCACCACGACACCACACTGACCTCACCATGACACCACACTGACCTCACAACTGGACCACACTGAAATCACCACGACACCACACTGACCTCACCACGACACCACAATAACCTCACCACTGGACCACACTGACATCACCCCGACACCACACTGACATCACCACGACATCACACTGAACTCACCACGACACCACACTGACCTCACCACGACACCACACTGACCTCACCACGACACCACACTGATCTCACCACGACACCACACTGACCTCACCACGACACCACACTGACCTCACCACGAAACCACACTGACCTCTCCACGACACCACACTGACATCACCACGACACCACACTGACCTCACCACGACACCATACTGATCTCACCACGACACCACACTGACCTCACCACGACACCACACTGACCTCACCACGACACCACATTGAGCTCACCACGACACCACACTGACCTCACCACGACGCTACACTGACCTCACCACGTCACCACGCTGACCTCACCACAACACTACACTGATCTCACCACGACACCACACTGACCTCACCACGACACCACACTGATCTCACCAAGTCACCACGCTGATCTCACCACGACACCACACTGATCTCACCACGACACTACACTGACCACACCACGTCACCACGCTGACCTCACCACGACACCAACTGATCTCACCACGTCACCACACTGATCTCACCACGACACCACACTGACCTCACCACGACACTACACTGATCTCACCACGTCACCACACTGATCTCACCACGACACCACACTGATCTCACCACGTCACCACACTGATCTCACTACGACACCACACTGACCTCACCACGACACCACACTGAACTCACCACTGGTCCACACTGACATCACCACGACACCACACTGACCTCTCCACGACACCACACTGACATCACCACGACACCACACTGACATCACCACGACACCACACTGACCTCACCACGACACCTCACTGAACTCACCACGACACCACACTGAACTCACCACGACACCACACTGAACTCACTACGACACCACACTGACCTGACCATCATTTCTTGTAATTTACGCCCCGGTTTGTCCTTAATTGGTAGATTAAACTGAGAAGGTCACATGTGAATACAGAATCAGCCCCAAGCTTTTATTGGATATTTTTCAATAGGATCATATGGCTTCAAATGGTCCGTCTGGATTAATGCGTATGTGTTTGTGCGTGTGTGTATGTGTGTTTGTGTGTACGTGCGTTTGCGTTTGTGTGTATCAGTGTCTGTATGTGCGTGTGTGTATGTGTGTTTTTTGTATATGTGTGTAAGTGCTTCTGTGCGTGTGTTCGTGTTTATGTGTGTTTATGTGCGTGTGTATGTAAGTGTTGGTGTATATGTGTGTGTATGCGTGTCATTAGATAGACGCAAAAGTTTAGTTCGTCAGAGAGAGAGAGAGAGAGAGAGAGGAGGCAAATAGAAGAAAGAAAAAAATGGTATTGGTTTTAATATTCGACGTATTTTCAATAATGCCATTAAATTTTAATAGATGACATATTTCAAATTAAAATGAATCCTTGTCTTCCTGGTGCAGTCGGAAATCCTGAAATGTGTTTCCAATGAACCGCCTCCTGGTCTTTCGTTTTCTATTTTTGTCTACACACCTAGAGCCGCTCATTGCATGGTGGGGGGGGGTCAGTGTGGTGTCGGGGTGAGGTCAGTGTGGTGTCGTGGTGAGGTCAGTGTGGTGTCGTGGTGAGGTCAGTGTGGTGTCAGGGTGAGGTCAGTGTGGTGTCGTGGTGAGGTCAGTGTGGTGTCGTGGTGAGGTCAGTGTGGTGTCGGGGTGAGGTCAGTGTGGTGTCGTGGTGAGGTCAGTGTGGTGTCGTGGTGTCTTCCTGGTGCAGTCGGAAATCCTGAAATGTGTTCCCAATGAACCACCTCCTGGTCTTTCGTTTTCTATTTTTGTCTACACACCTAGAGCCGCTCATTGCATGTCAGTGTGGTGTCGGGGTGATGTCAGTGTGGTGTCGTGGTGAGGTCAGTGTGGTGTCGTGGTGAGGTCAGTGTGGTGTCGGGGTAAGGTCAGTGTGGTGTCGTGGTGAGGTCAGTGTGGTGTCGTGGTGAGGTCAGTGTGGTGTCGGGGTGAGGTCAGTGTGGTGTCGTGGTGAGGTCAGTGTGGTGTCGTGTTGTCTTCCTGGTGCAGTCGGAAATCCTGAAATGTGTTTCCAATGAACCGCCTCCTGGTCTTTCGTTTTCTATTTTTGTCTACACACCTAGAGCCACTCATTGCATGATACAAAATACTTTAATACACAAACAAATTGTGTAATGAAAACAATAAATTTAAGCTTTATTATTTAACATGTTGAGATTAGACTTGTTAATGTTAATTATTAGAAAATTTGTTTTACGTTAATAATTAGGAGTCTAAATTCAGTTGAATTTACCGTCAGTTCTAGATGCAATAATACAGAACTCAGCCTAAAATTTTTCGAGCTTTCTAAAACACCCTAAAAAGAAAAACATTTTAACAAACAATCCAAAAATAAAGTAAAAACTTAACTGTATGGGGCAGATCCAAATTAAAGTGAAATTTAAAAGTTTAAAACTAACATTGTCGGATCTAGGGTTTTCTATTTTTGGCAGATTTTAGAGGATCATCGTCCAAGACATTACCCCCGTCACCAGACTTCCCACGATAAAGATCTTCTCGGCATGTTGACGAAAGCACACCCCCCCCCGCCACACACACACACTTCTTATTTCCTGAAAAAAATTTCTACTGGCCTGACCTCCTCCACTATGAAATCAGGTTGGGTCACTTGAATATGTGCCACCAATACAAATGTTAATAAACCTGGTAATTTTTTTTAATGAAATAAAATACAAGGAGTTATTCACTTAAACTACTTAACATCACAAATGTTGTTGACTTAATAAATGGTGTTTTTTTCCAGTGACAGTAGATAACATACCAAATGATGCTAAAATAATTATTCATTCAATGACTTTGTCATTCTAAAAAAAGAATGTTAAATTCAATTTCGAACACATTTTTAACATTTTTATATAATATTTTTGAAAAATGATAGGCTTCCTAGAGTTCACCAAAAAGTATGATTTCGATAGAGTAAGATCAAAACTTGACGCTTGGTGACATGAATTAACACAGATTGCAATCAACTATTTGTTGAATCACAAATGTAGAAAAAGCTTTAGCCAACTTGGCATAGAGTTATCTACGAAAGACATCTGGCCAACAACTCTGACAACTGGACCATCAATGGATTATTCTTTTACAAACCAAAAAGAAAAAAGAAAACATGTAGGAATTTTCGACTGGTATAATACACGGAATACTCCAGAGTGGGAGTCTTTGCAGAGATTAAATAAATGACAAACTTTTATTTTGGTGTGGGCCTAAAATTATGTTTATAGCATTGCTGTCACTGGCTTCACACAAAGGTGTCAGTTAACACGTGTGTCTCTTTACGCGTGTGGCGCTTAACACGTGTGTCTGTTAATACGTGTGTCACTTGACACGTGTTTCATTTAACACGTGTGTCACTTAACACGTGTGTCAGTTAATACGTGTGTCACTTAACACGTGTTTCATTTAGCACGTGTGTCACTTAACACGTTTTTCATTTAGCACGTGTGTCACTTAACACGTGTTTCATTTAGCACGTGTGTCACTTAACACGTGTTTCATTTAGCACGTGTGTCACTTAACACGTGTGTCACTTAACACGTGTGTCAGTTAACACGTGTGTCACTTAACACGTGTGTCATTTAAGACGTGTGTCACTTAACACGTGTGTCAGTTAACACGTGTGTCAGTCAACACGTGTGTCAGTTAACACGTGTATCTCTTAACACGTGTGTTATTTAACACGTGTGTCAGTTAACACGTGTATCTCTTAACAGGTGTGTTATTTAACACGTGTGTCATTCAACGTGTGTGTTAGTTAACACGTGTGTCACTTAACACGTGTGTCAACGATCACTGCTCCCTGACCTGACCTTTCAGCTGCTCTTAATTTGTCCAATAATTCAATGAACTGAGAAGCCAGCGTCAACTGTCGTATGTTAGATGGTACCGTCACGTGACTTGCTTGGACAGCTTCTTGACATGATGAATGGGCGATAGGTCCACGAGCCCTTACCGCTGGGTCAGAGAGGGAGTTAACTCAATCTTTTAGACATGTGAAAATAACCGAGTGCAAAACTGTTCGTGACCAGTTTCCGTCCACTTCTAGAAGTTCTGCAGCAGACGCAAGTCACGTGTATTGATGCGCGAGATTTCTAACGAGGAAGTCGCCATTTTTACCACATCTTAAACGTTTTATGGATTTTTTTAAACATTCAAACTTTTTCTTAACGCAGACGACAGATGTCGAGATCTTACAATTGAAGGACAAGTCCGTTGTTTCCCTGATGGAGTGCAAAGAATGCATACATGCACTACTATTTAATATTCTCTTTCCAAACAATCATTCAGTTGTAGTATACATCTTTGGTTTTCTACATCAGCCATCTTTTCTTGATCTATTCGCTTCACATTTGGGCCTAGATCTACCGATTTTTCTATAAACGAGAAATAACCGAATTATATATGTAAAAGAGAGAGAGAGAGAGAGAGAGAGAGAGAGAGAGAGAGAGAGAGAGAGAGAGAGATGAGAGAGAGAGAGAGAGAGAGAGAGAGAGAGAGAGAGAGAGAGAGAGAGAGAGAGAGAGAGAATAGATTGGGAGAGAGAAAAGATTGGGAGAGAGAGACGAGAGTGAAATTATTTCCCTTTCATGCTCCTAGTGTGAGATTTTTTAATTGTCTTCCCCAGCGAAGCGGTGCTTGTCTCCCTTCATGGACCAGATCCCCCAGGAGCCCGTCTCATTTCTTCTCTTCTTCCTCACCGCACTGGCCACTGTCCTCTCCCTCATCAGTGCCGTCCTGACGGTACCGAACGGGGCGAGCAAGGTGGAGAAATTGAGGCGAGAGATTGAGAGACGGGGTGTTACAATCGTTCTCATAATAGGTAAGTGTTACAGTGGTTCTCGTGATAAGAAAAGGCTTGGGGTTGGTGGGGAGGGTGGGTTTGTTACAATGCATAATGTTGTCGAGGACCTGGGTTGAAATAATTGAGAGGGGAGCTGACGGTAGGTAGGCGACGGGGTCGTACCTGGAATGTAATCGTGCTTTCACAACAATGACCGGAAGCGAAAATATTCCGGCCTTTCTCCCTTCCCCCCACCCCCAGCTACGGATCGTTGGGTGGTAAGAAGGTAGGGGTAGACGGTGGTGTAGAACAATGCTGACCATTGTTAAGACAGGAAGTGAAATTTTATTGCCATTGAACGAGACTAAAGGAGGCGAGATCATTAGGTTCTACTGGGTAACCCTAAGCTGGACATGGGTTAGGGAATGAAAGACTGAGAATGTTATTGCTCACACTAAAGGGGGGGGGCGTTCTCGGGTGTCGGCCGCATGCCTGTGGCCGGCAATATAAGGAGAGGACGGTAGGAGACAGGACAGAATAACCCACCCCAGGGTAAGGGGAGAGAGCAGGTTATGGAGTCACTCACCAGAAACATGCACAGACCAGAGAGTTGGACAGACCAGGACAGAGAGTAACCCGCCCCAGGGCTAGAGGACAGACCTAGAGAGAGAGAGAATCGTAGAGAGAGAGAGCAGATGTAACCAGAAGTTATACCATAACTGTTAGCATTAAAGCTGCCTTAGTTTTAAGTGTGCGAGTTGAAGAGTCAGACAAGAAGTACGAAGAAGGAGCTTTACAATATTTAAGCCTGGGTGGGGTGTCCAAAGTCAGGCCCGTGGGCCAAATACGGCCCACGCTTAAATGTGTAATTGCCCGCGGCATCAACTGACTGGTAGATGTTTTCTGTAACAACAACAATATTAAAATTATAAGAAACGCCGAAATTATAAGATTTTTAAGGCAAAATATGATGACTTCAAATGATGGCAAAAATCGATG
This sequence comes from Ampullaceana balthica, assembly GCA_944989445.1. Classification (NCBI taxonomy): domain Eukaryota; kingdom Metazoa; phylum Mollusca; class Gastropoda; family Lymnaeidae; genus Ampullaceana; species Ampullaceana balthica. The sequence continues at coordinate 456,316 of CALYLW010000269.1, forward strand.
AAATTTTATTGTTAACCAATGTGAGTATTCATTACAAAAACACGATGAAGTTATGTGGTGTAATGGGTAAAAAATAAAATTTGAAGATGTCTGATGTCAGGAATCGACATAGCAGTATTGTTTTTTTTTCCAATAAGGAAATAGAAATGAATGTGTGGTGGGTAGGTTTTAAATTTGAATATATATATTTTCATCACAATTTTTTACCCACAATTCTTGGCTATAATAATATTTCAACACATTTTATTTATAGAAAGTTAAGGAGTATAAAATAAACGTTTTCATTCATAACGACAATTATTTATCAAAATGTTTACATTTAAAATGATGCAATATAAAGTCACATAAATGCTTTTTTATTGTCCCCTCGGCCCCCCCCCCACCCCTTTCTTAAAAAAAAATAAATGAATATGACTCTTATAAATTACAACTACATAAAATCAAAATATTTAAAGGTATGTAACTCACTTAGAGTTTATGTCATTTTTGTTACCACGTTTTTATTAACACGCTTTCGTTCCTGTTTGTTGGTTGGTTTGTTGCTTGGTTTGTTGGTTTGTCCAAGATTTTTTCAAATCTGCCAACGTAAAATTGAACCACTTCTGATGGTCCTAGAGGTCTGAAAATTTTACCACAGATAGATCTTGGATGACAATGCATTGTATTAAAATTGCAGATCGATCAAATTTACCGTTATTAAATTATTGAACTTTTTAGTTTATCTATAGTCTATATATAAGCACTTGTACCGTCTGCTTTTGTTGACATCCGTGAGTTCACCCCGTGACCACATCACAATGTTTTTAAAACTTTGGGCGGGCGCTTGTGAGGTGTTTGGTAAAAAAAATAGAGGTAAAAAAATATTTTTAAAAACCAGTTTGTTATAAGTGGACTAAAAAGAATAAAATAAATAGAAGTAAAAAATATTTTTTTTTAAAAACCACGTTTTTATAAGTGGACTAAAAAGAAGAAAATAATTTAAAACTTATTAGTTCAAGTACTTCGATTTAGTATGACTAAAAACGTGGGGTGGGTGTTTGGTATAAAAATTAAAGATTTCTAATTTAGAAGGCAAAAGAGAGATCTATAAGTGAGAGAATGAGTGAACCGCATATGTTAAACCTCATAAGCCCCCGCCCCACGTGTTTTAGTCATATTAAATCAAAGTACTTGAACTAATAAGTTTTAACTTATTTTCTTCTTTTTAGTCCGCTTATAAAAACGTGGTTTTTTAAATATTTTTTTTTACTTCTATTTATTAATATTTTAATCCGGCCCGCGCATATCTTTCCTTCTTTGCAAACGATTTGGACACCCATGGTTTAAGCCAATCGGAATGGGGTATTGTATAGTGGCCTAATTGGGAGAATGACCTATAATGATTTGAGAATCATTATTTTCATTCGTTCACGCAAGTCAAGAAGACAAAAAACACGCTCAATTTTACGCTTAGGTTCGTAAGAAATAAACTTTAGCAAAATTAATGAAAAGGCCTATGGAAAGAATATTTCAACTAGGGGAAGCTAACACTAAATAACATTGCATTGATTGATCGCGTCAATCACTAGTGGCATACATTCCCCAATGACAGACAGACAGACGAGATGTGGGGGAGGAGGGCGTATCATTACGCTAGCTGCATACATATCGCGTGGACAAACGCTCAAATCAAAGTGCGTGTTTTTTTTAAACCCTTAAAAAACAAGTTTTTTTTTACTAAAAATCCTTTATATACGAGACATAACTAAAAGAATGTTCATTATAAAGCGCATCGCACGACAATCCAAAAATCGAAAATGTTTTTTTTATGTCTCAAATATTTAAAGGATTTATGGTTAAAAAAAAAGCTTCTACAGTCTGCATGCTGAATTTCACCTCGATTTGATCACTGGAAAAGGGTTATAAAAACATGTTTACATGGTGCGCACCGCGAGACAGATTAGCAATTAATAGCATTTACATTTACAGATAGGGAATATATATATTTTTTTTTAAAGTTTCGTCAATATAAAGGTTAGGACCGCGGTGGTCTAGCTCGTTAGTGGTGGCTAAATAAAAACATGTGAACTCTACTTCACTTGCCCTATAGTCCGTCATGGACTGAAAAGGGGGTTATTTATTTTATGTGTTATTTTAAAAAGGTTGTTCAATATAATACGCACCGCGACACTCTAGCACAAAAATTAACAAGCTAAATAGAGATAAATAGAGATAATCTAAAAATTCATTAATTTAATTACAGTACATTCGATAGATCTGAAATTTTGATAGATCATTTGTATCATTGGCACGAGTCTGCCAGCAAAATTACAGCTCGCTAGCACACGAGGAGAGGGTTAAAAATCGATCAAACGTTTTTCCGCACGCAAGGCATCAAGCAATCAAGCAAGCAGACGCCACGAGTTAATATAAAGGATTTAAAAAGTAGATTTGTTTTATTTTATTTTTTGGGCGGGGGAGTTTATATTGACTATGATTTTTTTATTGTTATTATTGTTATTATTATTGCTTTGTTTTTTTTTAATTGCTGGTGATCAACGAAACTTCCATCATATCATTAATATAAACATACGACATAACAGCAAAAAATCAGATTGTCTTTGACGAAAGATTAACAAATGGAAGTAATTCACCGAATAGATCAGAACTTATAATAACTAAAATATAATGAATATGAATACTAACTAATACATATGGGGCCGTCCATAAATGACGTCACGCGATTTTTGCCGATTTTTTACCCCCTCCCCCCCTCGTCACGCGTCGTCACAAAAACTTTGAACCCCCCTCTAAAAATACGTCGCAAATCTCTGACCCCCCCCCCTTAAAAAAACAACTTTATTTTCTATTTGAAAATAAGTATGTTTCAAATCACTTTTATTGTCATTTAAGTATTTATAATTTATTTAGTGATGATCTACATTGTAATATCATAACCCGCGTGAAGCATTTTTTAAAAACGTTTAAACCGGCCTTGAGAAAACGAACTGTGTTAACATCCTTAGATTATATTTTATTTTAATGCATACAAATTAAACATTGACTATTGATCATCACGGTTAACGTCTTTGTTTAGAAATAAGAATTATTTTAAAAAACATTTTTAAAATGTATTTTTTTAAAAATCCCTCAATTGACTGAGGTCGGCGAACAGAGGTAAATAACCTCATCTGGGGTCAAAAAGGGAATTCTTGGGGGTAATGCAGACTCATTTGGGACATATAACATCCACTACAATTCACTAGATATATTAAAATACGTCATGTGTACGTGTACACTTGGAACATATGCCCATTATTGAACCGGTTCCTTCCAGAAAATGCATTTTTTTAAAAATTTGACAACTATGTAGATTTCTTATCTACGTACTATACGAAGACACCTAAATCTACCCTACTTTCATTTATATTGACACGAGTGACAATAATCTTAATACACATGTCTTGTCTGTATCACGTATCCTTTCTGTGATAATTAAAATTAATGCATTAAAAACTGAGCTAAGAAGTAAAGTTGTTTTGTGCTACTCTCGAATAGCGATGTCAAGAAATTAATGCATTCAATCAAATTAATTAATACTTGACTAAGTTTAAATGGGTTCATTTACCATTATATCTAGAACAGTGCTTCTCAAATATTTAGCTTGACGGACTGGCAGGAATTTTTTCCATTGCACCAGGAACCGGTGCACTATTTTCCCTGCACTGACAATTTTTCTGTCCTTTTTTTTTAGAACATCTGCGGACCGGCAGCGGATGGCCCACGGACCGACACCGGTCCGCGGGCCACCACTTTGAGAAGCACTGATCTAGAAGACTAGAATGGTCAGGGGCGTTTGACCAATAACCAATCGAAAAATTTTATCAAACTTAAAACGTTTTTAATTATATCAAATAGATTCTCTCCCCCTCCCCTTTTAAAGAAAAGGGATTTTCCGTGTCGTTTTGACTTAAAATATCTACACATAATCCTATTCAGATCATTTTCAGACACTTGTCATGCTTGTAAAACTCACCAGTAGCATTTATATAGGGGGGAGGGGGGCTAACGACGCTCCCCCAAAATCCCCGAGTCATGTGAGCAGGACCTAAGGTCTGGGGGTTTGGGGGGGGGGTGTAACGCACACATACACTTGTATATTTTGGGGTAACGGGCAAAAACGTTCGACGACTCTTGCCATGAGAAAACCAAACGGAGCTGCGGTTACATCACAAATGCTTTGATGTCAACATAAAACGACGCAGTGTAACAATTTCATACGTTATCTTGTGGATTCTCAAACTTAAGGATTATAATTAGATTTAATTTTCATGTCTTGATAGCTTACGCCAACCAGCGTCTGATGGCCTACCGACCGGCACATTGAGAAACACTGATTAAAAAAAAAGTCATTAAATAAATTGTAAGTGACCAAATATTTCAGTGGAGGTTTTATTTAAAGTTACCCTTTTGATGTGACGTCACATTTCTTCAACCCCCCTCCCTCCCCCTCGTCACGCATCGTCACAAAAGTGTGACCCCCCTCCCCCCTAGGTGCGTGACGTCATTTATGGACGGCCCCTATGTACTTTAACCATGACTGATCATAGTTTTATTATGGCTTATGCAATCAAAAATGGAAAAAATATCTTTAATAAAATATAAAAAAAAATTAAAATCATTTCTGATGGAAAGCAATAAGTTTGGTGCCTGCAGCACGCCAGAGTAACCCCAGTCAGTAACCACTTTCGTCAATGGCAAGACAATTACAGGAATGCCGATAATGTTTTAATAATCTATTTTACATGTAGATACTATCAAGGGTATTTCTAGCTAATAGAGTGCCAGTAACTGCAATATTTAAAATCCCATCACGATTAGGACTGTTGGCGTGTTTGAGACAGGTCTTACGGCCTTTTAATTTATATCGCACAGCTGTTGTCTTAAAGCAATCCCGCAGGCGACGAACTGACTCACCTACGTGTATTTTTATTTAACAACTTGTAAAGAATTGCATAAATCACGTTGCGAATTATGCCATTGAAACAATATTTTATTGTAAATTTCTCAAGACGGAGAAAAAATATGTCTATTTGGATCACATAGGGACACCGTTACGCATGCAACGTTTTTGTTTCAATGTGTGATTTCAAAGTAGGAATGTCTTACAAGCATTAAACTAAGAGTTCTGTCACACGAAGAGCTAAAACGGGAGGTTTTTTGAAGATCTTTTGTGTTTCTGGGTCAGTCATGAAGATTGGCCTGTTTTTAAGAATCATCTGAAAAGTTAAAGTAAATTTAGATTGATGACAATGATCAGAAAATGCGCATTTAAAAGAGTCCTTCTTTTCATTCCATTAATTCGGTGCACAGCGGCTGTTAAAATTGTCTCAGGATATGACCTCTGACCTTCTTTGGGAAACAAAATCCAACATTTCAACTGTTTTTCAACTGGATAAAATTTTATAAATAAATAATTATATTTAATAATAGTGATTTTAACTATTAAAATGACATTTATGTTGTTGTTTTTTCACATCTCCGCTTTTCAGAGGCCTGTAATGGCGTAAACAGAATAAAATTATTTTCTAACTTATTTTGTAGCAAAGTATTCACATTTCTCGATAAACTTATTTTCATATGGCCCCTGATGCCAATTAACATTCTGAATCTTATCTCTAATCTTAACTGAAATACTGACCCTAACCCTTACAATTTAACTATACAGCACAATTTAGAAAAACATTTTTTATCGAAAGTTATCAGAAATTAAGCCCACATCTCTGTCAAATGGCGAAATGACTGACCCATTCAAGTACTTGTCGAACTTTGGCTTTAACATAGAAAAATCTCTTGAATGAAACGGAATGGGCTTAATATATGTATATATCTCCATTATGTTTTTAAAACTAATATTTGCAGTGGTAATTATGTCCTCAACCCATATTTTTGATGGTCAAACTAAATCTTATTCCCGTATTTGCAATGGTCAAACTAGATCTTATTCCCGTATTTGCAATGGTCAACTTAGATCTTATATCCGTATTTTTAATGGTCAAACTATATTTTATACCCATATTTCTAATGGTCAGATTAACCTTTTTTTCTATACACATAGGAATTTAATCATCTTCGTCTGTCCTTAACCGCAAAGAAACATTTAAGAGACATATAAATACACGTTGCTCTCTTTAAAAAGAGACTTGAAAAATCAGAGCGTGCTAGTGACGCATGCAGAAGAGCTTTATTCAAGAGAGTATCCTCATAGCTCTTATGTGCTAGTACGTCTTAGTCTTAACTACAACTTTGTCCAAACCCAAACATTCATATTTGTTTTGACATTCCTCAACTTTACTTGTAGCGAATTTTGGCTAATATGCACGACATGCATTAAGAACTAAATGTTTGTGTCGTTGGATTGTAAAATCTTGTCCTTCCTGTTATATTTTAGAGATTACTTTTGATGTTATCCCGCTCGCCATCATCCGATAAAATATTTTGACAAGATGAATAAATAGCTTCCTTAACAATACTAGTATTTTTGAATCCCCGTCCGTTCCTCAATATTTCTTTGATTAGAATCAGAGTCCATCGAAGGGCTGCGGAAAATAACGATTAATTAATCGATTAATCATTATTTTTTATTCGATTAAAATTAATTTGCTTGATTGAAATTCGATTAAAATGTAAGATAATATTTCTAATTTTTTTTTCTCCAATTTATTAATAATTTTTCTTTTGTCACTTAAATACTTTTATCTCCTATTATTATTATTTATTAAGACGTGCATACGTAAAACAAAAAGGTTTGACTTCCTTATTTCTTGCATAGCAGAACGAATTTGCTGTACTACGTCACACTTTGGAAGCCATGGAATCACTGCGACTTAACCGATTTCGTGCAATCATGAATCGCTACTTAACTCGATCTTTAAATGCGTCATAAAAATATAATTAATCGAAATTAATCGACTAAATTTTGTCCCCGATTAATCGAACAAACTTTGTGTAATCAGTACCAGCCCTAATGAAAAGTAATATTGTTTTAACCTCGATAAAATCTCAACGTTGACGATGTGTTAATCATCTTCAGTTGTTGCCGAGCCAGACGGCCGCTGTCACCGACACCCCAGCTACTGTCATAACACCCAGCAGCTCTGGCCCTACTTCTCCACAAATGATCCACTTTGCCATTCGCCCATGGGCGAGTCTTTCAATTTTCCTCCTCCTCACTTCAGATTTGTGGGTGCCTTTCTTATTTTAGTGTGTTCTGTAACAGTTTTTGGTGAGCAGATGTTTGTTCATGTCATCGCTGTACTTTAACGTGTACTTTAGTTATGACGTTAACCGGAAGGAAGGTGCGTACTTTGGAAGCCGCTTGCTTCCTTCTGATGTAATCCCACGCGCTGTCATCGAAAAGTAATTTGATTGCTATTTAGCTTAAGTCATCGTGGAAGATATGAGGAAGATTGGTAGAAAAATTACAAAACATTCCCGAAACTTATGTTCAAATTATTCTGACAACAACTTTGGGAAAATCATTCTTTTATGCCATGGTATTCAGACAAAAATTACTTCCCCTCCAGACTACACGTATTGAATCTGGTTTGTCTAACAATTTTCCGGAGGATAGTTTTAATGAATTTTTTTTTGGTTTGGTCATTCCTTGTTGAAGTATTACGTATTTTCTAGCGAATTTGAGGAAATACTTCCAAAAAGAAATTGGTTATCGTTGTATGTGTGTGTGTTTATGTGTGCGTTTGTGTGTATGCGTGTGTGTATTTTCATTCAAATACTCATGGGGTTTTAGTTTTAAAGGTAAGACCTGTACCTGATGTGTAGGTTGTTGTTATCCCAGAACCTGTACCTGATGTGTAGGTTGTAGTTAAACTAGGACCTGTACCTGATGTGTAGGTTGTAGTTAAACTAGGACCTGTACCTGATGTGTAGGTTGTAGTTAAACTAGGACCTGTACCTGATGTGTAGGTTGTAGTTAAACTAGGACCTGTACCTGATGTGTAGGTTGTAGTTAAACTAGGACCTGTACCTGATGTGTAGGTTGTTGTTAAACTAGGACCTGTACCTGATGTGTAGGTTGTTGTTAAACTAGAACCTGTACCTGATGTGTAGGTTGTAGTTAAACTAGGACATGTACCTGATGTATAGGTTGTTGTTAAACCAGAACCTGTACCTGATGTGTAGGGTGTTGTTAAACCAGGACATGTACCTGATGTATAGGTTGTTGTTAAACCAGAACCTGTACCTGATGTGTAGGGTGTTGTTAAACCAGGACATGTACCTGATGTGTAGGGTGTTGTTAAACTAGGACCTGCATCTGATGTTTAGGTTGTTTTTTAAACTATGCTTGCGCTTGTACAGCCATTCGCAAACATACACAAATGTCCTGCTCAGCTCTACCTTTCTACATTAAATCTGGTTACTAAATTTATTATTATTTTTATATTTTTTATTTAAAAAAAAATAACTGCCTTCTATAGCCAAATTTAAAACCTGATCGCAAACTAAAGTAATCATTTCATGACAACCACATATCTCTCCTACAGATGAACAAAAATTGTTTAACTTTCAACAAACAGTAGAAAGATTCCGCGATGATATTCTGGGAGGAATACTTGAAGCGATCCGGATTTTTTCCTCAGTACTATTCTTATCTAATAAATAAAAAACATTAGTATTTGGATCGTTCCTCGGTGGAACAATGCAATGACACATGCGTTGCCAGATTCATGCTCCCTTTGCTATTTGGATTTGTTTGTTTGTTTGTTTTCACGTTGAACCCTATATGGTCAGTCTGTCTTGGGTTCCGGTGTATTCCGGTGCAAGTGTAATGCTAGCCTTACCGGCAATGTTTCCTTTAAGATGCGCGGCTGCGCAGGTTTCTGACCGACGCCGCGCGGCAGTTTAGAACTACCGCGCAGCAAATTTAGTGACATATTGAGAGAGAAAAATGGATGCTGTGCGATATTTTTAAAACTTAGGACACGAACCAACGAACCAAGTAGGGAACATTGCTTACCTGTATAGATAATTGAATGGGACAGTGGTCAGACAGAACATACGACAGTGACGTTGACGCTACCATACTCAGGCCAAGTCTAGAGTAGTCTAGAGTCTTGACGATCATCGGTAAAAAAACAAACTGAAGCTCTGACTGTGGATTCCATACAGTCTAACTTTTAAAAGACCAGGCAGCTCGACCCAACACAAAGAGGGGCTCGCAACGTCGGCCTTGCACACAAGTCACTTAGACAGATGGACTACTACATTCCCCGTTTTAGATCTACGGCGGATTCCCAGTGTAAGGCAGGTCAAATGATTAAATGCAGGGTCTTCCTGGATCTTACACCATGATCTTTCTCATGGGGGGAAGGGGTGGTAGGAGAATTTACCAGGAATTAAGTTCATTACTTTTGGTCGTAATTCAATTTTTTAGCTATAAATGGAAAACTTTGGTTACTTTCTTCTAGGGAGCGATCATGAACTGTTCACTAGCTCCTTAAACTAAATCAAACATTTTTTTATAGCATGTTTTCGTATTAGTAATAATTTGGGTAAGAATAAGGATAAGTATTGGGAAGGCAAAAGCAGCCTTCCAACAACTCAAGAATGTTTGGGTCTCCAGAAACCAACGCAGCATGTTAAAATAAGGATCTTCAACGGCATGGTGAAGCGTGTGTTGCTATATGGAGCCGAGATGTGGAGAACAACGGCTGTAAACCTAACCAACATTCAGTCCTGTATCAACAAGTCTCTAAGAAGGATTTTCAGAATTTACTGGCTTGACAAAATCAGCTTCCGGGAATTGTGGCAGTGGACAAAGAAGCCAAATAAAGAAGAGATTCTCCAGAAGTTGTTGGAGGTGGATTGGTCATACACTAAGAAAACCTGCCTCTAATACAACAAGGCAAGCCCTGAAGTGGAATCCCCGGGGAAAGCGAAAAAGAGGCCGTCCAAGAAACACTCGACGCCGAGAATGTGAGGCAGACATCAAGAGAATTGGTCATGACTGAAAGATCCTGGAGAAGCTGGCCCAGGATACAGATGCCTGGAGGTCTCTCGTAGGTGGCCTTGGAGGAATCGCAGACACCGACGATGATAAGTGGATGCCCCTCATGGACGAGAAGGCTCAACAACAATAACAACAACAATAATTTGTGTGGGAAGCGGAGACTCATGGTTACGGTTATGACGTTCGATTGGAAAATAATTTATTGAAGAAAAATATCCACTTTACGCCTTTGTACCGTTAATAAAGAGATCATTGGGAAAGGGGGGGGATCGTAAAGGTGCTTCACTTAATAAATTTTTCACAGAGGTTCATTCTTTGAATTGTTATTGTTATTATAATATAAAATATCAAACAGAAAATAGATGAATGAATGATTTTATGCTGCCTAAACAAGGTACGTTTTATATAAAAACGAGCAACCAAGCCCGTCCAAGGACGTTTCCGCCACCGTTCGGTGGCATGTTGTAACTCCCCTCCAACAGCCGTCTCGACCGGCATACATGTGCATCACGTAAAAAATACTTATCATTATAGTTAAAATAAGTAACTCGTAAAAACAGAGCTTTTGACTATAAATCCCAACGCGCATAAATGTAAATAAAGTCTTGGAAGAAATAATGCACCAAAAATAACTCTTTTTGAACGTCCGCGTAAACTTGATATGATTGGCTGTAGGAGTCATGTGTGTTTGAGAGACCAATCGCTATAGATGACGGAACTTAGCCTTTTATTATATAGGATATTCTCGCACGTTGTTTCATTGTAGTAAGTTTTTTTGTTTTTTTTAAATTCCATATCTGCTATATTTTCCCCAGCTTTAAAATAAACACATAATCTTTGAGCAATAATTACCGAGAAGTAATTGGAGTTACGTCACTTTTATCCCTATTAAGACGGACCAGATCTCCACCACGCCGGTGCGCAATGAACGTGTCAAACATTTATTCTGCTTCCCAAGCATGCAGGCAGGGCCGGCCCTAGAGAATGCGGGGTTCAAGGCAGAAAAGATGAGCGGGGCCCCGGGCCCAAGGGGCCTCCATAAATGACGTCATGGAATTTTGGCCGATTTTTCGTCCCCTTCCCCACACTTCGTCACAAAGAGTTAGACGTCATAAAGTTTTTCCGCCCCCCCCCAAAAAAAGCCATATTTTCTGTTTGATAATGAGCATGTTTCAAATCACTTTACTGTCATGTAAGTATTTATTTAGTGTAGGCAAGAATTCTATTATCGTAACAAGTGTGAAGCCATATAAAACGTCATTAAATAAATTGTAAGAGAGCAAATATTTAAGTGCAACTATTGTTTATTTTTTTTTGTTTTTTTTTGCTTTTTTGTTTTTAAAGTTGCACGTTTAGACGTGATGTCACAGTTCCAATACACCCCTCTCTCCCTCGTCACACATAGTCACAAATGTGTGACCCCCTTCCTCCCGTAGGTGAATGACGTCATTTATGGATGGCCACAAGACAGCAGACGAGGGGCTGGTGTTTGGTATAAAAATTAAAGATTTCTAATTTAGAAGGCGAAAGAGAGATCCATAAGTGAGAGAATGAGTGAACCGCATACATTGAACCTCATGAGCGCCTGCCCACGTTTTTAGTCATATTAAATCAGAGTACTTGAACTTATAAGTTTTAAAATTATTTTCTTCTTTTTAGTCCACTTATAAAAACGTGGTTTTTAAAAATCTTATTTTTATTTATATTTATTACACACGCAAAAGGAAAACAGTCAAAAAGTGAAATAAATTAAAGAGTCTACATTCCTTTCTTACCCCCCTCCCCCACAAGGTAAATGTCACGTTTCCCACTTAATCCTCCCACACTCTCCCCTCCGATCTTCTGCAACTATCTCACGTGGATCTAGTCACGTGATTTCCTGTTAGGCCGGCATGTCCGTCAAGACTAACGCCCACTTAATTTGAGGTCTCCTCCGCTGATCGGACGTCATCGCCTGGTGTCTTAATGATGTCTGAGTGGACCGATGCTCTCACCCAAACATTTACATTTTTGGCTCTAATTAAAGTTGTCCTACACAGAGCACATCACAAACGAAGCGGTCCGCAACAAAATAACCGCTGTCATCGGTTCCTACGAGGACCTTCTCACCTCAATCAAGAAGAGAAAACTACGATGGTATGGGCACGTGGCAAGATCTTGAGGTCTCGCAAAGATTATAATGCAAGGCACAGTACAGGGAGGAAGAAAAAGAGGCAGGCAAAAAAAAGATATGGGAAGACGACATCAAAGAGTGGATCGGCCGGTCATTTATTGACTCGCAAAAGGCAGCGCAGGACCTGGACAAACGGCGTGAGATAGTGTGCAGTTCACGATGGTGCCCCAACGACCCAATGACGGGTTAAGGGATAGTTACAGTTACAAAGCTGTTTTACAAATGAGTTCAAGTACATAGACCATTTTATTTAGGGAAGTTATTTTTAATAAAACTTTTTTTTTATAAAAAAATTTTTTTTAAACATTTAATTTAAAAAAAATTAAAAAATTAAAAAAACACAGGCATTGGGTTTAATTATAATCCAAGTTATTAAGCTAATCCCATAAAAGCCTTTTTTGATACAGTAAACGTATTTTTAAAAATGAAGCAACAACAAATATTATTTTTAAACTAGTGTATCACCCGTCAAAAATGACGGAAGTTTTCAAAATAAATACACATCAGAGTTAAACATAACGTAATACAGAACTTTCATTTATTTTATTTATTTTTATTTGATTCATTTATTATCATATTGAGCAATTTTATACGGAACGTTCGAAAAGTGTTATTTTTGGTGCAGTAATTTGGTGCGCTGCTTTCTAAAATAAACAAAATCGATCGCAGCGCCACCAAACAGCATTATAATTACATCCATACATACATACAGACGACGGAAATTATGTGTATTGATCTACAGCCAGCAGTAGACCCCTCAGCCGACGCCGCGCGCCGAATACGCCACAAAATTTTGGTCCGCCGAAAATCCGCCGGAAAATATGCGGCGCGCCGCATTAGCCGCCGTATTTTGTCCGCTGTAAATCCGCCGAAAAAGAACGAGCCGCCGTAACGTAATGTTTTTTTCTTAAGTTTCATTGCGTTCCGTTTTAAGATCGATTGCATTTTTAGAATAACTTGTCGCCTGAAGTGTGACAAAAATGAGTTATTTGTACAGTTTTTTTAAAACCTAAATAATCATTGATACAGTTCTTGCAAGTTATCTTTTTCTTACAATCTTAATTGATAAAGTACTAATTAAAACACAAATAAATTAACAAATTAATTTAAGTTATCGTTAAGCTTTGTCATAAATAGGCGATTTATTATTACTCAATTATGGCTCAACGATATTCGACTAAACTATCAGAAAGTCAGAGAAAGGTAAGCCTAAATTAATTGTTTCAATTAACTAGATACTAGTTTAGTCAATAACTGATGCTTTTTTAAGGGTGATCCTGAAGTTTTTAGCACGTAAATGTTTTCGCTGCGAATTTAAATTTGAGAACTTAAATTTTTAATTTATTAAATGCATTTATATATTTTATATTTTAGTTATTATAGCGCTAATTTGGAAGGCTTTTTAATTTATAAGGCTTTTTCGGCCCTTGACGCTACATAATCGGAGTAGGATCAATTATTTTGTTTATCTAGCACCCTGATAGTCAGATTTTTTTTAACCTGGAACGACCCATGCTAAAATTAATTTACTAAATGAAGATGTTTTTTAAAAATGTTTCATTCATCTATTTTAATATTCTTAGAAGATCAATATATATTTTAATGAAAATTTCATTTTAAATCAGAAAATTTCATTTGGCCTCTTGCTATGTTAACCCAGCAAGTAGGGTTCTAGATAAACAAAATGGATGTATCCTACTCTACTCTGATTGTGTAGCGTCAAGGGCCGAAAACAGCCTTATAAATTAAAAAGCCATACAAATTAGCGCAATAATAGCTAAAATCTAACATATATAAATGCATTTAATAAATTAAAAACGAAAGTTCTCACGAGAAAATTAAAATTCGCAGTGAAATAATATACGTGCTAAGACTGCAGGATTACCTATTTACGTTACACCATTTCTAATGTAACAATTCTTTATGACTATATGATTATTTTAGATGAACTCAAATGTCAGCAAATGTCATCTAAACCGGGAAGAGAGGCAGTTCATTAAAACCCTACAAGTAAAACCTAAACTGCTTAGCCTACATGGAAATTCTAAAGCACAATGCTGGAAATATTTTGGTGGCCTGTTCTCTGCTGATGGGAGAAATGTAGACGAAGATCGAAGATCGAGTTTATTGTCAGCTGTGTCTCACTGTTCAGCAGTCATTGGGTGACAAGGGTCACATTTCAAAAGTAACCAATTTTTCCGCAATTACATCAAGTGGCCATATGAATCTTCACTTAAGTGTCAAGCACACTGTGTCAGTACAAAGTCAAGAAAAGTCAAATAAATTTTTGGGATATTTCCGTAAGTATGCAGAAGGCAACAGTAAATGTCAGGCAACATCAAGTCATGAACTGACAAGAGATATCGTTATCTGGTTCTGTAGAGACTTGCTCGCCTTTTAAAATGTGGCTAAAGATGGTTTTGTTGACTTCTTCAAAATTAATTGCCCATCTCTCAACATACCTGCACCTGTATCACTTGCTGGAACAGCCCTGGATGATGTTTAAGAATATTTCCTAATCAGCCAAAATCAACTGCAAATGTCAATTTACGTAGAAATCCGGCTAATCCGGATATCAGCCGAAAATTTTTTTCAGCCAGCCGAAATTTAAAAAAAATTCGGCTGGCAGGTCTAGCCAGCAGTACAGCCTGAAGGCCTGGAATATGGTGCGGACCGCCTCGTTTGGCATCAAAACTAGCTACACCACTGCCTCTAGACTCGAGAAGAACCACGATATAATTTAAAATAAAAAAAAATCACAATTATAAGTTACATAAAGCTCTACTCTTTCATGATAAATGTTATGGTCTAAATCGATCCCACTTGTTACCGGCACATGAAAATAAGAGCCATTTAAAAATAATATTTCTTGTATTTGACAACTACACAAAATTAATGAGATTGTTTATACTTCCTTGAGATCCCTATTCACTTTGACAATATCAATACTCCATCATTGGTATGCGTGAGACAAATGAGGGCCGATAACAGAATGGTATAAATGAGAGATTACAGAATAATTCTGTCGTGCTAAAAATGTCTGGCTCGTTTATCTGAAGGAGTGCCGTTCACATAACAAGATGCGAACCGCAACCACGACAAGATAAAAAGTAATGACGCCAAGGCAAATGCTGGCAGGTTAGATTCACATTTAAAACAATAACTTCTTTGATCGACGTTGCCAATGTGGGATCAGTCCCGAGAAGTGGTTGCACCACACGTGGGAAGCTGGTGCGTGCCTCCCCCACACGCGAGCCTGCCAGTGATCGGGCTTTCACATTTCCGGAAGAGTTGTCCGAAATACATCACGTGACCAATGGTTATCAGTTGAGGATGACGTCATGAGTTGGTTTGTGGGGGTAAAGCTGGTTCTAGAGTTTAGCAAAGTTTTCTTTTATTTGTGCAAGTCCAAGGTCTTTCTCTCCGGTTTATCTTCCCACTGACATTTTTATTCCGTGGACTTCAGGCACTAAGGTCATAATAAACTGTAGGTCTTAACCGTGATGATTGGCGTGGGTTCGAACACCTTTGAGATGTTCATCATTGATCACAGTATGCTTTTGTTACTATGAAATATACTTTTATAGATTCGTTTTAGCAAGAAATAGACTTGTGGAAAAGGGGCCGCGAAGAGGTCGACAGCGGAAAAGTTGGCTTGACAACATAAAGGAATGGGCAGGGATGAGATTGAATGAATTATTGGCCGCCGCTCAAGATGGGCAAATGTGGAGATCGTTGTATGTTGATGTGTCCGTGCGCTCCCCTTCCTAACGACCTCAAAGGTCACGGGACTGATGATGATGATGATGAGACTTGTATTTGAATTAAATAGATCTGAACTAGGATTTTTTAAAACTTGTATTAGTTTGAACAGAACTATAAAAAGTTTGTAATAATTTTTCAAACTATTAAATACTAGCGTATCACCCATCAAAATTGACGGAAGTTTTCAAAATAAATACACATCAGATTTAAAAAATAACTTAATACAGAACTTTCATTTATTTTATTTATTTTTATTTGATTCATTTATTATCATATTGAACAATTTTATGCGGAACGTTCGAAAATTGTTATTTTTGGTGCATTAATTTGGTGCGCTGCTTTATAAAATTAGTTACATTACAACCATACATACATACATAAAGACGACGGGAATTATGTATATTGATACTAGTGTATCACCCGTCAAAAATTTAGTGCGCTGCTTTCTAAAATTAGAAATTAGCATTACATTACAACCATAAAGACGACGGGAATTATGTATATTGATTCTATGCGTATTATATAGACTTGTATAAGTATAAAATAGAGACGTGTAAGTATTATATAGGCTTGTATAAGTATAAAATAGACAGGTCTCAGTATGCATTGATTTGGAATGAATTCATCAGTTTAAAAGGGTGATAGTGTTACAAAGAGATGTTTAAAAATGTTTGCGATTGCGCTATACGTTTAACCTTTTTGTTTTTATTATCTGATTGTGTCGATGGCTGTGAAATTTCAAGCAGCAACAAATTGGGATTTGAAATTCAAAACGTTTCCATGACCTTTTCCTCAGACACATATTTGAATAAATAGGAATTTACAATTAACAAATGAGAATGTCATCTAAAAACATAATCATGATAGCTTCTTTTTAAATTATATATATATATATATACTAGTGTATCACCCGTCAAAAATGACGGAAGTTTTCAAAATAAATACACATCAGATTAAAAAATAAAGTAATACAGAACTTTCATTTATTTTTATTTGATTCATTTATTATCATATTGAACAATTTTATGTGGAACGTTTGAAAATTGATATTTTTGGTGCTGCAATATAAAACAAAATCGATCGCAGCACCACCTAACAGCATTACATCCATTCGCAGCGCAACCTACATTACAACCATACAGACGACGGGAATTATGTATATATATATATATATCCCAACCCCCCCCCATCTCACCCACACCCCAACCACCACAACATTATCCCCACCCATATCCTACCCCCTATACCAACCCCGCACCCCAACCGTCACATCCCTGCCCACACCCAACCCCCTACAGCCCGACACGTTCTACTGATAACAGCCTATAGTCTAATGGCCAGACATTCTTCTACCCCAGGGAGCGCTTACGTGTTCATCGGCATCCCCAGGCAAACTGTGTCATTACTCTACTGGATGGACAGAATAGGTGTTTTACAGTTCCAGGTCAGCACATTACAATAAAGTTGTTTGTGTCAATGGTACAGTATACTGTAAAGTGGTACAGGGTAAGGGTCTTACGGTTCCAGGTACGCACCGTGCTATAACATTGTTTTGGTCAATGGTACAACAATAAACAATGGAAACGTACTCCTGGTTTTGATCAACTTGTTAACTATTTATAATAGTATACTCCATGCTTGATTAACGTATGAACAACGTATACAAGTAACATTTCATTGATTTGGTCTAATTTCAATCAATGGATAATATTACTAGGGATCAACTTCAGGACAATACATACTGATAGCAGAGTTATTTTTTAAAGTAAAACTCATGATTATATATCAACGCTGTAATCATCGATTCAACTGTTGAACAAAATCGTGTGTGGAGCAAGTCAACGGTGCACCAATCTCATTTCATTAAGTCAAACTGTGATGATTTATGTTATCACCTTTCCTGTCTTTGTTGGTCTATCACTTTTGTGAATTTCTTTCAAAGTTCAACTAAAGTGGGGGTTCAACTGAAGTGGAGGTTCAACTAAAGTGGATGTTCAACTGAAGTGGGGGTTCAACTAAAGTGGGGGTTCAACTGAAGTGGGGGTTCAACTAAAGTGGGGGTTCAACTAAAGTGGGGAGGTTCAACTGAAGTGGGGAGGTTCAACTGAAGTGGGGAGGTTCAACTGAAGTGGGGAGGTTCAACTGAAGTGGGGAGGTTCAACTGAAGTGGGGAGGTTCAACTGAAGTGGGGAGGTTCAACTGAAGTGGGGAGGTTCAACTGAAGTGGGGAGGTTCAACTGAATTGGGGGTTCAACTGAAGTGGGGAGGTTCAACTGAAGTGGGGAGGTTCAACTGAAGTGGGGAGGTTCAACTGAAGTGGGGGTTCAACTAAAGTGCAGGCTCAACTAAAGTGGGGGTCCTCTAATTTTTTAAACTATTTGCTTGACCTGTGTCCTAATTCATCGTCGGTGGTAGACTATAGAGTGACCACTAACATGGGTCACTCTATTTACATGTATCATGTGTAGTGGTAAAGATCACGTCGAGAGGAAGAAAAAAACCACGAAAGTGAATTGATAAATACAGCATAAACAAATAGAAATCAAAAGAAATTTAGACGATTGAGAGAAAGCGGCTTCGTTTTCCGGTGTGCCACTGTTAGCCAGAGGCTACGGCAGTCCAGATAGATAACCCTTGTCTTACCGGATATGACCTCCTTGCTGTAGTTAGAGAATTCAGAGTTTAAAATTCATCTCAAAGGAACGATACATGCAGAGATTGAGATTACATAAAACTCGGCGTAAGAAGCGATAAGTTAAAAGCTGGAAAACAAATACGTTTCTTACAAACAATGAAGGTATTACCATCCGCTCCAAGACGTGTAGACTCGCCGCGCTTCACATGTATCTTTTCAAAGGACACAAGCAACCTTGATCTTTGTTTTTCTAATGTTATAATAGAACTGGTCGTTATTTTTATCATCGTCGAGCGAAGGATAAATTATTTTGTTGTAAACTGGCATCTATGGCGGATTAAGGGGCTGAACGGGCTAAAGCCAGGGGCCCCCGATGATTTAGGGCCCCAAAACTTAGCATATTTTATAATAAATGTGGACAAATGTATACATGAATTGCTGAAAATATGATAAATTAATAAAATCTCATCTATTAAAATTTAAAATGATCTCTTTTCCCAAACGATAGTCTTAGCAGTCAAAAAAACCTGATTTGATAAGCTCAATTACAGAAATTATTAAAGAATATTATATATATGTTTTAAATTGACAACCCTAAATGAGCTCTCGTGGCCGAATGTGAAGCACGAAGGCTTATGGTGCATGCGGTGGCGGGTTCGATCCCCGGGTGGGTGTGAAATTTTTTTTTCCATGTGTTTTTTAATTTTATAAATTGTCTTTTACACTCAAGTTTAGGATACCGGCAAAAAGTTAGTTCTTCGAAATCGGGTTTTTCATGAATAATCATTTTGGATGAATATTTACAAGTTACAGTCTTATATTAGCTGTTAGCAATCATTTTATCTATAGGTACACTGGCTGGATAGGGCCCCAGTTTGAATTGCAGCCAGGGGCCCCGTGCAGTCTTAATCCGCCCCTGACTGGCATTACGTGAAACGCACTCTACTGAGCTAATCAAGTATTTATTTTTTTAGTGCAACGGGCAGACAAATCGTGAATGCCATCGCACCATTATAGTGATTATCTCCCATCTGTTGCCTAATTTGAAGTCATCACTCTAAGTGCATTGCTCCATCATCGCCACATGAGGTGAGACAAAATACAGGGACTGAGGCGAACACCGACCCGGATTGTGTGAAATGCCGGAAACGAGTTTTTTTTCACCTCGTATCACCTAAACTGTCGCCACTATCACAAAAATCCTAAAATTTCGATTTTCACACTCTCAAATTATCGCTTCCTTCACGTCCCTTCACCAGTCAAGATGGCTCCATGTTAACGTGTTCACTAGATGAAACTTTTCACGTGATGTCCTTAAGCCATATGAAAGACTGGAGTTTTTGTTGATGACTATGTACCGAAAGAGCAATCTTTTAAATCAAGAAAAACCTGATGATAACACTGAGACTATCAACAATAAAATATCAAAGCAGGTATCAGATTAATGAAAGCACAAGCCAAAAGCGACCAGCGCGTCTCGTGCCGTTAAGCAGGATGAGAACCGTTGGGAAACGATTGTATTGTCAATCAAATGTGTGTATCCTGAAAATTTGAAGCGTCTGATATATCTCTGTGATCTTAAAATTCACTTTCATATATCATTATAATCTGCAAAAGTCATACAACAAATAATCGTTTATTGAAATTTACAGGTATTGCCTCAAGCAGAAAAAAAATCCACTAGTTCAGTCGTTCCGAATTCTCAATCTTAATTCACAATCAAAATTTTGAGTCCTTATGCAATTTTTAAATACTCAATCAAAATATTCAATCAAAAATACATAATTTAAAATCACTATTCAAATAATCCATCAAAATTCATTGCGTCTAAGAAAGTTATCAATCTAAAAACCCAATTACACAATGAAAATTTACAATCAAAAGTTTGAATAAAATATGAAAATTGAAATGGATGAACAAAAGTCAGGAATTGGCTGAACTGCAAACCCCCTACGACCCCCTCCCCCATTAAAACAAAAAGCCACTGTGTTTGTGCGAAGAGTTCTACACTTAGTTTTCTATTATAATTGTAAGGAATCATTCAGTGTCAGTTCTATGGACTTGATAACGTAAAAAACAACCCCGTAAAATCAAAGTTTTTGACTATAAATCCCTTATGTATGAGACATAACTAAAAGTATTGATTATGTCCAAACGTGACAACATGTACAGACTGAAACCGAATTATCTCCCCTGGCTTTAAAAAACGGGGAAAGGGGAGGGGTGTGGACATCGACGGGTAGCGTTAACGCAACTGGCACGTGGAAGAAAAACAATAACAAACCGTTGTTTAATTAAATCCTATATATTAACTTCGAAATCTTGTCTGTCGTTCGTCGTCGGGCTGGCCGAAAAAAAAGTAACAAATGACACACTTTCCGTGACGCGATCGAGCTGTCATTTTGCACATAGACTCGTGCCACCTAACAATTCATCGTATTAAAATTTCAGATAGATCGAATGTACAGTAATTAAATTAATGCACTTTTAGTTTATCCCTATATAACTATATGTAATTCAATCTCTCAGTTTGTTATTGTTCGGCGTCCAGGTGCCACTTGAGTTCACGCCACCCATCGATGTCCACACCCCGCCCCCCTTTCCCTGGTTTTAATGCCAGGGGAGATCAGTCTGTTTCAGTCTGTAAATGTTTATCGCGTGTGTACATAATCAATACTTTTAGTTATGTCTCATATATAAGGGATTTATAGTCAAAAACTTTGTTTTTACGGGTTTTTTTTTAACTTTTGTTTTTATGCCCGACAACGAACGACAGACAAGACTTCGAACATAATATAAGGGATTTAAAAATCCAAAGTATTCCCAAGTCCTTGGATAAGATAGGAAGAGAACATAATAATAGATTTGTACTTTACCCATAGGTGTCTGCCCACATCTGCGGCATGATACAGCGCCTGAATGTGTTACTTCCCTTTCTGGCCTTGTGTTGGAGGAGTGAATTCAGGAGCGGCGTCACTGCCATCATGACATGTAAATCACTGGAACAAGTTAGGAAAAAAATCCAAGGGCAGGTAACAACACGCACGTCATTGTCACAGCCTTGTTCCTGTACATATCGGAGCTCACTTTTAGTAGCATGTTATCATATTTCACGTCTCTCATGTTCACGTCTGTCATGTTCATGTCTCTCATGTTCATGTCTCTCATGTTCACGTCTGTCATGTTCATGTCTCTCATGTGCACGTCTCTCATGTTCACGTCTGTCATGTTCATGTCTCTCATGTTCATGTCTGTCATGTTCACGTCTCTCATGTTCACGTCTCTCATGTTCACGTCTGTCATGTTCATGTCTCTCATGTTCATGTCTGTCATGTTCACGTCTGTCATGTTCATGTCTCTCATGTTCATGTCTCTCATGTTCATGTCTGTCATGTTCATGTCTCTCATGTTCATGTCTGTCATGTTCATGTCTCTCATGTTCATGTCTCTCATGTTCACGTCTCTCATGTTCACGTCTCTCATGTTCACGTCTCTCATGTTCATGTCTCTCATGTTCATGTCTGTCATGTTCACGTCTCTCATGTTAATGTCTCTCATGTTCATGCTTCATGTCTGTCATGTTCACGTCTCTCATGTTCACGTCTCTCATGTTCATGTCTCTCATGTTCACGTCTCTCATGCTCATGTCTCTCATGTTCATGTCTGTCATGTTCATGTCTCTCATGTTCATGTCTCTCATGTTCACGTCTCTCATGCTCATGTCTCTCATGCTCATGTCTCTCATGTTCATGTCTCTCATGTTCACGTCTCTCATGTTCATGTCTCTCATGCTCATGTCTCTCATGCTCATGTCTCTCATGCTCATGTCTCTCATGTTCATGTCTGTCATGTTCATGTCTCTCATGTTCATGTCTCTCATGTTCACGTCTCTCATGCTCATGTCTCTCATGCTCATGTCTCTCATGCTCATGTCTCTCATGTTCATGTCTCTCATGTTCATGTCTCTCATGTTCACGTCTCTCATGTTCATGTCTGTCATGTTCACGTCTCTCATGTTCACGTCTCTCATGTTCATGTCTCTCATGTTCATGTCTGTCATGTTCATGTCTCTCATGTTCATGTCTGTCATGTTCATGTCTCTCATGTTCATGTCTCTCATGTTCATGTCTGTCATGTTCACGTCTCTCATGTTCACGTCTCTCATGTTCACGTCTCTCATGCTCATGTCTGTCATGTTCACGTCTCTCATGTTCACGTCTCTCATGTTCACGTCTCTCATGTTCACGTCTCTCATGTTCACGTCTCTCATGTTCATGTCTGTCATGTTCATGTCTCTCATGTTCATGTCTCTCATGTTCATGTCTCTCATGTTCATGTCTCTCATGTTCATGTCTGTCATGTTCACGTCTCTCATGTTCATGTCTCTCATGTTCACGTCTCTCATGTTCACGTCTCTCATGTTCATGTCTCTCATGTTCTTGTCTGTCATGTTCATGTCTCTCATGTTCATGTCTGTCATGTTCATGTCTGTCATGTTCACGTCTCTCATGTTCACGTCTCTCATGTTCACGTCTGTCATGTTCATGTCTCTCATGTTCATGTCTGTCATGTTCACGTCTCTCATGTTCATGTCTGTCATGTTCACGTCTCTCATGTTCACGTCTCTCATGCTCATGTCTGTCATGCTCATGCTTCATCATGCCCATAGATAGTTCAGCTTAACATTCAAATTAGTGAAATTTTTGTTGTCACTTGAAAATCTTTATTAAAAGTAGACAAAATATGTTGCACGAGCAAAATATCCGCGCTTTGCAGCGGAAAATTTGTATTTCAGTTAGCGTTGAGAACCCGCGTAACACCAATTCAAAACACCAATTGATTTCAATCTAGATCATAATGAATATACTTGTTAGATAATATTTGTCAGGGTCGTGTAAAAATCAAATGGGGAATAAAATTACATTCAAGGGCCCTGCGGAAAATGTGTGCAAGATGTACACATGTCATTATGCCTGAAGATTTCAATCTTGGTCATTGTGGAGATACGTGTCTATATTTATTTAAATTGTTTAAAATCTATTGCGAAATAAAGCTTTAAAAGTTTATGAAAAAATTATTTTGGGCCCTAGCCCCAAAGTTACAGACGCTAAGAGTTCATTACCCTATAGAATTTAATTTTTTATATCAAATTTGGTCAATAATTCAACCATATGCCCAGTAACAACTGTTTAAAATACCTTTTATATAACTCATGTTTAAAAAAGGCATTACGGGCCCCCAGCCCCTATTAAGTGGTAATTTTAAAAAAAAATTAATGCCAGAAACCTTCGCGGGAGCGTACTCAAAAACTTTCCAAGAGTTGAATGGCCGTCGAATGAATAAATACTATTTTGCGAAAACGAGATTAGGGGCCCTCATCTTAAAAGAATGAATAATTTAATTTTAATGCCCTATAGTATTTTAATAAAGGCAATTAAGTTTTAAAATTCCAAGGTTTTTTTTTCAAAATCCATTTACACAGTATCCAAAATTTAATAAAATTTTAATTAGCTCATACATGGTGAACAAACTTCATTTGGGCCCCCGGCCCCAGGATGTGATAATTTAAATAATTTTTTTTTATTGTTACCATCGCGGGAGTGTACTCAACAACTGCCCAAAGTTTCATGCTCTGACCTACACGGGAAATCGGAGAATTAGTAATGATTTAGTTTTTAAATAGTTCATATAAGGAAAAAAACTACATTGGGCCCCGGCCCCCCATTAGTGGGAATTTTAAGATTCTTTTTTCGCCAATTATCGTCATGAGAGCGTACTCAACTTCCCAAAGTTTCATGCTTCTACCTACACGGGAAGTTGGAGAATTAGTTGTGAATCGGTCAGTCAGTCAGTGAGGGAGGCCTTTGCCTTTTATTGGTTTAGATTATGTGGTGTGGGCAAAATACATCTATCTATATATATAATTCTCATCATGGTGGGACAATGCGAGACAAGCAAGTTGCAAGTATGTGCAACCGAGCATGACGAATGACCCTCGCTTGGACTTCGGTCGACCGATGTATCGAGACCAATAATGGTCCTTGCTTTTCACTTGCATTGTTCCTTCACAGAAAACGTTAGATTCGTAGTGTACGTCCGCCTCATACGTCGATGGTCCTGGGTTCAAGCCCCAGCGAAAACATTGGTTTTTTTTTAATTTTTAAAAATGTCTGTTTGTGCCCGTTCTTTTACCCCTTTATTGCCAACACTAGATGACCCGCGGCGTAGCATACGCCGCTAATAATTTAGTGACGGGTGAAGACTTCCCGAAAGACACAGTTGTCAAAATGGGGTGTGTTTGGGCAAACGACTGTGAGTGAATGAAAAGAGGGAACTCTGGAGAGACCCGGGGCGTAGCATACGCCGCAGACTTGCTCATCATAGACAGTGCAAAGAACGGTTGGGGGGATGAGAACAGACACAAAAAGCAGCACTAAGTAAACAAAAAATAGCGAGTAAACGTGAAGATATGCACACTGAAGTTGTTGTTACCCACCTCCCATTTATTACTACCCATCCCTTAAATAAAAACTGTGATCGGCCGACCCTAGCGAGGGTTAGTCATATTTAGGGCTGTTTTAATGGCGTGTTGTTGTTTTGTTTGGAAAACCGATTATCGATTATGTAACTCCGATTTTAAACCGATTATCGTTTTATACCTGACTTCATAGAAGTTAGGGGTGTACCGAATTTCGCCTTCAAATATCTCGAAACCAACAAACCGACGTTCTCTCGAGTTGTTTTGATTTCTTCGTGCTGTAGTTTGTGTCCGTTCTTTCTCCACTTTCTTTGCACTCTCCATGAGAAAGTCTGCGGCGTATGCTACGCCGCGGGGCGTCTAGTTAGAATAATTAGAGTTCGTGACGGAAACAGAAAAAAGTAACAGTGACTTTTTGTTTGTTATTTAAGGTCTTAAATATCTTTAATAGAAGGTGTCATAACAAGTTATGTTAACAGAACTTACATACACACACAATACTTTGTTTGTTATTACAGGTTTTTAATATCTTTAATACGCGGTGTCATAACAAGTTATGTTAACAGAACTTACATACACACACAATACTTTGTTTGTTATTACAGGTTTTTAATATCTTTAATACGCGGTGTCATAACAAGTTATGTTAACAGAACTTACATACACACAATACTTTGTTTGTTATTACAGGTTTTTAATATCTTTAATACGCAGTGTCATAACAAGTTATGTTAACAGAACTTACATACACACACAATACTTTGTCTGACTTTTCAATATTTCTGATTTCGTGAAGGAGAACTACCTGGAGACTGTGCACAAACTGGCGGAGTCTGAACGGAAGGAGGCTGAGAAAAAAATCAAGAATAAAGGAACTTCAGGCGCCTCACTCAATGAGGAGCCTCACGGCAGCCACGTTGAGCTGAGGCCTCGCTATGAATTCACCCTAGAGATTGACGAGATGAACAGCACGAAATCAGCATACGTGTGAGCTGAGGATGATATAAGGATGAAATCAGCATACGTGTGAGCTTAGGGTATGGGTAAGATAAAATCCGCGTATGTGCGAGCAAAGGTTCGTTGGTGCGTGTGCAAAGTAAAAACCAGTCGTGTGCAAAGATGCACAGCATCCATTTTTTTGTGTTCAATAATTTACAAACTTTGCTGCTCGGTAATTCTTAACTGCTACGCGGCGTCGTTCAGATATGTGCACTGCCGCGCAGCTTAAATGGAACGTTGGTGTGAGCTTAGGGTGCGGGTAGGGTTTTGTGGTATAGGCTTAAGGCGTTTGTGTGTGTCCAGTGTGTGAACGGGGATTAAGCAGTAAGTAAATAATATTGGTGTGTCAGGTTTGTAAGCAGTTAATAGAATTGGTGTGTAAGTTTGTATGCAATTAATAGAATTGGTGTGTAAGTTTTGTAAGCAGTTAATAGAATTGGTGTGTGAGGTTTGTATGCAATTAATAGAATTGGTGTGTAAGGTTTGTAAGCAGTTAATAGAATTGGTGTGTGAGGTTTGTGTGCAGTTAATAGAATCGGTGTGTAAGGTTTGTAAGCATTTAATAGAATCGGTGTGTGTGGTTTGTATGCAGTTAATAGAATCGGTGTGTAAGGTTTGTAAGCATTTAATAGAATCGGTGTGTAAGGTTTGTAAGCAGTTAATAGAATTGGTGTGTGAGGTTTGTATGCAGTTAATAGAATTGTTGTGTAAGGTTTGTAAGCAGTTAATAGAATTGGTGTGTAAGGTTTGTAAGCAGTTAATAGAATCGGTCTGTCAGGTTTGTAAGCCAGGAGTAAAGGGCCATTATATTTATGAAATGTCTAAAATGAAATTTTGAGATGAATCATTGAAGCAATTTGATAATCCATTGCGTGTAACTGAATGGGTACCTTCAATGTGATTCAAGGGGTGAGGCAGCTATCGTATGGCCCAGGCATGGTGGTTGTTGTGGAGTGGATCGGTAAATATTTGATAGTAACCTGCTGTTGAGCGAACTCCTTACAAACTAAAGAGATCTTTTTTCATTGATTCTCACTTTCAGAACATTTTAGGTTACCCCAAGCACAGCCTCACGGTGTCTTGACACGCATTTTTGACATGATTCCACAGATAAAAATCAACAGGTGGTGTAGAGTATTAACATAAGATTATGTTTATGTTATGTTTGCATTTAAATATTTTACTAGTTCAGCAAAGTCACTCAAATTAAAAATAAAACTGACCTTTTGAGATATCTGAAGTCAAATGATATTTGCATTTATATTGAGACACAATAGCATTGCGACCTATAAAGCTGAATGAGTTTGATATTGTCAATGATAAGTTATAAGAGTAAGAGTTTAGCTGATATTTTTGTTATCAATTTTGACTTGAACTTACCGGGATAGCTGATATTTTCCTTAAGTTCGCATTAATTTGCCTTCTCAATAAACTTATTGGAAAAACGAATTACCTCATTGTGTGTTCCTTAAGTCGTGTACACTGATTATATTCATGGAACCAAGTTACCATTACTATTTCACGAGACCAATTTTGTCATAATTATTTCACTAGTTTAACGTTACAAGATTGCTTAACGACTTCGCGGTTTCAAAGCATTTGCCGATTATTTCAGTTCAACTAACATTCATTATTATTTCCCGATACCCAGGACTTGTGAATATTTCTCTAGAATAAGTTCTCACGATAATTCCACTGGATCGATGTTTCACAACAATTTTACTCTTTCATGTATTGTAAAGCAATGGCCCGTCTATCTTGGTGGATCTGGCAGCGCAAATATTTCGTTTAAATACTCAAATGAAAAACCTTTCCTTTGAAACAGTATGAACGTTCTAGTTATTGTTCTATTCCCGTTTCCTTTGTAATTTACTTTTTTGCTTATTTCCCAACGGTGACAAAGGAAGAAGAATAACGATACAAGAAAGTATTTTTTTAAATAATAGTTTTGTTGGTTTTTATTCGTCGATCAGAAATGGGAAATTTGTTTTTGGGCAAAAATTTCAGACAACAGTGTAAGGACTCGTCTTTGACACCAGCGAATTCTGAGGAAATTTAAAATCAACCTTTCATGTAATATTGATTGACATTACTTAACATTACCAAGAGTAACGCTTATGAGATATTACATAACATACTTGTGGAATATCACATAGACTGCTTGTGGGATATCACATAACATTAAATATATATATATATTATAATATATATTCAAGTGAGCTGACGTACCTCCAAAACTTGTGGTATTTTAATTACACAAAATTTATTATTCGATCTTTTATTCTCAGATACAAACAAACACAAATAAATAAATTAATACACTACATTGGTGGTCTGATAATTGACAAGAGTTTCGTCTCTCTACCTCTTAGAATAAGTGATTCTTCATTAGTGTCAGTCTAACTGAACAGCCCGGGACAATATCTAATGTGTTCTGATCCAGCTTTATCGAACATTATGGCTCCAGAAGTGTTGTAACTTATACAGGTGCTGGCATTTACTCAGTTTACGGCTACAACGTTAATGGAATTTTAGAAGGCTATTGATGAGTGGCACGTTCAATAAAGGTATTTAGAAGTTGATTGATCCTTGACACATTTAATAAAGGTATTAAGAAGGTAATTGATCCTTGACACATTTAATAAAGGTATTAAGAAGGTAATTGATCCTTGACACATTTAATAAAGGTATTAAGAAGGTAATTGATCCTTGACACATTTAATAAAGGTATTAAGAAGGTAATTGATCCTTGACACATTTAATAAAGGTATTAAGAAGGTAATTGATCCTTGACACATTTAATAAAGGTATTAAGAAGGTAATTGATCCTTGACACATTTAATAAAGGTATTAAGAAGGTAATTGATCCTTGACACATTTAATAAAGGTATTAAGAAGGTAATTGATCCTTGACACATTTAATAAAGGTATTAAGAAGGTAATTGATCATTGACACATTTAATAAAGGTATTAAGAAGGTAATTGATCCTTGACACATTTAATAAAGGTATTAAGAAGGTAATTGATCCTTGACACATTTAATAAAGGTATTAAGAAGGTAATTGATCCTTAACACATTTAATGATGGTATATAGAAGTTATTCGACCAGCGACATATTTAAGACTGCACTCATCATTCCAGCTCTTAAAAATATTATTTTACAAAGAATAAGTGAGACCACAGCTCGATCACTCAAACTCATCTTTAAATTTCAAATCCTCAGTCATGGTGGGTCTGAAAATCAATTAGATTGACCTGACAACAGGAGTTGAATTAAACAGACCAAATAATAATAATAATAAAAATAATATTTTTTTTTAAATAATAAAATTAAAAAAAATTTTTTTTCTTAATTCACCACAATAATCTTATCTTATCTTATCTGTTTACAGACGCTCCTTCTATACAGAAGATTATTGCGTCCTACGCTTATCTATGGTTTGTGTTTAGTCCTGCATTTTTATTAGAGATTTAAATGTTGATAAAGTGTTGGTTTTCCTGGATTCTTCAGGCAACCCATTCTACGCCCGAATTCCGGACGGGAAGAATGAAAACTTGTATGTGTTTGTTCTTGCATACGGAATAAGAAAGGTGTTTTTATCCTTATGTCTATATGAGGGTTGTATTAAGTTATCTTTGTGTTGTATTTCTAAATTAGAATTAATTGCTTTATGTATGATTACTACTTTGCTCTTGGTTCTTCTATCCTATAGTGTTTCAAGGTTTAATGATTTAACTAATGGTGTTATTCTTGTCAATTTCGAATATTCTCCAGTAATGAATCTGGCAGCTCTTTTTTGAATTTGTTCTAGTTTATCAATGTTTTCTTTGGTGGATGGGTCCCACACAGAAGATGCATATTCTAGTACAGGTCTCACCAAAGTGAGGTAGCATTTTAGTTTTATATCTCTATTACATTTGTTAAAGTTCCTTTTTATAAAGCCTAAGGTTTTGTTTGATTTTTTAATAACTTCATTGACATGGGGATTCCATGATAGTTTCTCATTTATTAAGACTCCTAAGTATTTTGCATCTTTAGTTTGGGTCAGTTCTTTTCCATGAATGTAATATTTTGAATGTATTTGTTTCTTTTTCTTTGTTACTCTTAACAGTTGACACTTTTCTGGGTGGAAAGACATACTCCAGTTAGCTTCCCATTTTATCAATTCGTCTAAGTCTTTTTGTAAAATTTTGCTATCTTGTTCTGATTTAATTGTTCTATAGATTATACAATCATCAGCAAATAACCTAACTTTTGTACCTGTTGAGATGTTGTTGGGTAAATCATTTATATAAATTAAAAAGAGTAAGGGACCTAGCACAGTTCCTTGTGGAACTCCTGAGTTAACCTTTATTGGTGCAGATTTAGATCCATTAATTATTACAGTTTGCTCCCTGCCCAAAAGGAAGTCTTGGATCCAGTGATGTAAGGAACCTGAGATTCCAAAGTAGTTAAGTTTTTTAAGTAAACTACGGTGGTGAACTTTGTAAAATGCTTTTGAGAAGTCTAGTAATATTGTGTCTATTTGATCATTTTTGTCTAAGCCTTTTGATAGTTCATCTATTAAACCTATTAATTGTGTTTCACATGATCTGTTTTTTCTAAAGCCATGTTGATGTGGGCATAGGGCATTATATTTGTCAAGATGGTTAACTATTCTACTATATATTATGTGTTCTAGTAATTTACAGGTGATGCTAGTAAGTGATACAGGCCTGTAATTACCAGGGTCTGATTTATCCCCTTTCTTAAAGAGTGGAGTTACGTTAGCTAATTTCCAATCCTGGGGCACTTTACCCTGGTTTAGAGAGGCTTGAAAGAGAACTACAAGGATTGGGGACAGTTCATTGCTTAGTTCTTTTAATAATCTTGCAGGCAAATCATCTGGGCCAGTAGCTTTGTTTATTTTTAAGTTTTTTAGGAGTGAATGTATACCTATCTCATCTACAGTTATGTTACCTATTTCCTCCATTTTATTTAAATTTATTAAAACTTCCTTGTCGCCTGAGGCAGAAAAAGATGATGCAAAATATGTGTTAAGGATATTAGATTTAGTTTCATTATCATTATAGGTTTTATTATTTGAGACTTTTAGTGTGGCTATTCCTGAAGGTTCCATTTTTTAGATTTGATAAAGGACCATAAGTTTTTATTGTTATCTTTGGTAATTACATTGTTTATATATTCATTTTGGAGGTTTCGACTAAGTTTTTGTGTCAAGTGTTTAATCTTTAAGTATTTTTTTTGTATCCTATATGAATAGGTAGCTTTATATTTAATTTCTTAAATAAGTTCTCTTTTAGTTTGCATAGCTTTTTCAATCTAGAATTGAACCAGCATTTGTTAATTTTATTTGATGTTAGTTTTGTTGGAACATTCTCATCCATTATAGTTTTTAGATTTGTTTTTATATCATTCCAAATTTCTTCTACTGGGCTATTTGTGTTAAATTTACTTAGGAAAGTTTGTTGGAAGTTAGCCGCTGATTGGTGTAGTTTTATTGAATTACATTTATTCCAAAGATAGATTATTCTTCTAGGTATCTTATTAATTTTAGTTTTTATTGTATTGGTGACCCTAACAATATCATGGTCGGACAATCCTGGAATTATTTTATAGTCTAACACTAGTCCTGGTCTATTTGTTAGGAATAAATCTAGTGTTTTATTTTTCCTTGTTGCTGTTTTTACTATCTGTTCTAGGTTTATGTTGTTTATAGTGTCTAAAAAGTGTTCATTAATTTCTTTGTTAGTTTGATGGTTATCAATTGTATAATTTTTCCAATTTATATCTGGAAGATTAAAGTCCCCCATAATCCATAGAACTGCATTTTATTATTCTCTTTTATGAAAGTTAATTGACTACAAAGATTGTTCATGTATTCTAGGTTTGTATTCGGAGGTCTATATATACTGCCTACAATAAGTGGGGATGAGTTTGGTGTAATTATTTTACAATAAATAGACTCTATATTAAAATTTGGCTGTGTAGTAATTTCTTCAGCTAAGATATTTGATTTAATTGCAAGTAGCACTCCTCCATAATTGTCTGGTCTGTCTTTCCTAAAAATATTATAATTGGTG
Source organism: Ampullaceana balthica (assembly GCA_944989445.1). Lineage (NCBI taxonomy): Eukaryota > Metazoa > Mollusca > Gastropoda > Lymnaeidae > Ampullaceana > Ampullaceana balthica. The sequence goes on from CALYLW010000269.1 coordinate 488,460, forward strand.
TTTAAAATCTCAGAGTTATATATGTTGGGGTTCAACCAAGTTTCAGAACCAGCAATTATGTCTGGTTCTTCTGTTTTTATAAGTAGTTCTAAATCTGGAATTTTATTTTTTAAGCTTTGGAAATTAACTATTAGTGTTTTGAGAATGTTTTGATTATTATTATTATTAGATTTTTTATGGGTAATTTTATGGGTTTGTATGGTAGGTTTCATTTTATCTAGTGGTTTATTTATAAAAGGATTAGCCAAAACACTGTAAGAGTTTGTGGTGATAAGTTCCTTATAGTTAAATAAATCTGAACTGATTTGGGGCAACCCACAATGTATGCAGTGCCAAGATGCATATTTATTTCTTAGGCCTATTGCTATGTGCTTTGGTGTGTTAGAACGCAGGCATGCAATGTGGTACCATTCATTGCAGGTGTCACACAGAATGGTTCCTTGTTTGGTAGTGCATGCCTTAATACAAATTTGACATTTAGATGATACTGGGCCTGGGTTAAGTTCTATGTCGCCTGAGAGGAGCAAAATTAAGATTAAGTGTTTTTGCTTATATCTACATATTTTATGTTTCCATTGTTTGAAGGAGATTTCCTTTATTGTGCTTAAGATAGAGGTGTAGTCAGTGTGCTTTGTGTTGTGGTGGTTTATAATTATTAATATATTACTCTGATTTTTAGGATGTTTGTTGGTTGACGTTAATGTCCTTAAAAGTAGTGTGGTTATTACTAAGACTAAGATGAACATTCTCATTTTCGGGTTAGTGTTAGACTAGGTTTAATTTTAAGGCTTAAGTTTAAGACTTAAGACTATTAATAATTACTATTACTATTATTATTATTATTATGATACTATAAGTTATGTATAATTTAGTTAAAGTGTGTTTAATTGTTCTAATTTGATTAAGTTCAATTAAATTAAATATGAATTCTACACCTAGTAATTAATTTATTTGGAAGGTATATAAAATTGGTGGTTTTATGTTATGTACACAGTTACGATTAGGAGAGTTCAAAATTAATAACAATAACAATAAAAATGGCCGCCTACATAACTATTTAGGATTTTAGTAATTTTAATCTTTTGACGATATTTTGTTTCTTCTGAAACGTCTCACAAAAGGGAAGATACAATTCAATAACATATACGAGAAACGTACACGTGTGAAAGTATTGTGTTTTTTCAACATCCTGCCCAGTCCATCGTATCCAACGGCTAAACGGAACACTTGAAGTAAATTTAGAAAGAATCCGTGATGTTATAGTAAGAGGGAAACAACTATATAATGTTGTACCAAGATCATCTCAAGAAGTTTGAGTCTCCCTGAGGGCGCTGACACCGGAGGGTGGGAGGTTTCTCATACACAACCGTGGAAATACTGAAATAAGACTCCGATCTCCTACTACATCTCAGTCATCTGGAAGCGGCCAGGGATTCGTGAGGTGTAGGTGCAAAACTAAGGGCCAACAACTGAAGTATCCTTGTGTGCAGAGAAAATTTAAAACAATTCGAAATGCCAATTTAGCGTTATTTGCTGCAAACAAAAGAAACTGTATTAAACGTTTGCTTCACTGGTTTGTTTGCTAAGAAATCCCTATACTTAGGCCGATATAAAATGTATTCTTTCACTCTCAAAAATGTGTTGCCAATAAAAGCGTTTTCTTTGCTCTCTTTTCACACTTTGCCTGCCATGGAGTACACTTGTGATAATGGTGTGAAATTCCTAGGCAGTGTATAAAATGCTTATGCAATGTATGTGACAACCACAAAACAAGATATTTCATATATTGCGTGAAAACTTTATGCATTCTATATAAAGCCTAGGCGTTATATCCATTACATACATCATGATAACATTTCAGACATTGCAGGTAAGCTGTGCATTTGACTGAGCCAAACACATGTTTTGAAACTATTGAATAAGCATTTTTTTATGGTTACCATTTTAAAAATAGAATTGATCATTATCTCAGAAAATGTTTCACTTGTTGATTGTGACCTGAACGAATTTTCCAAACCGAATTAAAATATTCTATTTAGGGCATAATGTTCTGAAATTAAGTCGTGTTTAATTGTCTTTTTTTAAAAAAATTTTGTATAAACGCATTTAGTAGCATTGATGTAAGAATATATTTAATTGGTTACAGGAGGTTTTTCCCCTCTAGAACTGAACCCAGGGGAGACAAACTAATTTGAAAGTAGAACAGTACAAGCACATTCGTCAAATTGAAGCATGTACTTTACGAATAAACCCATCACGTGGATGGAACGCTCAAATCTCCATGGGGGGAGGAAGAGACAAAATTATATCGCTGGATTTCTAGGATTAATGTTATGTTGATAACGAGACATCCGGATCGCGTTGTTATCGTTGTCCTCATGGGCTGCAATCACAGTTCATGATTTGAAATACTAACTAATAGTAAGTGTTCTTTGATCAACTTAAACACAAAGTTTAACTTAGAGCAAGTTGATAACACAACGGTTACACAAATAATAGACTCACAGTCTAACACACAAGTTTACCTACGATTAACCCAACAATTACATCGTTTAAAAAAAAATTTTTAATTCGGAAAGCATATTAAAGAATTGTTCTTCATTATCAATGACATATGAGTAAATGTTAGCATTTGACTTTGTACTTTTGCATTCTAATTTATTTGAATATATTTTTATATATGGCTAAAAGTCATTTTATGACAAGGTTGAGCATCACTGTTGTGAATATGAGCTGTTGTTACAGAGATCTTTTATGACAGTGATCTATCGTGACAGGGATCTTTTATGACAGTGATATGCTGTGACAGGGATCTTTTACGACAGTGATCTGTTGTGACAGGGATCTTTTACGACAAAGATTTGTTGTTACGGGGATCTTTTATGATAGTGATCTGTTGTTACAAGGATCTTTTATGACAGTGATCTGTTGTTACAGGGATCTTTAATGACAGTGATTTGTTGTGGCAGTAAAGTCTCAAAATTTACTCATCATTTGTCGATCTGATCACAATTACTGTAATTTTAAAAAACCGTAAAAAACGAAAGGTTTTGACTATAAATCCTTTATATACTAGACATAACTAAAAGAATGTTCATTATAATACGTAGCGCAAGACAATCCAAAAATACAACATTTTACTTATGTCTTGTAAAACGTGTTATAATGAGCACAGATCGGGAATATATTTTTTAAAAGTATCGTCAATATAAAAGGTCGTTCAATACAATACGCAGTGGCGTAACAGCGGCTTGGCATTGGGGCAGTTTCCAAGGACGCCGGCCTGTGCCAGTTCAAAAGGGTGTCGCTAAATCTCTAATTTATACATTTTTATTTAAATAAAGGTTGCCAATAAATAGAAGTAAAAACAGATTTTTAAAAACCACGTTTTTATAAGCGGACTAAAAAGAAGGAAATAATTTAAAACTTATTAGTTCAAGTAAAAACATACGTAACTGACAAATTAAACAACCCGTTAAAACAAAGTTTTTGACTATAAATCCCTTATATATGAGACATAACTAAAAGTATTGACTATGTTCAATATTATACGCACTGCGCGACAAACTAGCATAAACATTTACAGATCGATAATATATTATCGATTATATATTATATATATATAAATTATTATTATTATATATAATATTAAAAGGTTGTTCAATTTAATACGCACCGCACCACGCGATAGGAAAATATTAAAAAGGCTGTTCAATATAATACGCACCGGAAAAATTTACATATTACATAGAGATACATAGAGATAAACTAAAAATTCATTAATTTAATTACGGTACATTCGATTGATCTGAAATTTCGATATAATGCATTGTTAGTTATCAAAAGTCTATGTGCAAAATTTCAGCTCGATAACATCACGGGAAGTGGGTCAATTTTTTACTTTTGTTTTTCCGTGTGACCATGACAGACAGAGATCACGACAGACAGACAAGACGGTGAAGTTATATGAGGGATTTAAAAATTGATTTAAAACATGTTCATTTTCAAATAGAAAATACTGCTTTGGGAGGGGGGCGCTACGCTTTGTGACGTCATATTGAAAAAAGGGGTCTAAGTTTTTATGACGACGTGTGACGAGGGAGGAGGGAGTGAAAAATCAGCCAAAATAGCGTGATGTCATTTATGCGTGGCCCCTTACGTCAATCATATGATTGTTTTTACAAATTAATAAACATGAATAAATAATTGTAATTGAAGCGAAGTAAAGGTCGGAAACGTTTTTACCATTGCATGCCATATTTATGTAAACAGTAATAAAAGAGGCCGCATAAAATGATATACCTATAAATACACATTTATAAAAATACAATATACTTTTAATTAAAGGCCACAAGAAAGTTACCGAGGTCGTTGCCAAACCCCCACACCCCAAGAGACAAAAATATTCCGAATTTTCACCCAAAAACATTACCAATTAATATGCTTTTATTTGGTATATATAGATAAATGATTTTTTTTACAAACATAGAAATTGTATATATTAGTATGTAAACAAGTTCAATATTTACATTACTAATTTTCATAGTAGTAAATTCGTGTGTTATGCTATCAAAATTTCAAATTATTTGTAATATCTTGTTCTATGGACAATACTGCAAGATTGTGTAGTCTTAAATTCCTAATTGTGGAACAAAGATAATTTTTTTTATCAATTTCAGTTTGGAGAAGCTCCTTTCACAACAAGCGACACTGATAGCAATTGTTAAAAAATTCATAGCAAAATTACAATGTTTGGTACAGAATTTCCAATCTATTCTGTTGAATAAATTTTAATAGATCTAGGGGTCTTTCCCCCGTTTTCTAACGACAACGTAATGCCTCTTCTTGTAGTGTAAGCACAGCCATAAAAGCCTGGATCCTATTTTCTTTCAATATTGAAAATTTCTTTATCAATGTCAAAACAGTAATTTATTTGATTATCAAATTCTTCATTTAGTAGGTTACATGGTATAATATGGTACACGAATATTTTTTTGCGCGAACACGTTAATTAAGACTCGAAATTAAGAATATTTTTTTTCACCTTGGTTTTTCCCCCTTCAAAAGAAAAAGGGTGGTTGTCGGAAATGGCTTTACTTTTGAAATGCCGCCCCCACAAAATTTGTGCCGCCCGGTGCGGACCTCCCCCACCGCCTCCCCTAGCTACGCCACTGGACTTATAGATCTCTCTTTTGCCTTCTAAATTAGAAATCTTTAAACTTTATACCAAACACCCGCCCCACGTTTTTAGTCATATTAAATCGAAGTACTTGAACTAAAAAGTTTTAAATTATTTTCTTCTTTTTAGTCCGCTTGTAAAAACGTGGTTTATAAACATCTTTTTTTTTACTTCTATTTATTTTATTCTTTTTAGTCCACTTATAGCAAACTGGTTTTTAAAAATATTTTTTACCTCTATTTTTTTTTACCAAACACCTCACAAGCGCCCGCCCAACGTTTTAAAAACATTGTGATGTGGTCACGGGGTGAACTCACGGATGTCAACAAAAGCAGACGGTACAGATGCTTATATATAGACTATAGATAAACTAAAAAATTCAATAATTTAAAAACAGTAGTTTCGATCGATATGAAATTTTGATACAATGCATTGTCATCCAAGATCTATATATGGTAAAATTTTCAGATCCCTAAGACCACCAGAAGTGGTTTAATTTTACGTTGGCAGATTTGAAAAATCTTGGACAAACCAACAAACAAACAGGAACGAAAGCGAGTTAATAAAACGTGGTTAAAAATGAATTAGCCAAGGGCGTCAAAACCCCAGTTACGCCTCTGACAATACGCACCGCGACACTCTAGCACTAAAATTAACATGCTACATGGAGATAAATAGGGATAATCTAAAAATTCATTAATTTAATTACGGTATATTCGATCGATCAGAAATTTTGCTAGATCATTTTTATCATCGGCACGAGTCTGCCTGCAAAATTTAAGCTCGCCAGCTTACGAGAAAGTGGGTTAAAAATTGATCTTTTTTTCGGCAAGCAAGGCATCAAGCAACCAGACGCCACGGGTTAATATAAAGGATTTAAAAAGATGATGTCCTCAGGGTGATACTTATAATAAGTATTTCCAAAAAAAATAATACTAATAATTGCAATTGTGCATTCCCAGAGAGGTAACTGCCCTTAATTTACGTGTCTGCACGAATAGTCACAGCCCATATTTTCATGTGCCTAGAATGTGTTTTGCCTTGAGTGATGTTACCCAAAAGTATCGTGCTCCAATATATTCTGACATCCAAAGTATCGCCAGGACATAAGGACAAACTCGAAGTCAGCTATTCCGTTTCGGACCCTCCGTGATTGAGTTCAGTTCGGTCAGAAAACTAAATTATATTAAACCCTTCACTGAGACTAGCATTGTTTTCTTGACTGGCATTCATCCTCTGGATTATTAGAAGACAGGCAGAATATTCAAATAATTCTACAGAACAAAACTGCCACCCCTTCGGTCTGCTGACGTCATCTTAGTGTACCGCACATAATGAGAGTAGAGGAACATTCAGATCCCACATAAAACTGGTTTAAATAAGTAGGTCAGGCGACGTCGTCCTAGTGTGCCGCACAGAATGAGAGGACAGGACCATTCAGATCCCACAATAGACCAGAATGCCTGATTTAATAATCTAAAATTTGGAAATTAGAAGATATTAATTTAGATATCTTGTTTAAGGGTTTTATTAGTTGCTGTTGTTGGACTGTCTTAAATGTGTTTAAATATATGAAATTGTTAAATTAAGAGTTCTTCGAGCTTGACGAAAATCTAAAACTAGAAGACGGTACAATAGTGGAAGTTGTTGTAATATACAAAGATGCATAAACATTTACATGCTACATAAAGTTACATAGAGATAATCTAAAAATTCATTAATTTAATTACCGTACATCCGACCGATGTTAAATTTTGACACATCATTTTTATCGTCGCCACGAGTGTGCCTGCAAAATTTCAGCTCGATAGGATACAGGGAAGTGGGTTAAAAATCAATCCAAAGTTTTTGTGACAAGCAAGCAGACGCCACAAGTTAATAATATAAAGGATTTTAAAAAGATGAAATTTTCGAACTAGATAAACTCGTTTCATGGGATTAAGCAGCCTGTTACGCAAAAACTTCATTCAGTAGTTTGTAACATCAATACAGAGCTTTTTTCAAGAAATATTCTTCGAGCTTAACCAAACCCAAGAAACTTTAAGTTAGTTGATTCATCAATAGAAAGACATGTGTGTGAGTAAGGGTGGGGGGTCGTTCGCCGTTTATCCAATTATTCCTCGAAATTAGAGAAATGAATATCTTACCCAATACCAGCTGTTGGGAGCTAGTTTAAAAGAAAAGTTGTGTTGAAAATAATGGGCCACCACGTGATTTAATGGTCACTTAGGTCAGGTCATTGACCGACGTGTCCCTGGACTCACTGGACAATGGTCATTACTTGCCCCCACCTTCACTTCTTCTTTACTCTTCGCTTGGCAAAAATGATTGCACTGAAGTTGGGCGCGAGCCTACATGACGCCTAGTGGGGGAGGGGGTGAGGGGTGGGTGGTCTATCGTTCTATACTCGCCACAACAACGAGGTTAAGACACGAGATCCCCTGTCTAAGAAAAGTGTCCCTGGCCTCATTATTTTAATGTCCGCAGCGGGATGTACTGACATCAATCTCATTCAGGGTGTCTTAAGTTGGCCAGCACATCCAGATGTTTATTGATTTATTGTGTTTTACTCTCAGGAGTCAAAGGAGGCCAAGGGAGGTAAAAGTAACCCAGTTTTCAATGCTGGCACGAACCACTCAAGTCTTTAATAGGCACTTTGGAATTTATATGTTACCCAAGATCTGAAACACTCTCTTTAAAACTCTGCTGATACTTCTGTTATTTTTAAGGGCTGACGATCGATGCTCTACTCATTACAGCTCCCGTAAAAAAAGTTAAGGTTTTGTAGACACGTCCTTGAAGAAGATACCCTGTAGGACTGCTAATCGGTGTATCAGTGACTGGATGCTGGAAAACAGGAAGAAATATGATCTGGTGTGACAGTGATCTGTTGTGACAGTGATCTGTTGTGACTGTGATAGGCAAATGATTCAATTGTTGTCACCCCAACCGATTCCCTTGAAATCTTATTACAGTCGCTAATGTCATGTGTAGTTTCTGTAGTGGGTTCTAGTTTATATTATCATGTGTTGCCTATCATGACCTCATCTTTGTCTTGTCTGGAGAAGAATAAGTTTACGCCTTATGCCCGGGTAAAGGACTTGCCCGTTGTTAGCCTGGCAAGTTGTCTCTGTTTTCTGAGTGGTGACGAGCCGAAGGTTATATCATGTTGTCGACACTTGATGTGTTTCTGTGAATGCTCAGAACAAAGCGTGCTACCCGTCGCTGGACCACCCCCTATCTGTTTGTGGTCTTCTGGGTGTTTGGGTCACAGACTGTAGATGTATAATCCAAATATGGGCCGGAGGGAGGCTTTTTAGGCTGTTCCTTTCACCATAGAGTTTTGTATCCTGAGGTTTCGCCTTAGAAAACATAGCATACTGTTTACCCGGCTGCACAATATCAATATGTTCGAACCATCGAGGTTTTCTTTGAATAGTAACGTCAAAGTTATCTTATTAAGAAAACTTACTCAAGTATATGGCAACGATTTTGTAACGGATATGTCAAGGATTTCTGAGTCTGGAAACTGACAGGGTCTAGCACTGAGCAGGATGAAACTCCTTGTCACAGCTTTTTCTCCCACTCAGCTAACCGGAAACTGTACAATACAGGGCAATGTCATCTGCGAAGAATATTACTTCGGATTTTAGCTTCTTGGGCAGGTTATCAATATGTGCTTGTAAAAATCATGTGCCTGGCACTAAGCCCGAAAGGATCCCCGACCTTACTGTTTTCCACTACCACCAGACTTGTATCCTTGAGGAAATTGACAGATCCATTTTTCGAGTGTCTTTTATCCCATATCTCTCTAATTAGTGCTGTAGTAAACTATGGTACACAAAGTCATACATCTTTGAAATTTCCATAAACAGTATGTTGTGCTGTAGTAAACTATGGTACACAAAGTCATACATCTTTGAAATGTCCATAATCAGTATGTTGTGCTGTAGTAAACTATGGTACACATCGTCATACATCTTTGAAATGTTCATAATCAGTACGTCATTCTTATTGGCGCTTTCGAGGTCGGGCGGAATCAAGTCTTCTACAAATTCATGGAGCTGGGTCTTGCATGATGTTTTGGATTTAATGCCATGCTGAATGTCCGTAGAGTCTATTGTGGCTTGCAATGAGATTCACGACTGCACGTGTGATTATGTGATCTAACACTTTGCAGACCACATTGTTGAGAGATACTGGGTGATAGTTGGCTTCATGGGTCAGGTTCCCCACCTTTCTGGAAAATTGGTTGTAACGTACGCTGTTCTCCAGGCTGTTGGGACATTGCGTGTGGACATGAGCGACGACCCAAAGGTGATTGTAAGTACATCGGGGATGTAGTTGACCTGTTCTTTGAGGAGATGAGGCTTTCCCATTTCAGGCCCATATGCTTTACATGGACTAATGGATTTAAGGAGTGGCCGAATAACTTCAATAATAATGGGTTCCGTTATGCTAATGTTGTTCCTCAAAAAGAACTTATCCACTGAGCACTCTTTCCAATCCCCAAGGACCGACTAAAACAGCTGATTTAGTATTTCTGCTTGTGGTGTCCAGTTAGATGTCAAATGCCCAACCCCTGGTATGAAGTTTGACGTTGGTCCCTTGTTCTTGGAAACTTTGACAGGATCGTCTTCCCCTGACAAACTGCCGCTAAACTAGCTCCAAAAAGATCTTCGTAGTAAGTGTTGGATGGTTCGGCGTAGTAAGCGTTGGATGGTTCGGCGTAGTAAGTGTTGGATGGTTTGGCGTAGTAAGCGTTGGGTGGTTCGGCGTAGTAAGCGTTGGGTGGTTCGGCGTAGTAAGTGTTGGATGTTTCGGCGTATTAAGTGTTGGATGGTTCGGCGTAGTAAGCGTTGGGTGGTTCGGCGTAGCGTCAGTGCTCCAGCTAAAATGACACATTCTTCTTCATCTTTTTGTGTTTGCGGTCTCTCCGGGGAGTGAGCCGACGACTCTCAGCTGTGACCCATGGCTATAATTAGTCCTTCATTCTGGTGATCTTATGGGGTATGCAGTTTTTCACTCCAAAAGTTATTGCATTTTTTAATATCATCAAAATCCTTTTAAGTTCAGTAGCCTGTTCAAAACACGTATAATATGTAGTACTGGTTTATACACTTGACCGTATTGTGACAACCTGTAATATCTGTAGCACTGGTGTTGGACTTGACGGGTTTGTGTAAGCCGTTAATATCTGTAGTACTGTTTCTAAGAGGTGTAGCTTGCGGACGTATTTGCGGGCTCGGATTTTATAATGCTGGAAAAAAGTACTAGCAATAGATTTGATAGCGGTGGACAGTGATCTACAAGAGGAAAGAAATGTTTGCTCCATCGGGATAGTAAGAGAAAGAGAGGCAGTAGTGGCTCACTAGGCCTTTGATTGGGGCTGGTGAACTCATAAATCCTTGTGCTCGCTATGTCTTTGTCCTAAATGATTAGACAAGAAATGATTTTAAAATAAGATAAGATTCTCTTCTCGACCACTGTCCAAACTATTTTGTCACGACCACTGTTAAAACTATTTTGTCTTGACCTCTGTTAGAACTTTTCTTATTTGACCACAATCTAATCTATACGTGTTTTGACCACGTGCCTTAAAAAAACGTGTCTTAAGGATCTCCATTGTTTACAATCCCTGCCTTGCTGTCCCCGTTCATCAGCCAATCACATCTGGCAGTGTTGTGATCAGAACTCAGACCAAGTGTTTAGAGGGTCGAGTATCGGGACTCACAAGCACCGCGATAATAGGATTACGATACAGGAGCCCGTTGTTTACGAGACTCATATCTCAACACTAAGCTGTTGACTCATGCAAGCACCAAATGCCTTCACGATACTGCTGGGCGAAACCGACGCAGAGTTAATACCGAAAATCATCGGATCTTAATTAAGTGCATAATAAAACAAGCGTCATCATCATGCCGCCCAGTGCAAAGGGGCCGTCCATAAATGACGTCACGCACCTAGGGGGGGAGGGGGTCACAATTTTGTGTCGATGCGTGACGAGGGGGGAGGGGGTTGAAGAAATGTGACGTCACATCAAAAGGGCAACTTTAAATAAAAGTTCCACTGAAATATTTGGTCGCTTAAAATTTATTTAATGACTTTTTAAAAATTTTATTATTTTTTTATTGTATTTTTTTTTAAACAGTGCTTCTCAATGTGCCAGTCGGTAGGCCATAAGACGCTGGTTGGCGTAAGCTATCAAAACACGAAAATTAAATCTAATTATAATCCTTAAGTTTGAGAACCCACACGATAACGGATGAAATTGTGTCGTTTGATGTTGACATCAAAGCATTTGTGATGTAGCCGCAGCTCCGTTTGGTTCTCTCACGGCAGTAGTCGGCGAACATTTTTGCCCGCTACCCCAAAATATACAAGTTTATGTGTGCGTTACCCCCCCTTTCCCCAACCCCCAGACTCTAGGTCCTACTGACATGACTCGGGGATTTAGGGGAGCGTCGTTAGCCTCCCCGAAAATGCTACTGGTGAGTTTTACAAGCATGGCAAGTGTCTAAAAATGATCTGAATAGGATTATGTTTAGTTATTTTAAGTCAAAATAACACGGAATATCCTTTTTCTTTAAAAAAAAAGGGGGGGGGGTGATCTATTGATAGAATTATTATAAAAGTTTTTTATATAATTATTTGATTGGTTTTTTGTCAAATGCCCCTGGCCATTCTAGATATAATGATAAATGAGCCCATTTAAAATTAGTCAAGTATTAATTAACTTTATTGAATGCATCAAATTCTTGACATTGCAATTCGAGAAAAGCACAAAACAACTTCTTCTTCTTAGCTCAGTTTTTAAGGCATTAATTTTAAATATCACAGAAGGATACTTGATACAGTCAAGTCATGTGGATTAAGATTATTGTCACTCGTGTCAATATAAAGAAAAGTAGGGTGGATTTACGTGTATTCGTATAGTATGTAGGTAAGAAATCTACATAGTTGTCAAATTTTTAAAAAATCATTTTCTGGAAGGAACCGGTTCAATAATGGGCATATGATCCAAGCGTACACGTACTCATGACGAATTTTAATATATCTAGTGGATTGTAGTGGATGTTATATGTCCAAAATGAGTCTGCATTACCCCCAAGAATTCCCTTTTGACCCCAGATGAGGTTATTTACCCCTGTTCGCCGACCTCTTTCTTACGGGATGCCCGTCAGTCGATTGAGGGATTTTTAAAAAATACAATTTAAAAATACTATTTTTAAATATATTTTTTTCTAAACAAAGACGTTAACCGTGATGATCAATAGTCAATGTTTAATGTGTAGGTATTAAAATAAAATATAATCTAAGGATGTTAACACAGTTCGTTTTCTCAAGGCCGGTTAAAAGTTTTTTAAAAATGCTTCACGCGGGGCGGGTTACGATATTACAATGTAGACATTCACTAAATAAATTATAAATACTTAAATGACAATAAAAGTGATTTGAAACATACTTATTTTCAAATAGAAAATAAGTTATTTATTTTTTTTTGGGGGGGGGGTTTCAAAGCTTTGTGACGTATTTTTAGAGGGGGGGGGTCTAACTTTTTGTGACGACGCGTGACGAGGGGGAGGGAGGGGGTCAAAAATCGGCCAAAATTGCGTGACGTCATTTAAGGACGGCCCCAAATAAGCCATCATGGCGTAAACACAAGCACAGCATCTAAGAATAAATACAGCCAGTGTTGTGTTTTAATGAGTGTCTCTCAAATATTACCACCTCTACTCACACATTTTTCAAATAAAAGCTTATAACTTTAGACGTATTTTAACGTTTGTTATGTAGATGAGAGATCAACGCCAACCCAATTGGTAACTTGAGAATCACTGGTCCTACTTGGGGGAGAAATTATTCAAGGAATTCAATGGGACTCGCTGTTTATTGCAAAATGTTTATGCTTTGCATAAGAGATAAGAATTTGACTTTTGAATGAGTAATTACGTAGACTAGGGAAAGTTAAAGCTTAAACTAGATGGAGCATTCGAGTTATTGGTCTCGATGTATTAAAGAAATGAGTACCGTATTTTCACGCACTTTCCCCGCACACGCAGATAACCCGCCCACGCATATACCCCCGCAGAATTTTTAGATCCTGTAAAAAAATTGTGGTATAACCCGCCCACGCTTATACCCCACACTATCCCACCACATTTGAGAAGTCATATCACGCTGAACCACTCTAGTTGAATAGACCGTACCATATAATAATATATATATTATCGCTCGCCACGTTATAAAATCAGATACGTTACATGAAACAATTACAGGTAGATTGTGAACCAACTTAGCAGAAGTTATACAGAATCTAATTTTATATTCGTGTTTTGCAAGTTATAGCGCCATTGATGCATTATTCAGTAAAAAAAATTCAGATTCGGCGTTTGTATAATCTATTATAACCCGTGGGGGGAATATGCGTGAAAATACGGTAGACGCAATTGTTTTGTAAGTAAAAAAATTTTTAGGACATGTTCACTTTAAATATATATTTTTTCTCTCATATATAGTTTGTTGCAAATCATTTCTGCTTCTATTTACTATATAGTTTTTGAGAATAAAGAAATTATTCATAGTTGAACTAAAATGGTATTAAGAAGATGATGGGTTGGCCGATCAAACCAGGAAAACCAAACACACTATCAGTATTTAATACTCTAATAAAAATGCAAAAGTATTTTTTTAAAACATAGATAAGCGTAGGACGCAATAATCTTCTGTATAGAAGGAAGTCGGTAATAGATAAGAAAAAGAAGTATATATCTATCTATAAATATATTTCATCAAAGCGAGCATGTGCAAATGAGCATGACTATGGACCCTCACCGGTGTCAACCGATTACTGTTGCCAAGCGTGGTGTGATGAAAAGAAAAAAAAGGGGGTGGGGGCACCAATTTTTATTGCGGTAACTTGCTTTGTTCCTTCACCGAACAACATGTTTTTGGTCGTGTAGTGGTTATCACGTCCACCATGCAAGCGGAAAGCCTGGGTTCAAGCCCCTGCGGGAACATTTGTTAAAATTTTTAAGAATGTTTGTTTCTGCCCGTTCTTCTCCTCTTTTTTAAATCCCTTATATTAACTTCACCACCGTCTCTCTCTCTCTCTCTCTCTCTCTGTCTCTCTCTCTCTCTCTCTCTCTCTCTCTATCTCTCTCTCTCTCTCTCTCTCTCTCTCTGTCTCTCTCTCTCTCTCTCTCTGTCTGTCTGTCTGTCTGTCTGTCTGTCGTTCGTCATCAGGCGGAAAAACAAAACGCAAAAATGACCCACTTCCCGTGACGCCATCGAGCTGAAATTTGGCACATAGACTCGTGTCACCTAACAATGCATCGTATCAAGATCGATCGAACGTACCGTAATTAAATTAATGCATTTTTAGTTTATCTCTATATAACATATGCAATTCAAATTCACGGTTTGTTATTGTTTTTCTTTCACGTGCCAGTTCACGCGTTGACGCCGACCGTCGATGTCGACACTACCTCCTGTCCCTTCCCCCGGTTTTAAAGCCATGGGATATAACTCGGTGTCAGTCTGTAAATGTTGGTCGCGTTTGTTATGTGTTATATGTTATGTGTCATATATGAGGGATTTATAGTCAACAACGTTGTTTTAACGGGTTTGTTTTATTTGCGAACATGACTAACCCTCGCTAGGGTCGGCCATCACAGTTTATGGGTTTATGGTTGGCAAGGGATGGTAGTAAAGGGGGGGGGTGGGCAGGTCACAACAACCACAGTTCGCATGTCTCCACGTTTACTCGCTTTTTTTTTCATAACTTCTTGCTGATGTTTGTGTCCGTTCTCTCACCCCCCCCCCGTTCTTTGTACTATCTATGATGAGCAAGTCTGCGGCGTGTGCTACGCCACGGGTCGTATTTAGTAAAATATAAATTCCTAATTTGTTTTCATAAGCCCTCCTTAACAGACAACAAGCATCATCACGGAACCCAACCCCATGGGAGGGGCCAAGGCCAAGCAACTATCTTTGACAAACTTTGAACGTACGCCCTTGAATCTCAATTACGCCCCTTTCCTCATCAAACCGTTTACCCATCATCAATCTCATCACAATTTTAAAAAAAAATAATTTCAAACCCAGCCAGCGTTGTACAAGGCAACAAAGGATTTTTAAAATAAACATTTCTGAAAGTCACGTGCTTTCAGCCAACACCATCTTTTTATCAGCTTGAATGAATGGAGTGACGCGCTTTTTGTTGTTTGTTGTCAAAGTCCCTTTTAATACCCTATCACGTAACAAACACAGGGGAGATCTTTAAACAAAACCAGGTGCGATCTTCTAAGAGACAGGTGAGATCTTCTAGCAAGCACAGGGGAGGTCTTCTAGCAAACTCAAGTGAGCTCACCTAACAAACCAAAGTGAGACTAAGATAGGTAAGGTCACCTAACAAACCCAGGTGAGAGAGATCCTCTAACACAGGTGAGTTCACCTAACAAACCAAAGTGAGACTAAGATAGTTAGGATCAAACAACAAACCCAGGTGAGAGAGATCCTCTAACACAGGTGAGTTCACCTAACAAACACAGGTGAGCATGAACGAGCCAAATTAACGTTATCGACTTCCAGTCTGCAGGAGAAGACTGCTTAACTTTCTGCTGGCAAGATTTCTCTACCTCGCTTCATTGGTTCAATACTTTTTGTATTTAACAACACTTCATTAACTCGACAGTTCACTGTTCTGTATGTCTATACTAGGACTGGTACATGTAAACTAGGACTTTTAAAAAAAAATTGAGAGAAGTTTCTGCTTTACCCTCCAGGGTCAAATGTAATTTGGACTGAGTTCTCAGGTTATACCAAGTCATCGTGTTTCATGTGAACACTTCCTCCTTTCAAATTATAACATTACTCTTAGATACAAATTATAACGTTACTCTTAGATACAAATTCAAATACTGAATCCAGATACTTAAACCTAAAAAATTATCACGTTCATCTAGCTATAAAAAGTATTCGAGGAAATTGTATTAAATATCTTGGAAGCAGGAAACTTAACACCACTTTAGATCTGTGATAATTAACAAAAAAAATGTTCAAATATTTTGTTTTTATGTAATGACACGGCTATAATTTCTCTATTATAGGTGGTGTCATATGAATATGAATTAATCCAAGACTAAAACGCGAGATATCAGATGAGACTCTTGTATTTTAGAGGCAATTAAACTGAAACCCCCTGTATGGTGGTCGAGATGTATTACAGGGAAAATAATAGCTTCAGGACGAGAGTTTCAGATTTATTCCAAGGGTGTTCCTGGTTGTTTTAACGTTATTCACACTTTAACAAGGGCGGGTGGGTGTGGGAAAAAAAAGGGGGGGGGGCTATTGTATTGGGAATTGTCTGGTGGTAAGGGGATAGCATTCTGTCGGCTGTCTGCACGTTCATGTTTCACGCCTTAGAGTTTGTCATTTCTCAGACTGGATGACGTCATAGTACTATATATGGTACTATTTAATTTAAACAAGGTTTTCGAAAATAATATATTTTCGGCGTAGTTATGAAGTTAACGGAGTGGTAAACAAATTTTTCCTTGGTGAATTCGACTTTAATAAACAAATATCTGTTGACTTAAGTCGAAACAGAATACCAGGATATTTATACAAATATAGATCTCAGTCACGTGTCACAAATAACACGCACGAGTGAGCACGGTGGGGACGAATTGCAGATTGTGTAACGCTATTGCTTCAACTTCGCTTCATTCTTCAAATAGTTCATGGATTTCCCATTTCATACAATCAAGCATGCAGAAAGTAAGATGTTATTGTCGGCTTCGAATGAAAGAAAGATACGATCGAACAACGCCTATCGACTGAAAGATTCGGTCTGGTTTAACAAGGGTCCTTAAATTTATTTATGTTTTGAAAAAGGATTCACATCCATCATGAAATAATGCGATTTTAATCAGGCGAAGTAGAAAAAAACAGTTACAATTTTCGGGAACATGCTTGGAATTAGATACAACCAAACAACGAAGGTACCGGCTAGAAGCTTACTTCAATTTGCAGACACTTTCGGGAACCGGATTTAAGTAAGAAAATGAAAATATTTTCTATGCAAACTGCATATATCTAATTTTTAGAAGAAAAAACATTTGTTCAAATCATATTTTAAAAATCATACACAATTTTGAACGTCTTCCAGTGAAAAGTAAAGGTAATTAGAGCATCAGTTTTCATCTCCGTTGTTCCCACTGCTGGCGGCAACAGCATCTTGACTGTACAGGTGTACCACATTGGTGAGCCGGGTGTGGCCTAATGCTGGCCACGGCATCTTGGCTGTACAGGTGTACCCCTTTGGTGAGCCGGGTGTGGCCTAATGCTGGCCACGGCATCTTGACTGTACAGTTGTACCACATTGGTGAGCCGGGTGTGACAAAATGCTGGCCACGGCATCTTGACTGTACAGTTGCACCACATTGGACAGATGGGTGTGGCCTAATGCTGGCAACGGCATCTTGGCTGTACAGGTGTACCACAATAGTGAGCCGGGTGTGGCCTAATGCTGGCCACGGCATCTTACTGTACAGTTGCACCACATTGGTGAGCCGGGTGTGGCCTAATGCTGGCCACGGCATATTGACTGTACAGTTGTACCACATTGGTGAGCCGGGTGTGGCCTAATGCTGGCCACGGCATCTTGACTGTACAGTTGTACCACATTGGTGAGCCGGGTGTGGCCTAATGCTGGCAACAGCATCTTGAATGTACAGGTGTACCACATTGGTGAGCCGGGTGTGGCCTAATGCTGGCAACCGCATCTTGACTGTACAGGTGTACCACATTGGTGAGCCGGGTGTGGCCTAATGCTGGCCACGGCATCTTGGCTGTATTGTTGTACCACATTGGTGAGCCGGGTGTGGCCTAATGCTGGCAACAGCATCTTGACTGTACAGGTGTACCACATTGGTGAGCCGGGTGTGGCCTAATGCTGGCCACGGCATCTTGACTGTACAGTTGTACCACATTGGTGAGCCGGGTGTGGCCTAAGGATACGGTTTGAGTACCCCTGACTCCTGATAACTGTTTAGTGGCTCTCATTGACGAACTGTAGCAGCAGAATTATATCCACTAATCATATACAAGTGGATAACTGCTTTCTGACTAGGGGCTGGGATTCCCAAAAATAACAACATTCGTCACATTCGCGTGAACGTTTCATCATATTAAGTTCATGAACGTACATTTTTAAAACGTTCAGATCGTAAATTATCTGTTCATCTGTAGGAAGATATTATATGTGATGAGATCTCCAGTAAGCAGACGCGTTAACTATTCACCTGATATCGACAAGTTGGTGTTCGAGCATTTATTCCATACTAAGGGTACTGCAGCTCTTCTCCTGTTTGAGAACCGCGAATTAAACGCGTTAAATGTTAAGCCCCTGTCCTAGTTGCGCGTTCCATTAGAAGGTGCTCAGGTACTTAGGGGAGATAATGGGCGCGACCGTTATTTGACTTTGTTACAGGCTCGGGGTCAAGGGCACCAGACGTTAACTCATTAGCGATGCAGCGAGTTAAGACAGTTTACAGCCGTTTTGTCTCGTCATTAGATGCTACGCACCACTCTTCCCCTGTGTTTTGTCGGGCCATTAAAGAATATGGGAGACGTTTTATTCTACTGTTGGAAAGTACATTGATAAGTTTTTGGATGGTTATCATAGACTCCATCTAGTCTGATTGTATGTATCATGAACTCTTAAAGTATCTGTATAAAGACCCATCCATGATCAGTTTGTTTGTATCATAGATTCCACATAATCAGACTGCATCATGGACTCTAGTCAGTCTGGTTAATTTTTTTTTGTAGCATGGACTTGATATTGCCTAACTGTCTATATCATGAGTGGCCAGACCTGTAGTTACTGAGAGCCTTTTCAAAATATATAAAAATTGTTGATAGCCGCATTGCAGCACTATGGGTCATTAAACATGGCTTAGAAACATTTCAGTAATACTTGTAACATATCTTTCATCGATTGTACGCGAGCCGCAAAGTGAACACGGAGAAGCCGCGTGCGGCTCGCGAGCCGCGGCCTGGGCACCGTTGGTCTATATCATGGGATCTTTATAGCCTGATTGTCTATAACATGGACTATTTATTCTGATATTTTTGTATCATAGACTCTATTTAGTCTTATTGTCTGTATCATAAACTCTGTATAGTCAGATAGTATCGTGGACTTCATATAGTCTTTATCTGCTATTCAATAGGGTGTCTACCCTGGGGCCATGTGGTCTGTTTGAATACAGATTGTATTATGATGTAGATTTATAACACAGGCTACAACTTGATAGCCGGGTAGTCAGGGCAAATTTTTTTTCAACAAGAGTGCGATTGACCCAATCATTATCTGGAGAGGTTGACGATTAGGATCAAATATTATTAGAGTCAGTATCAGTAGCGTAGCAAATTGATTAGAGGGACGAGAAACTTTGGATAGTTTAAGATATCAGATTTGGCCTCAAGTATAAAAAACAAACAATTAAAAATATTATATTTATAAGTTTTACAGTAGAGGCAGCTGTAGGAAATCAAGGACTCTAGGCGACTCTAAGTGACTATCAGTGACATTAAAATGTATTGATATAAAATCATATCAAACTCCTACAACATTTAAAGTAGCCAATTGTTCAGAAGAGGAGGTGTTCGATATAGTTGTTCGGTACGAGACTTAAGGCCGAAATGGTGTGTTTATGTTTACAAGTAATTAATTTGTATTTATTGTGATTACTAAGTATTAATAAAACGCTAATATTTATACACAGAGAACATAAAAGAAACACTTGAAGAACACCTTCCAGCATGATATGAGAACGATTCCATACGATGATAAGAGGCAATAAATTATACTACATTTCGTTTCTCTATTCATTTATGCTGAAATTAAGAGATTTGGTGGGTATATCAAATGTCCAAATAATTTCTATAAAGATGTGATAGATCATTTTTAAAAAAAATGATTAGAATTTTTATACATTATAATAATATAGTATTTTAATTCCTGTAGTGCACACCCTGTCGGAGCCGTGGAGTAAAAAATCAATTTTTACTAATAGTTTGAAGTCTTTAATTCCTAATAGATTTTGTAATGTCTTGAAAAATCTTTACACATAAATCTGTCATAATTGAAGTTAAAATCTAGATTCTAGAGTGTCTTTTAAGCTTTAACTTTAAATAATGGGCGAGGGCCCACATTGTCGTTTTTCCTACAAGTTATTTAAAAGTTAATTAAAACTATGGGTGTACCGAATTCAAATTTTTGAAATCCGAGTGGAGCCGGATTTAGCCGGATTTATGAAGTGAAACTCTGCTGGAGCCGAAGCCGAATTTGTAAAAATGGCCGGATTCCGTATTAGCCGAATCCGGAGCCGAAATCCGGTACACCCCTAATTAATATAGTGTCTACAAAGTATGTGGTTGGCTGCAAACCTAACTCGATACACAAAACCTTGATAACATTTATATTACTATAGAGTAGTAACTTTGCCAGATGAGCTTTAGTTTACTCAATGCTGCCATTGTTTGGGCCACTCTGGCAAGAATTTCTGGCTTTGAGCCTTCGTCGGATATTATGGCCCCTAGATATTTGAAGGTGGAGACCTCTTCGAGTTTTTGCCCGTTTATCCGAATCTCACTTGTGAGTTTTCTATTTGCCATGACCTTGGTCTTTTCTGCATTGATTTCCATGCCGTACGCCTTTGCTGTTTTCTCTAGCTTTGCAAGGAATTCTTTTAGTTCGTCCTCGCTACCAGCTAGGCCGTCTTTGTCATCGGCGAAGCGTCGGTTGATATGTTTGATAAATACGAAATATTAAACTTCCTGGAGTGTACACAAAGTATTTTATAATTAACCATCATCAAATCCTCTTTTTACGTTGTTCCCTTTTCCAAAATTAAAATATGAACTAAAACAATGACGTCATATATATATATATATTTTTACTGCGAGACTTTAATTCAAAATTATTTTGCGCACCACCCGGTACACAACTTTTTTAAATACTAGTGTATCACCCGTCAAAAATGACGGAAGTTTTCAAAATAAATACACATCAGGTTAAAAAATAACGTAATACAGAACTTTCATTTATTTTTATTTGATTCATTTACTATCACATTGAACAATTTTATGCGGAACGTTCGAAAAGTGTTATTTTTGGTGCAGTAAATTGGTGCGCTGCTTTCTAAAATTAGCAGCACTATAAAACAAAATCGATCGCAGCGCCACCTAACAGCATTACATCCATACAGACAACGGGAATTATATATATATTGATAAGATCAAACAATTACGTCATATAATATCTTTTACAGTGCTAATCACATCGCGATTTTTTTAACTGCTTTAAACTGTTGTTCATCGTTCCTCAGCGTTCCACATCCAGTGAGCAAGCCAGTGACTTGGACTATTATTTTATTTATAAGGAGCAACAAAGCCCGTCCAAGGAAATTCCGCCAATAACCCGTAAAAACAAAGTTTTTCTCTATAAATCCCAACGTGCATTGCTCAAAATAAAGTCTTGGACAAAATACTGAACCAAAAATAACTCGTTTTGAACGTTCGCGTAAATTTGTTCAATATGTAAATGAGATTTAATTTTTCTCCGCTAGTTATTGGCTAGTGATTGGCTGTAGGGGTTTGAGGGACCAATCGCTATCGATGACCGGACAGAACATTGCCTTTTATTAGATAGGATTATATATATAAACACCCTCAATTATCACTGACTCACTCATGCCGTAAATCTAAGGGACATCACTCTGCTTTTTTAAAAATTGAAAATATAGACGTCTAATCATAATCTTTTTGGTTTCCAGATTAACATTAACAATGACGTCATTGTTTTAGCTTATATTTTAAAAATTATGAAATACTTTGTGTACATTTCAGAAATTTAATATTTAGTTAGTTGGGATTTTGAAAAAAAGTGGGCGCCGTAGGTGCCACGGCGTCGTAGCACAATCTGGTCTTATAAAATATATATAGAAATAACACTAGTGAGTTACTAATGAATGAACTGGAATAATCATTTTTTTCTAACCTAATTACCGAAATAAAATGAAAGTATGCACTTAGGAGCCGTCCATAATGACGTCACGCTATTTTGGCCGATTTTTCACCCCCCCCCTCGTCACGCGTCGTCATAAAAAAGTTAGACCCCCCCTTTCCAAAAATACGTCACAAAGCTTTGACAAAAAAAAATAATAATAACAACAACAACAACAAAAACCCACATTATTTTCTATCCACTAGATATATTTAAAATACGTCATGTATACTGTAATTTGTACGTGTACAATTCGAACATATGCCCACTATTGAACCGGTTCCTTCCAGAAAATGCATTTTTTTATTTGAGACAACTATGTAGATTTTTACCTACGTACTATACGAAGACACCTAAATCCAGCCTACTTTCATTTATTGACACGATTGACAATAATCTTAATCCACATGACTTCACTGTATCAAGTATCCTTTCTGTGACATTTAAAATTAATGCCTTAAAAACTGAGCTAAGAAGAAAAGTTGTTTTGTGTAAGGCGACCAGACGTCCCGATTTAGGCGGGATAGTCCCGATTTCAAACCTCATGTCTCGCTGACCCTCGCTCGTCCCGGCTGGACGCTCGTTTGTCCCACTTTTTTTCAATACTTAAATACAATTACTTTTATTTTGATTTTGGGTACGAATGACTTAATATCTTCTTAAATTTAATTAAATATTGAAAACAGTGATATTTTTTTTATAAATTTAAATTGCTTTATTATTAGCTAAGCCAGTTGGTGCTTCGATTTCTGTGGTTATTTACATTTTACTCCTTGATACGGCCTTCCCGTGACTTGTAGGTGATCCCGACGCGTAAGGTGACAAGACATCCCGATTTTTTGCTACAGAAACCTGAGAGACCCCCGTCCCCCCGTCAGAGGGGGCCCCCGTCCCACTTTGCCACGGAAAAATCTGGTCACCTCATTTTGTGCTACTCTCAAATTGCGATATCAAGAATTAGATGCATTCAATAAAGTTAATGAATACTATTATATCTAGAATGGCTAAAGGCGTTCGATTCAAAACCAATCGAACAATTATATCAAACTTAAAACGTTTATAATTGTATCATATAGATCAAATAAATAAAATAAATTAAAAATAAAAAATTGATATTCCGTGTCGTTTTGCCTTAAAATATCTACACATAATCCTATTCATATCATTTTTTAGACACTTATCTTGTTTGTAAAACTCACCAGTTGCATTTTCGGGGCGGGGAGGGGGCTAACGACGCTCCCCCAAATCCCCACACGAATCATGTGGGCAGGACCTTCAGTCTGGGGGGGGGAGGGGGGACGCACACATAAACTTGTATTTTGGGGTAACGGGCAAAAAAGTTCTACGACTCCTATCCTAAGAGAACCAAACGGAGCTGCGGTTACATCCCAAATGCTTTGATTTCAACATCAAACGACGCTTTTATACGATCTCTTATGGGTTCTCAAACTTAAGGATTACAATTAGTTTTAATTTTCATTTCTTGATAACTTACGCCAACCGGCGTTTGATGGTCTACAGATATTGCATTTCTTTGGCACTTTGAGAAGCACTGATGGTTTTTTTAAAAAATCATTAAATAAATTGTAAGCGACCAAATATTACAGTGGAAGTTTTTTTTAAAGTTACACTTTTCATGTGACGTCACATTTCTTCAAGCCCCTCCCCCTCGTCACGCATCGTCACAAAAGTGTGACCCCCCCTCCCCCCTAGGTGCGTGACGTCATTTATGGACGGCCCCTTACAGAATAAGCGCCTTCTTGTGTTGCTGGCCCTATCCATATTCGGTAGATACCTTCCTAATCCGATCCGAATATAAATAATAAATAACTAAAACTACTTAAAAGAAAAATGTTAAAGAAACCCAAGAGGGATCTCACAGGAACGGGACCCCATCCAGCAAGAGAATTAGTTTTTACTATGAAACTTTGTTTCATTAAGACTAGAAATTCCACCTAAAATGGGATCCCGTAATAAAACAGGATCATAAGGGGCCGTCCATAAAGTACGTCACGCTATTTTTGACTGTTTTTAAACCCCTCCCTCCCCCCTGTCACAAACTGTCACAAAACTTGGAAACAAGTACGTCGCATTTTCGAACAAAAATTTATTTTTTATTAATAAAGTAATTAAAATTCAATAGAAAACACCGTGACGTCACAAGTTGCCGGACCCCCCCCTCCCCACTATCACAAACTGTCACACTTTCTTACACCCCCTCCCCCCCTCCTGGAGCGTGACATACTTTATGGACGGCCCCTAAGGGCGTACAAGATCCAATAGGAGAAAGGGATATTTTTGGTGAAAAGGATGATATCGGTTAAGAAAATTAACACATACAATTTTAGTGTTTTTTCAGCACCTTATTGCCAAAAACTAATAAGGTGAATTTTGTTAGCTTATATACTACCTAAAAAGTTGTATGTGTTTTTCCTAAGAATATTTCCGGGAAAAGGCCGGGCTTACTCGCTAGTGTTTTAGTCCCATAGGTCTTTCAGAATCGTGTTGATCCTTCTACAAACGTGGTTCTCTTGGTCTGCTTCCTGTGAATATGAAACATATAAACATATCATTCATACAAAGAAGTGTCAAATGATATACATAGAAATGTCAAATAACATACACGGACATGTCAAATGACATACACAGACGTGTCAAATGACATCACATGCTGGTCTAACCACATACACATACATGTCACATGACATCACATGCTTGTCTAATGACATACACATACATGTCACATGACATCACATGTTTTTCTAATGACATACACAGACGTGTCACATGACATCCGTAAACAGCTTAAACGTGTTAGATTGTTTCTGGTATTTCCCCCGATGACCCACATCCATCTTCCCTGTCACGTGGTACATTTTGTTAAGTACACATCTAATAACGAATGTCACGTTAACATAACACATTTAACCTTAATGAATTGAAAAGTCAAACTTTTTTAGTTTTTGATGTTTGAAAATTGAAAACCCTTTAAAATTTATTTATGAAAAAAAACAAACACTAAATGTTAAGAGCATCAATTAGAAACGATATTTCAGTACAGGCATTTTTAGAGTAAAATAATATTCCAAACACAACTTGTAAGGTTCTTGTAAAAATCAAATTGATAGAGAAAGTATTTCAAAATAACTTGAGTTTATTCTCGAAAGTGCACTTAATGTTGTTTGTTTTTTTTAAATATCGAACGATATTTTAAAATTTGAGTTAAAAGATACGTAATATCGTTGGCATACGTTTAGAATATTTTACATTCAATTGATGATATAAACAATTTGTGGTATAGAATTGGGGTATACAATTTGAGATAGATCTAGGCTATATTGAAATATTTTTAAAAATTAAACGCCCACTATTTTATTTTTTTCCAACTAATTGGAAATATTCAAATATCAGAGAAAAATATTAATTGAAACAATTCAAAGCACAGGCAAAAAATTTATAATCATAATTTTAATTTATTTGTTTTTAATTCATTCTACAATATAAAATCACGAAATCGGTATGAAAAGATATACATTTCAACAGTTTTAAAAAAAATATCTATTAAAGTTTATAGTTAAGATAGGGGTTCGAATCCCAGTGTTGACCAGGGTAACCGTATATAGATGTGGATTTTTAAAAAACATGAATAAGATACACATTATTAGACAACAAACCGATATGATAAATTTCTCACCGACGCCGCGCATCAGTTTAGAACTACTGCTCAGTATATTTTGTAAAATATTGCACTAAACAATGCATGCTGTGCAACTTTGCACAATAGTTTTTATTTTACTTTGCACTTGCGCCAAAGATCTTTTAGGGAATATTAATTAGGGGTCTACCGATATGCCTTTTTGCCGATATTGCCGATACCGATATTACCGATATTTTTTTTGCCGATATGAGTGCCGATATGAGTATTTGTTAGGACAAAAACCAGCGGTCATATTTGATGACGTCATTCTTAAATTTACCACTCGTAATTATTTATCTTTAATATTAGGGGACTACAGATACGCATTTTTGCCGATATTACCGATATTTTTTTCCGATATGAGTGCCGATAGGGTATTTGTTAGGACAAAACCCAGCGGTCTTATTTGATGACATCATTCTTAAATTCATCACTCCTAATTATTTATATTTTATATTAGGGGTTTACCGATAAGCATTTTTGCCAATAGGCCCCCTATTACCGATATTTTTTTCCGATATGAGTGCCGATATGAGTATTTGTTTGGACAAAAATAGCAGTGGTCATATTTGATGACGTCATTCTTAAATTTATCACTCGTAATTATTTATATTTTATAATTAAGGGGTCTACCGATATCCAGTTTTGCCGAAATTACCGATTTTTTTTCCCCGAAACGAAGTTTCCGATGTGTTTACAAGTTCCAGTTCATGACCTACATAGGACTCATAACAAAACGAACCGTCCTTTATAAAAATGTAGAAGCATATTAGGTACTCCTTTGAAAATTCAACCTTGACTCATAATTATTAATTCTAACCAATAGTTTAATGGGTTTTGCACACGGCCACCTTTTATGAATGAAACAATGAGAACTAAGTACGACAGTAATAGAGTGAAAATGAGGCTGAAGCTTGAATGGTTGCCAATGACAACAAGTCTTCACACGGTACATTTTGTTATTCCATACGAAACGAAATGTTTTAGACATTGCGATTCTGCGTGCATCTTTGCTGTTAGTATTAGAGCAATTACGTGAACATAATGTTTACATGTTATACATTTATTAGAGCAATTATGGTATACTTGGCATCGGCAATAATGTATTTACACAGTATTTCTGAGTATACGAAAATCGGCCGATACCTAAACAATATCAAAGGACATGGCACACTGTATCGTGGCGGCACATATTAATACTAGGACTCTTTTGACTATTTCAATACCGGTATCGGGGTCGATATATTAATTTGTCGAGATATTGTAAATCTAAATGATAGTTTTTTTGTTTCCGTTTTGGTCAAAATGTCACTTATTATGAAATATCGGTGACGTCAATATCGGGACCTTTACATGCTACCGATACCGATATTGCCGATATCCAGATATCGGTGCCGATATATCGGCCAGCCGATATATCGGTAGACCCCTAATATTAATAAACATTATAAGAAAACGAACCAATGAATAAGATACACATTATAAGAAAACAAGCATAGTTTATGTATTTGAGTGTATGCAAAGTTAAATAATAAATAAACTTTATGGAAGGTCAATTTGGTTTTACTTGAGTGTATATCAAGTTAGCAAAACTGTATGTTAAACTTTAAACTTTATTTAATGTTTTAACAAATAACCTACTAAAAAATTTTAAAGCCATGTTTACGAAAAATTTAATGCAATTGAGTTGAGTCACGATAGCTCACACGTGATCTCAAGCTCGGTCTTGACCTACATTAGAGACACGTGCTTTGAACGAAAAACATGACCTATTTGTCATTTGGACTCTTCAAGGACATTGGCCCAGCCAGTCATGACCGGAAGATGAGGTCTTTCCACCAGCTTAGAGATGAGACTAATTAAAAAGAAATGTTTTCAGATTTTCTTTTCGCCTTTCCTTGCACAAAATTGTGAACAACCAAGAATTCCGTCGTAAAGACGGTGAACATTGTAATTAAAAAAACGTTGGAATTATTTATTTATTTATTTACCGTATATACTCATTCGCAAGCCGACCTTTTTTGGACAAAATCTAGGGGGAAAAGTTGGGGGTCGGCTTACAAGCAGGTCATTAACGTATTTCTGCATGGATATTGAATATCGGTGTTGTTATTGTATATCATAAATGTCTTTTTCTATATTATACAAGATTCGACTGCTCTACCAGAAGCTATAATATATTATTAAACATCTGCACTTACCTTATTTAATCATTTTATTTATTTTTGTGAACGTTTATAAATTATTTTGCAAATTTAGTTTTCAACAACGAATTTTAATGTGCGCGCTTTCGTCACTGTTTACCAAAGATTTTTTTTTAAATACCGGTAACTCTTGTCTAACGAAGAGCAGAAAGACAAAGATAGGCAGTACAAAGTAAACAATCATAATGACCGATTTAGCTTGTAGTTTAAAAAAAAGTGTACCATTTTTTTAAAGCTGTCCTATTATTTTTGGGGGTCGGCTTGCGAGCGAGTTATACACTTTTAATACTTTTCTCTTCCGAAAGTGTTTGTGGTGGGGGGGGGGTCGGCTTATGAACGAACGGGCTATAGAACGAGTGTTTACGGTATTTATTGTGTGTGTTAATCTTCAATCCCCTCAATGCTTATATTTCAGTTTTTAAAAAACCTGGGGCGGGTGTTTGGTATAAAAATTAAAGATTTCTAATTTAGAAGGCAAAAGAGAGATCTATAAGTGAGAGAATGAGTGAACCGCATATGTAAACCTCATAAGCGCCCGCCCCACGTTTTTAGTCATATTAAATCAAAGTACTTGAACTTATACGTTTTAAATTACTTTCTTCTTTTTAATCATCTTACAAAAACGTGGTTTTTACACGCTTTTATTTAAGTCACAATGTTTGTATGTTGTATCCATCCTTCCTTCAAAACTTGAAACGTAAAATTATACCACTTCTGATGGTCCTAGAGATCTAAAAATTTTACCACAGATAGATCTTGGATGACAATGCATTGTAACAAAATTTCAGATCGATCGAATGTACCGTATTGAAATTATTGCATTTTTAGTTTATCTATAGTCTATGAATAAGCATCGGTACCCGTCTGCTTTGTTGACATCCATGAGTTCACCACGTGAAGACTTCGCCGTGGTGTAAAACGTTGGGCGGGCGCTTATGAGGTGTTTAGTATTAAAAAAAATAGTGGTAAAAAAACAAACCCGTAAAAACAAAGTTTTTAACTATAAATCCCTTATATATGAGACATAACTAACAGTATTGATTATTTTCAAACATTTACAGACTGAATCTGTCTTAACTCAACTTTGCATCATAACCCTAGTGGGGGGGGAGGGGTGGGTGGGAGGGGGAGAGGGGAAAAGTCTGGTCACCGATTCGCTTGACCGAGCTCAGAGTGACACGTAAAATGTAAACAAAACGCACCGTCGTTTCGTTGGGTCGCCTCAATGCTCAAACTTTCACGTGGCAAAAAAACAATAACAAATCGTGAATTTAAATTACATACCTCATATAAGGATAAACTAAAAATGCATTAATTTAATTACGGTACGTTCGATCGATCTGAAATTTTGATACGATGCATTGTTAGGTCAGACGGGTCCGTGTGCCAAATTTCAGTTCGATCGGATCATGGGAAGTGGGTCATTTTCGACTTCTGTTTTTCCGCCCGCCCGCCGAGCCCAAGACACAGAGAGAGAGAGAGAGACGGCCGCGAAGTTAATATAAGGGATTTAATTAAACAACCCCGTAAAAACAAAGTTTTTGACTATAAATCCCTTATAGATGAGACATAACTAAAAGTATTGATTATATTCAAACATTTACAGACTGAATCTGTCTTAACTCAACTTTGCATCATAACCCTAGTGGGGGGGGGGAGGGGTGGGTGGGGGGAGAGGGGAAAAGTCTGGTCACCGATTCGCTTGACCGAGCTCAGAGTGACACGTAAAATGTAAACAAAAGCGCACCGTCGTTTCGTTGGGTCGCCTCAATGCTCAAACTTTCACGTGGCAAAAAAACAATAACAAATCGTGAATTAAAATTACATACCTCATATAAGGATAAACTAAAAATGCATTAATTTAATTACGGTACGTTCGATCGATCTGAAATTTTGATACGATGCATTGTTAGGTAAGACGGGTCCGTGTGCCAAATTTCAGTTCGATCGGATCATTGGAAGTGGGTCATTTTCGACTTTTGTTTTTCCGCCCGCCGAGCCCATGAGATGATGAGAGAGAGACAGAGAGAGAGACAGACAGAGAGAGAGAGACGCCGGTGAAGTTAATATAAGGGATTTAAAAACAAAGTTTTTGACTATAAATCCCTTATAGATGAGACATAACTAAAAGTATTGATTATATTCAAACATTTACAGACTGAATCTGTCTTAACTCAACTTTGCATCATAACCCTAGTGGGGGGGGGAGGGGTGGGTGGGGGGAGAGGGGAAAAGTCTGGTCACCGATTCGCTTGACCGAGCTCAGAGTGACACGTAAAATGTAAACAAAAGCGCACCGTCGTTTCGTTGGGTCGCCTCAATGCTCAAACTTTCACGTGGCAAAAAAACAATAACAAATCGTGAATTTAAATTACATACCTCATATAAGGATAAACTAAAAATGCATTAATTTAATTACGGTACGTTCGATCGATCTGAAATTTTGATACGATGCATTGTTAGGTAAGACGGGTCCGTGTGCCAAATTTCAGTTCGATCGGATCATTGGAAGTGGGTCATTTTCGACTTTTGTTTTTCCGCCCGCCGAGCCCATGAGATGATGAGAGAGAGACAGAGAGAGAGACAGACAGACAGAGAGAGACGGCGGTGAAGTTAATATAAGGGATTTAATAAAACAAACCCGTAAAAACAAAGTTTTTGACTATAAATCCCTTATATATGAGACATAACTAACAGTATTGATTATTTTCAAACATTTACAGACTGAATCTGTCTTAACTCAACTTTGCATCATAACCCTAGTGGGGGGGAGGGGTGGGGGGAGGGGGGGAGGGGTGGGTGGGGGGAGAGGGGAAAAGTCTGGTCACCGATTCGCTTGACCGAGCTCAGAGTGACACGTAAAATGTAAACAAAAGCGCACCGTCGTTTCGTTGGGTCGCCTCAATGCTCAAACTTTCACGTGGCAAAAAAACAATAACAAATCGTGAATTTAAATTACATACCTCATATAAGGATAAACTAAAATGCATTAATTTAATTACGGTACGTTCGATCGATCTGAAATTTTGATACGATGCATTGTTAGGTCAGACGGGTCCGTGTGCCAAATTTCAGTTCGATCGGATTACTGGAAGTGGGTCATTTTTGACTTCTGTTTTTCCGCCCGCCGAGCCCATGAGATGATGAGAGACAGACAGAGAGAGAGAGAGAGAGAGAGAGAGACAGAGACGGCGGTGAAGTTAATATAAGGGATTTAATTAAAAAGATGTGTGGGCTTCAGACGTGAATTTGAAAGAGTTTTTATTATAAGTTTTAAAAAATAGCTGTAAAAACAAAGTTTTTGACTATAAATCCCTTATATATGAGACATAACTAAAAGTAGTGCCTATATTAAAAGCGTGTCCTTTTTAAAAAAAGATTTTTAAAATATTTAATTACTACAAATCTTTTTTTTTACTTCTATTTATTATAAGAGCAGATTTGCCTGAATAGACGTCCAGTGCAAATCCCGTGAAAACGAACCGGACATCTGGACCGTGTCGCTTTAGATTTCAATGCAAACACATTTATCTGTTGTTGTTTTTCTGTAGGAGTCAGTTTGCCTAACTCAATAAAGAAACACAACATCAAGTTGAACTCATGCAGAATGACGTTACATCGATGTGAAGGTTTACATGTTTGGTCGTTGTGACTCTTGCAGGTGTATCAAGAACTAAGTAGATAGCTCAAAAAACACAGTCCTTAGTTCGGCATCAGTTAGTTTAACATGCTGCGGAATGACGTAACATCGATGTGTGGGTTTAAATGCATGGCTGCAATGTATCTTACAGATGTATCAATTAACAGAGCAGATCGCTCAAAGACCAATAGTGTTGTTTTATTGAGGGAGATTTTTTTTTAAAGACTTTAATAAAATTAGCAAAATTTCAGGGTTAGAGCAAACAATTTAACTTTACACAGATAAAATTTTGTTTAAAATTTAAACGTAATTTTTTTTCATACCTACCCGACAACGCTGCTTGAATTTTATGTTGATTTTTTTGTTTTTTTTTACATTAAAAAAAATTGAATAACTAATTTCTTAATTTCCACAAAATTCATTTGTTAAGTAACAAGCCACAAAAAAAATTTAATAAATAAATTAATTTAATATTTTTTTAAAAAAAGGACAGTAAAATGGTAATAAAAAAACCCGTAAAAAAACAAGTTTTTTTACTATAAATCCTTTATATACGAGACATAACTAAAAGAATGTTCATTATAATACGCAGCGCAAGACCATAAAAAATACAAAATTGTAGTTGCGTCGTAAAACGTGTTTAATATAATGCGCACCGATCAGGTATATGTTATAAAAGTGTTGTCAATAAAATGCGCACCTTATTGCGCGACAGACAGGTTGTTCAATATAATTCGCCCTGCGACACTATCTCAAAAAATAAGAAAAACCCGTAAAAAACCAAGTTTTTGACTATAAATCCTTTATGTACGAGAAGTAACTAATAGAATGTTCATTATAATACGCAGCGCCAAACCATCCAGAAATACAAAATTGTACTTGTGTCGTAAAACATGTTTAATATAATGCGCACCGATCAGGAATATGTTTAAAAAAAGAGTTGTCAATAAAATACGCACCTTATTGCGCGACAGAAAGGTCGTTCAATAAAATACGCACAGGGACACTCAATCTCAAAAAATAACATGATACATAGAGATAAATAAAATAATCAAAAATTCAATAGTTTAATTACGGTACATGTGATCAATCTGAAATTTTGATACATCGTTTTTATCATCGGTACAAAACTGCCTGCAAAATTTCAGCTTGCTAGCTTACTAGCAAGTGGGTTAAAAATCGATCCAAAGTTTTGGCGACAAGCAAGCAAGAAAACAATCAACCAAACAAACAGAAAACAGGAGTTAATATAAAGGATTTAATTTTTTAAAAACGTAAAAAAACAAGTTTTTTCCACTATAAATCCTTTATGTACGAGACGTAACTAAGAGAATGTTCATTATAATACGCAGCGCAAGACCATCCAAAAACACAAAATTGTAGTTATGTCTCGAAAACGTTTTTAATATAATGCGCACCGATCAGGAATATGTTTATAAAAAGTGTTGTCAATAAAATACGCACCTTATTGCGCGACAGGAAAGGTCGTTCAAAATAATACGCACCGCGACACTCTTATCTCAAAAATTTAACATGATACATAGCGATAAATAAAGTAATCTAAAAATTAAATAATTTAATTACAGTACATGCGATCGATCTGAAATTTTGATACACCGTTTTTATCATCGGCACGAGTATGTCTGCAAAATTTCAGATCGCTAGCTTACGAAGAAGTGGGTTAAAATCAATACACAGTTTTGGCGACAATCAAGCAAGCAAGCAAGGGTTCAAACAACCAGACACCACGAGTTAATATAAAGGATTTAAAAATATAAAACATGATATAAGTAATGTTTTAAGAAGAAAATATAAATTTCGTAACAAAAATGAATGTCCAAATAAGGTATTTAGTCAACAAATTGCATCATGAAGATATTATAAACTTTAAAGTATAGTCTTTAATAATAAGAAATCAGTAACGTTTGACTATTAGGCATAACAAAAAGACTGATATTTATAAGTGGGTCACTAGGGGGTCAGTCAGTCTGATGATACTGTAAGCACCCTTCCCGTCCCACCACGCAACCCCTGACCTCTTGGTGGTCATTCTGGGAGAAGAAACGACGGGTGACCACACGAGGTCACGTGTTGAGACTAGGGCTGTCAATTTTGTTGAAAAAAGCTGCCCGGGTACCCGTGAAAGTTTCGAACGGGTACCCGGGTTACCCGTTCTAAACGTCGCATAATTTTACCATACATGACCGCTATACAATACAACCTAGCCACCATCCATGCACCTCATTTCACACAGTAGTAGTAGCAAACGGTTTGCTTCCAGTAACATACTATTACTAATGCACTACAATTACGGGTTTATCTATAATGCACTAAAAACTGTTATTCAATACCTGCTGTAAATGCATTCGTCATACTCATAAACTAAAACTTAAGTAAACTGAACATGCAAACAAAATGTCAACGGCAATGACGTAACGTGCTGTGTCATATCTTTAATGTTAATATCCACTTGGCGTCGGTAGTCGATGCTAAAGGCGATGAAGGACGCAATACTTCAGTAAATCGCAAGTGATCGTGCTTTGGTCAGTGGTACTGGTTTTGTTGACACCAAAAATTTTCTGATATTGTGTGGATCGGCAGTTTGTTTATTAATATCAATTTTATGAATAACGTTCAGATGGCGTTTTATCGCGTTGGGTTGCCACCCTTCGCAGACACAATTTCATTACAACGGTTGCATTTTGCCGTGTCGCTGTCAACTTGATTGGCCTGATTCCACACGACGTCTTACCCATCTTATTAACTTTGGGTGTATTATTAATATCAATTTTTGGGCTAGGCAAACACGTGTCAATGCAAGAAACACAAGTGAATGCAAGGTTGTGGGTTTGAGCAGTGCCTCTCAAAGTGTGGGTCCGCGGAAGTTATCAAGAAAGGGGAGAAAAATATAATTATAATCCTCCAATTGCTACCAATAATACTAACCCTATAGAATGTGTCCTTTTTGACAATAATAGAATAAATGAACGAAATAAAAGGAAATAACATACATTTCGCTACCATGTAAGTACAGGGAAAATAGTGCACCGGTTTATGGTGCAATGGAAAAATTCCATCCGGTCCACCATACTAAAATGTTTGAGAAGCACTGGGTTATAGGAGTGAAGAGAGGAATGGGGGGGGGGTAGAAAAACCGACATTAGATAGTATCAATCGGTGACACACTGTCGGCTATTTCAAAGCAAAGTTAGTGTCAAAGCAAGGATGTTTTAATGAACCCACACGGCATCTTTTATCTCTATGCAGTCCATCCTCACGGCCGACGTCTTACCCATCTTACACTGTTAGTAACTATTTAAATTTATTAAATTTAAATACTGACAACTTTGTACGCATTATTAACATCTGTTTTTCTAGGTCAGCACGTGTTAATGAACATAAGAAGTAGAAGCTAATGAATGGGTGTGGGTTATAGGGGTGAAGGGAGGAGAGGGGGTAGATAAACAAAATTAGCAAGTATCAATCGGCGTATTACAAAGCAAAGTTAGTCAAAGCAGGGGTGTTTTTTTTATTAACAAACACAGCGTCTTTAATTTCTAAGCAGTCCATCCCTTTTTTTTGGCAGTGGACTTTTGTTTTCTTTATATGATACTTTTAAAGAACCATAACTTTTTGTGTTGTGCGATTTCTATTTCACGTTGAGAGAAAAAAGATGTATCAAAATACATTGTAGTTTGTTGGGACCGTATTTTATTTCCCGTTGACAGATATTTCTCCTTAGATGTACTTCTAAGCATATTTTTGAAACAAAAATGTTCATTTGATAAATTGTTTCGCGAGCCACATCATCATCGCTCTTCGTCCCAGCTAGGACATAAGCAACGAACAAAGGTTTACCAGGCATCCCGGTCCTGCGCCAATCTTTCTATCTGCCCCCAGCTGTGCCCGCTCATTTTGGTGTCTGCCTCCAGTTCCCTTCTCCAGGTCATTTTGAGACGACCTCTTTTTCTCTTGCCTTGGGGGTTCCATGTGAGGGCTTGTCTCAAAATGCTGGGTGTTTGTTTTCTGAGAGTGTGGCCAATCCATCTCCATCTGCGCTGGCGTATTAGCTCATCCACTGGCTCTTGTTGTGTGCTTTGCCAGAGGTCTTCGTTGGTGATGACATTAGGCCAGCGGATTCGGAGAATTGTTCGGAGACATGTGTTTATAAAAGCTTGAAGCTTTTTGAAATGGCTGCTGTTATTCGCCATGTCTCTGCTCCATACAACAAGACAGGCTTTATTGTGGTGTTAAATATCCTGACCTTGGTATGGAGAGTCAAGTTGTTACAGTTCCAAACTTTTTTTTAGCTGTTTAAATGCTGTTCTTGCTTTGCCAATTCTGATTCTTACATCGGCGTCAGTCCCTCCTTGTGTGTCAATGATGCTTCCAAGATATGTGAAGCTATCCACCTCGAGATTTTTTCCTTCCAGTTTTATTGGAGTGTTGCTTGATGTATTTATTTTAAGGACTTTCCTTTATCCTTTATGGATGTTCAGGCCAAGGAAAGCAGAGAATTGTGCTACATAGTTGGTTTTCTTCTGCATCTGTTGCTGTGAGTGCGATATTAATGCCAGATCATCCGCAAAGTCCAGGTCATCAAGTTGTTTCCATAGTGTCCACTGGATACCATTTCTCTGTAGACATTTTCATTATTCAGTCGATGGTTAGCAGAAATAAGAATGGTGAAAGCAGACATCTCTGTCTGACTCCGGTCTGTACCCCAAAAGCCGCTGTTGTTTGTTGGCCATGAAAAATTCTACATGTAAGTCCTTCGTATGAAGCCTTAATTATGTCAGTCAGCTTTTGTGGTATCCCGTAGTGTCTTAGTAACTTCCACAGGGTTGGCCTGTCAACACTATCGAAAGCCTTCTCATTGTCAATAAAGTTGATGTAAAGTGGTGAGTTCCACTCCAGGGATTGTTCCAATATAATTCTCAGGGTGTCAATCTGGTCAGTGCATGATCTATCTTTTCTAAAACCTGCTTGTTGGTCTCTAAGATGGGTGTCTATTTCGTCCCTCATTCTGTTTAGCAGCACTCTGTTAAATACTTTGCTTGGTATGGATAGCAGAGTTATTCTTCTATAGTTGGAGCAGGAGCAAAGATCTCCTTTCTTTGGGAGCTTAATGAGATGTCCTTCTTTCCACTCCATCGGTGTCTGTTATTCCTCCCATATTTTCTCAAAAAGAGAGTGTAGCATTGCAGAGCTAGACGTAATATCTGGCTGCCAAGGTTTCTGCTGGTATTCTGTCTGGACCAGCTGCTTTGCCTTTCTTTAGTTGTTTAATTGCTCTGCTTATCTCTTGTTTTGTGTGTGTGCTGCAGTCTATTTCTAGGTCTTGTTCTGCTGGCTCTATGTTGAGTATGTATTGTGGGGCTGGTCGGTTCAGGAGTCCTTCAAAATGTTCTATCCATCTTTTTTCTGACCCTCTTCATCAGGTATAGATTTCCCATCTTTAGTTTTAACAGGTCTCTCTGGATTTTTGAACTTTCCGGATAGCTTTTTTATTGTACTGAATAGTTCTCTTGTGTGTCCATGGTAAGCTGCCTCTTCTGCTTCAAGGGCTAATCCTTCTATGTAGTTCTTTTTATCTGACTTTATACTACGTTTAACGTCTTTATTGGCTTCTGCGTATTCTGATGGTGCTCTGGCTTTTTCGGTTCTGGTGCGGCTGTTGTTTAGATTTGCCTTCTTCTTTTTCCTCTGTTGGATTTTCTCCATGGTTTCATTAGAAATCCATTCTTTATGCGTTTGTTGTCTGGGATCCAACACTTCTTCACAGGTGGTCGTAAGTATTTCTTTGAAGCTTTTCCAGTTTTGGTCAACTGTTTCTTCGTTGCCTAGTTCTTGCAAGATCTGGAATTTGTTTGTTAGCGTAAGTTTGAACTCATTAAGTTTTGGTTCCCCTGTCAAAAGAGTAGTGTTAAAACGTTGGCGCTTGCTTCCCTCACTTGTCCAATTCTTTTTCAATTTGAGCCTTAGTTTGGCAATCAGTAGATGATGGTCGATTTGGTTAGCCGTTGACATATCTGGTGATATCCATGTTGCTTTGTGGATATTTCTATGCATGAAGAGGCTTCCACCGATGACTAGTCCATCTGAAGCTCATAGATCTGCTAGCCTTTCACCATTTTCGTTCATCTCTCCGAGGCCGTGTGTTCCCATGCATTCTTCATATCCATTATTGTTGCTGCCTATTTTTGCATTTAGGTCACTCATTAGTATAATCACATTGCTCTTAGGACACTTTTGGATAAGGGTTCTCAGTCGGTTGTCGAAGTCCTCTTTGTCCTCTTCTTTACTGTCGTTAGTAGGAGCGTATACCTGAAGAAGATCTATATTGACTTCTTGCTTTTTGGTGTTAAATCTTGCGGTGATTATCCGGGGGCCATGGGCTTCCCATCCTATAACGGCGTTCTGAGCAGTTTTGGAAAGCATGAGTGCTACTCCTTGGGTGTGAGCTGCGTTTTCTTCATCATGGCCTGAATGTATTCGCAGTTTTCCTGTGCTGAGCTTCATCTGGCCTGAGCCAGTCCATCGGGATTCACTTATCCCCAAGATGGCTAGCTTGTACCATTGAATTTCGGCAGCAACTTGGGCAGTTTTTCCAGCTTCAAACATGGTCCTTACATTTCATGTTCCTAAGATGGTGGTGGTCCTAGTGGAGAGGATGGTTGTCTGCCGGGTGGTTTCCTGTTGGTTTTGGCCACACAGCTTCATTAGTTCTCTGTTAAGAGACCCATCATCTCCAAGGTCCGAGTTTCCTATTTTATTCTTTGTTCATGTTTTTGTAGCAAGGCTTTTTTTACGGGAAGGGATGCTAGCCCTTCGCACAACCCTCCTCCTCTCTCACCCGGGCTTGGGACCGGCTACGGCGGAGTTTCGCGAGCCACAATGTAAACACAAAAAGCCGCATGGGAGCCGAATTTTGGCCTACGGTTAATTTAGACCTTCAAGCCGCATTTTCTTCACGGGTACCCGAGCGGAATTTTATTACCCGGGTAATCACACCCGGGTACCCGTTGACAGGCCTAGTTGAGACATTGTTATAATTAAGTATTGCTATTCAAGTCTGACTGTGACTATTCCCGAACTGTTATCGGCATTCACAAATAATCCCATTGACCGACTGTATTTTTAACCCCGTGCTGTCACGCCTAGTTCGATTACCTGAATCTACTAAGTTGGATCTTAAAACTAAATTCTTGGCGTTTAGTAAATCTGATTCCTATTAAGACGTCTGGACTGACAACCTGTTAGCTAGGAACAACGTTTTCAAGATCTCGTCTACGTCATCGCGTGTCAAACGACAGGTTCATTCTTTCAATCAATACAGGGGTTTGCATCTGGAAGGGACAACTACAAGAAAAGTTGAACAAACAAACGTCATGTCTTTGTTACGGTATACCAGGACTCAACTTTAGTGTGTGGCGAATAAATTGGGAGATGAAACAAAACGGACGCCAAGATGAAATTGTACATGTTGAATTTAAGACATAACTAATAATATTTCCTCGCGGTTCTCAAACTGTCAGGATTCTTGAAGATTATTGAAGCTGAAGCAGCCTCAATTTTGATGAGTGTCCAGTGGGAAGTGGGAGAAGCTATTTTCTACCAAGACCGTTTGTGGTCAAAGCTCCTGGTAAAACTTACATCGTCGATGGTCTTAGCCGTTGGTTACACCATCCAAATGATGCCCAGCTGTGTAGATGACAGATGTCTGGTAGCAAAGAGTAAAATTGGCCATAGTTACACCATCCAAATGATGCCCAGCTGTGTAGATGATAGATGTCTGGTAGCAAAGAGTAAGACTGGCCATAGTTACACCATTCAAATGATGCCCAGCTGTGTAGATGACAGATGTCTGGTAGCAAAGAGTAAAATTGGCCATAGTTACACCATTCAAATGATGCCCAGCTGTGTAGATGATAGATGTCTGGTAGCAAAGAGTAAAATTGGCCATAGTTACACCATCCAAATGATGCCCAGCTGTGTAGATGATAGATGTCTGGTAGCAAAGAGTAAGACTGGCCATAGTTACACCATTCAAATGATGCCCAGCTGTGTAGATGACAGATGTCTGGTAGCAAAGAGTAAAATTGGCCATAGTTACACCATTCAAATGATGCCCAGCTGTGTAGATGATAGATGTCTGGTAGCAAAGAGTAAAATTGGCCATAGTTACACCATCCAAATGATGCCCAGCTGTGTAGATGATAGATGTCTGGTAGCAAAGAGTAAGACTGGCCATAGTTACACCATTCAAATGATGCCCAGCTGTGTAGATGACAGATGTCTGGTAGCAAAGAGTAAGACTGGCCATAGTTACACCATCCAAATGATGCCCAGCTGTGTAGATGACAGATGTCTGGTAGCAAAGAGTAAGACTGGCCAATGGTCTTGAGAAACGTTAGAATGTATATCTGTTTAGAAACATTGAGAAGATGCTATCAATAACAAGTCTCTCAGTTTTTCATATTTTTTATCCGAATACTTGAATCATCTCAGCCTTAGAGTCTAGTACCTGAGCCCTGTCCCTAAGTCTAGTACCTAAGCCCCGCACCTAAGTCTAGTACCTGAGCCCCGCCCCTACGTCTAGTACCTGAGCCCCGCCCCTAAGTCTAGTACCTGAGCCCCGCCCCTAAGTCTAGTACCTGAGCCCCGCCCCTAAGTCTAGTACCTGAGCCCCGCCCCTAAGTCTAGTACCTGAGCCCCGCCCCTAAGTCTAGTACCTGAGCCCCGTCCCTAAGTCTAGTACCTGAGCCCCGCCCCTAAGTCTAGTACCTGAGCCCCGCCCCTAAGTCTAGTACCTGAGCCCCGCCCCTAAGTCTAGTACCTGAGCCCTGTCCCTAAGTCTAGTACCTGAGCCCCGCCCCTAAGTCTAGTACCTGAGCCCCGCACCTTAGTCTAGTACCTGAGTCACGCCCCTAAGCCCCATAGAAATTTAGTCAAATCCCATGAAATAAAGCAAGCAATTAAACATTAAACTTTTGAGTAACAAATGAACACACCCTAACATTTTTTTTTAATTCATAATTGATAAAGTAAAACGTATATTATCTTATGTTATCTTATCTGTTTACAGACGCTCCTTCTATACAGAAGATTATTGCGTCCTACGCTTATCTATGGTTTGTGTTTAGTCTTGCATTTTTATTAGAGATTTAAATGTTGATAAAGTATATTTGAAGACAAAATACCTTGTTGAGCACAAAAGTAATAAGTCAAAGCCTTAAAATAGGTATATGAAAAATATATTTATTTAATATCGAGCATTGAAATACAAAAAGTTAAGTGGAATAAATAGAGTTTAGAACAACACAGAATTGTCATGTTATAGACAAGATTCGTGACTGGTGTAGCGAATGAAGAAGATAAGATAAGATGTGTAGCCATTCAATAAAGTGACACAACCTGGCAGTCACTTGAACAGAGAGGTTACGCAGCGAAGCATTCAACATCCGGATTTTAAAATGCCCTTTCTAAATCACATGTTCAAAAACAACAGGGTTTATTTACCGTTAATTACTCATTAATTCAGTGTGTTGTTTATTAATTGATGTTTGCGCCGGACATTTGTTTTGGTTTGTTTCTTTGTTGATCTGTTTGGTTGTTTATAGCTTCTTTTACACTATTAGGTTTGTTCCTTGTGGAGTGTCGAAATCTAATTTTTAGTTGTTTGGTTGTTTGTTTGTTTGTTTGTTTTTGTTGTTGCTTTTTTAAAATAATTTTTTTATTTTGTGCATGTGTTTTTTTTTCCATACCCCATTCTATGAAGTTCTGGAGTTCCCACCATTCCCTTCTACCATGTCACATTCCATGAATAAAAATAGAATCAAGCTAAAAGAACAAATGTCTTCATCGATCTGAAGAAATTAGGCGCCGTTAGACAACAAATTTTAATGATCTTTATCATAATTTTTTTTAAAAAGATTTTAATGTGACAATAAATTACGTTGTAAGTTGTTACATCAAAGACTGGGGAAGAAATAGGATGGGAAGAATATTTTATTCATTTATCAGTTGACAACATAACTAAGCTTGGTGTGTGATCGATTGTTGAGGAGATATAGTCAAGAGGTATGAAAATGTATGCAACTGGAACCTTTGAATAGAGCTGATTGGAAACTTCAGAAGTTCGTTACCACACTGAACATCTATACTAATAAAAGGCAAAGCCCTCACTGACTCACTCACTCACTGATTCATCACTAATTCTCCAACTTCCCGTGTAGGTAGAAGCATGAAACTTTGGGAAGTTGTCGAGTAGCCTCTCGCGACGAAAATTGGAGTAAAAGAATTTTAAAAATAACACTCATGGGGGCCGGGGGCCCAAAAACGTTTTTTTT
Source organism: Ampullaceana balthica (assembly GCA_944989445.1). Lineage (NCBI taxonomy): Eukaryota > Metazoa > Mollusca > Gastropoda > Lymnaeidae > Ampullaceana > Ampullaceana balthica. Next base: position 530,612 of record CALYLW010000269.1, read on the forward strand.
CCTAATATGGCCTATATAAAATTTTAAAATCTACAATTCTCCTATTTCCCGAGTAGGCAGGAGCATGAAACTTTGGGAAGTTGTTGAGTACAATCCCGCGATGGTGACGGGAGAAAAAATATTTAAATTATCACTTCCTGGGGGCCGGGGGCCCAAATGAAGTTTTTTCCTTATATGAGCTCTATAAAAACTAAAAATCACTAATTCTCCTATTTCCCGTGTAGGTAGAAGCATGAAACACTGGGTAGTTGATAAGCACACTTCCGCCATGGTAACAAGCGAAAAAAATATTTAAAATAACACTTAATGGGGTCCAGGGGCCCAAATGTAGGTTTTTTCTTATAAAAAAAACTGACTCATCACTAATTCTCCAACTTCCCGTGTAGGTATTAGCATGAAACTTTGGGAACTTGCTGAGTACACTCTCTCAACGATAATTGGCAAATAAGAATTTTAAAATTCACACTGTTGGGGGCCCGGGGCCCAAAAACGCTTTTTTTCCTTATATGGACTATATAGAATATGAAATCACGAATTTTCTCATTTCTCGAGTAGGCAAAAGCATGAAACTTTGGGAATTTGTTGAGTAAAAACCAGCGATAGCGACGGGAGGAAAAAAAATTAAATTATCACTTCCTGGGGGCCGGGGGCCCAAATGAAGTTTTTTCCTTATATGAGCTATATAAAAACTAATAATCACTAATTCTCCTATTTCCCGTGTAGGTAGAAGGATGAAACACTAGGTAGTTGATAAGCACACTTCCGCGATGGTAACAAGCGAAAAAAATATTTAAAATAACACTTAATGGGGTCCGGGGGCCCAAATGTAGTTTTTTCTTATATAAAAAAACTGACTCATCACTAATTCTCCAACTTCCCGTGTAAGTATTAGCATGAAACTTTGGGAACTTGCTGAGTACACTCTCTCAACGATAATTGGTGAATAAGAATGTTAAAATTCACACTGTTGGGGGCCCGGGGCCCAAAAATGCTTTTTTTCCAAATATGGACTATATAGAATATGAAATCACTAATTTTCTCATTTCTCGAGTAGGCAGAAGCCTGAAACTTTGGGAAATTGTTGAGTACAACCCCGCGATGGCAACAGGAGAAAAAATATTTAAATTATCACTTCCTGGGGGCCGGGGGCCCAAATGAAGTTTTTTCCTTATATGAGCTGTATAAAAACTAAAAATCACTAATTCTCCTATTTCCCGTGTAGGTAGAAGCGTGAAATACTCGGTAGTTGATAAGCACACTTCCACGATGGTAACAATCGAAACAAATACTTAAAATAACACTTAATGGGGTCCGGGGGCCCAAATGTAGTTTTTTGCTTATATAAAAAACTGACTTTTCACTAATTCTCCAACTTCCCGTGTAGGTATTAGCATGAAACTTTGGGAACTTGCTGAGTACACTCTCTCGACGATAATTGAAAAATAGGAATTTTAAAACTCACACTTTTGGGGGCCCGGGGCCCAAAAACGCTTTTTTTCCTTATATGGACTATGTAAAATATGAAATCACTAATTTTCTTATTTCTCGAGTAGGCAAAAGCACGAAACTTTGGGAAGTTGTTGAGTACAAACCAGCGATGGCAACGGGAGAAAAAAAAATTAAATTATCACTTCCTGGGGGCCGGGGGCCCAAACGAAGTTATTCCTTATATGAGCTATATAAAAACTAAAAATCACAAATTCTCCTATTTCCCGTGTAGGTAGAAGCATGAAACTTGGGGTAGTTGTTAAGTACACTTCCACAAAGGTGACGGGAGAAAAAATATTTAAATTATCACTTCCTGGGGGCCGGGGGCCCAAATGAAGTTTTTTCCTTATATGAGCTCTATAAAAACTAAAAATCACTAATTCTCCTATTTCCCGTGTAGGTAGAAGCATGAAACACTGGGTAGTTGATAAGCACACTTCCGCCATGGTAACAAGCGAAAAAAATATTTAAAATAACACTTAATGGGGTCCGGGGGCCCAAATGTAGGTTTTTTCTTATAAAAAAAACTGACTCATCACTAATTCTCCAACTTCCCGTGTAGGTATTAGCATGAAACTTTGGGAACTTGCTGAGTACACTCTCTCAACGATAATTGGCAAATAAGAATTTTAAAATTCACACTGTTGGGGGCCCGGGGCCCAAAAACGCTTTTTTTCCTTATATGGACTATATAGAATATGAAATCACGAATTTTCTCATTTCTCGAGTAGGCAAAAGCATGAAACTTTGGGAATTTGTTGAGTAAAAACCAGCGATAGCGACGGGAGGAAAAAAAATTAAATTATCACTTCCTGGGGGCCGGGGGCCCAAATGAAGTTTTTTCCTTATATGAGCTATATAAAAACTAATAATCACTAATTCTCCTATTTCCCGTGTAGGTAGAAGGATGAAACACTAGGTAGTTGATAAGCACACTTCCGCGATGGTAACAAGCGAAAAAAATATTTAAAATAACACTTAATGGGGTCCGGGGGCCCAAATGTAGTTTTTTCTTATATAAAAAAACTGACTCATCACTAATTCTCCAACTTCCCGTGTAAGTATTAGCATGAAACTTTGGGAACTTGCTGAGTACACTCTCTCAACGATAATTGGTGAATAAGAATGTTAAAATTCACACTGTTGGGGGCCCGGGGCCCAAAAATGCTTTTTTTCCAAATATGGACTATATAGAATATGAAATCACTAATTTTCTCATTTCTCGAGTAGGCAGAAGCCTGAAACTTTGGGAAATTGTTGAGTACAACCCCGCGATGGCAACAGGAGAAAAAATATTTAAATTATCACTTCCTGGGGGCCGGGGGCCCAAATGAAGTTTTTTCCTTATATGAGCTGTATAAAAACTAAAAATCACTAATTCTCCTATTTCCCGTGTAGGTAGAAGCGTGAAATACTCGGTAGTTGATAAGCACACTTCCACGATGGTAACAATCGAAACAAATACTTAAAATAACACTTAATGGGGTCCGGGGGCCCAAATGTAGTTTTTTGCTTATATAAAAAACTGACTTTTCACTAATTCTCCAACTTCCCGTGTAGGTATTAGCATGAAACTTTGGGAACTTGCTGAGTACACTCTCTCGACGATAATTGAAAAATAGGAATTTTAAAACTCACACTTTTGGGGGCCCGGGGCCCAAAAACGCTTTTTTTCCTTATATGGACTATGTAAAATATGAAATCACTAATTTTCTTATTTCTCGAGTAGGCAAAAGCACGAAACTTTGGGAAGTTGTTGAGTACAAACCAGCGATGGCAACGGGAGAAAAAAAAATTAAATTATCACTTCCTGGGGGCCGGGGGCCCAAACGAAGTTATTCCTTATATGAGCTATATAAAAACTAAAAATCACAAATTCTCCTATTTCCCGTGTAGGTAGAAGCATGAAACTTGGGGTAGTTGTTAAGTACACTTCCACAAAGGTGACGGGAGAAAAAATATTTAAATTATCACTTCCTGGGGGCCGGGGGCCCAAATGAAGTTTTTTCCTTATATGAGCTCTATAAAAACTAAAAATCACTAATTCTCCTATTTCCCGTGTAGGTAGAAGCATGAAACACTGGGTAGTTGATAAGCACACTTCCGCCATGGTAACAAGCGAAAAAAATATTTAAAATAACACTTAATGGGGTCCGGGGGCCCAAATGTAGGTTTTTTCTTATAAAAAAACTGACTCATCACTAATTCTCCAACTTCCCGTGTAGGTATTAGCATGAAACTTTGGGAACTTGCTGAGTACACTCTCTCAACGATAATTGGCGAATAAGAATTTTAAAATTCACACTGTTGGGGGCCCGGGGCCCAAAAATGCTTTTTTTTTCCTTATATGGACTATATAGAATATGAAATCACTAATTTTCTCATTTCTCGAGTAGGCAAAAGCATGAAACTTTGGGAAGTTGTTGAGTAAAAACCAGCGATAGCGACGGGAGGAAAAAAAATTAAATTATCACTTCCTGGGGGCCGGGGGCCCAAATGAAGTTTTTTTCCTATATGAGCTATACAAAAACTAAAAATGACAAATTATCCTATTTCCCGTGTAGGTAGAAGCATGAAACTTGGGGTAGTTGTTAAGTACACTTCCACGATGGTAACAGGTAAAAACAATATATAAATTATCACTTAATGGGGGCCGGGGCCCAAATGTAATTTCTTCTTTTATTAAAAGAGACTCATCACTAATCTCGGATTTACCGCGTAGGTAGAAGCATGAAACTTTGGGAAGTTGTTGAGTAGCCTCTCGCGACGACAAATGGCGAAAAAGAATTTATAAATTCAGCTTCATGGGGGCCGGGGGCCCAAAATCTTTTTTCCCCCTTCCATTGGCTATATAAACATTTGAAAATCACTAATCCTCCTATTTCCCGAGTAGGTAGAAGCATGAAACTTTGGGAAGTTGTTGAGTACACTTCCGCGATGGTAACAGGCGAAGAAATATTCAAAATTTCACTTACTGGGGCCCAGGGGCAAAAATGTAGTTTTTTCCTTATATGAGTTATATAAAAACTGAAAATCACTAATTCTCCTAATTCCTGTGTAGGAAGTAGCATGAAACTTTGAGTAGTTGTTAAGTAACATTCTGCGATGGTAACAGTTTAAAAAACTTTCTAAATTATCACTTACTGGGACCGGGGGCCAAAATGTAGTTTTCTTCTTGTATAAAAAACTGACTCAACACTAATTCTCCAATTTCTCGTGTTGGTAGCAGCATGAAACTTTGGAGAGTTGTTAAGTACACTTCCGCAATGGTAACAGGTGAAAAAGAATTTTGAAATTCACACTCATGGAGGCCGGGGGCCCAAAAACGTTTTTTCCCTTATTCTGGCTTTATAAAAATTAAAAATCCCTTATTCCCCAATTTCCAGAGAAGGTAGAAGCATGAAACTTTGGGTAGTTGTTGGATAACATTCCGCGATGGTAACAGGTGGAACAATTCTATAAATTATCACATAACGGGGGCCGGGGGCCGAAATGTATTTTTTTTCTTATATGAGCTATATAAAAACTGAAAATCACTAATTCTCCTATTTCACGTGTAGGTGGAAGCATGAAAATGTGGGCGGTTGTTGAGTATCCTCCCGCAATGGTAGCAGACGGAAAAAATTAAATTATCAGCTCGATAGGATAACGGGAAGTGTGTCATTTTTTTACTTTTCGTTTCTGTTTTTTTGCGGGACTACAACAGACAGACGGACAAGACGGTGAAGTTAACATATGCATTATATCCATCATGATACATTTTGAAATCAATTTGTGTTTTGAATTTGTGTTACGCGGGTTCTCAATGCTTACTGAAATCCTAATTTACCGCAGCAAAGCGCGGGTATTTTGCTAGTTTGTTCATAAAACTAAAGTAGACCGGCAGTTGACGCACTATTTAACCCGACATTTCTAAGCACCCTAAATTGGTAGGTAATAAAAAAATTCATTAAAAAAATTCTAGAGTATAGCGTTCGAACTCAATGGACACTATTTGGATGTTGGTTATTTAAATTTTCTATATACTTAATTGAATACTAAATATAAAAAAGTTCATAAAAGTTAGTAAGCTATTTTATTTTCTTACGTTTTCAGCATGAAGCGAATAAGCCCGTCATTTAGCTGGAAAATATGCGGCACAAAAAGTTTGGATCTGTAGCACTTAGACCAACAAGTTAACTGCAACACCAGCAGACAATAAACAGAAGAGGCAAAGTTGAATCTTCCATAACTTAACTAATTAGGATTTAACTAATTAGTTTTTGTTTAAATAAATTACAATTTGGAAAAAATATCTATACATTTTGAATACGTTTTAATAAACCAGGAGCTTATTAATGAGAATAAAAAATGAAATTTATTTAATTTTTAAAAATCCTTTAGCCAACTTTTGAGTGTACTTCGACAATTTTATCGTGGACAGATTGTTAGCTCTATGAAAAGTTATTGTTTTTTTAACTTCATTTTCAGATTTTACGGTGTAAGTTTATCTTTATGACATTGTTAACATTTCCTTTCAATCTGTAATTGAACAAAATGTGAAGTTATAAAATTAAGTCTGATCAACGCCATTATAAGCTAAAGAGCTATACACATCACAACAGTGAGGAATGGTCATGTGTTTGTGTGATATTCAATGGTTATGTCAGAGTCAGTGGTTGTGTGGGAGTCATTGATTGTGTGGGAGTCAGTGGTTGTGTGGGAGTCATTGATTGTATGGGAGTCAGTGGATGTGTGGGAGTCAGTGTTTGTGTGGGAGCAAGTCATTGTGTGGGAGCAAGTCATTGTGTTGGAGTCAGTGATTGTGTGGGAGTCATTGATTGTGTGGGAGTCAGTGGTTGTGTGCGAGTCAGTGGTTGTGTGGGAGCAAGCCATTGTGTGGGAGCAAGTCATTGTGTCGGAGTCAGTGAGTGTGTGGAAGTCAGTGGTTATGTGGGAGCAAGTCATTGTGTGGGAGCGTTATTGTGTGGGAGTCAGTGGTTGTGTCGAAGTCAGTGGTTGTGTGGGAGTCAGTGGTTGTGTGGGTACAATTGATTGTGTGGGAGCAAGTCATTGTGTGGGAGTCAGTGGTTGTGTGGGAGTCAGTGGTTGTGTCGGAGTCAGTGGTTGTGTCGGAGTCAGTGGTGAGTGGGAGTCAGTGGTTGTGTTGGAGTCAGGACTTAAAATTGTTGAATGTGATTCATTCGATGGCTAATTCTGATAAAACATTTTAAATACATTTAATTTTAATGTCATACCACGGGTTGGAGGTAAACAATAACAATGGCATTTTATTTTTAGAAATAGAAGAAATGAGCTAATTTTCAAGCATTTTCATAACAGTTACAACAGATAATGGAAACAAAATGACACATAAATTTAATATTATTGAGGCAAAAATACTGGGACTAGAGCACAGAGCTAAACACTGGTAATTTGACACAATTAAAGCGCTTGCACTCTCTGACTTCAGCTGGGTAATTTTAAGTTTTAGGTCTAAGACTTAGCATGTCTTTTTTTAAACTGGCTCTTTCAAGTTGAGCTAACTGCAAAAGTCTAGAAGATTGTCGTCAATGAATTCGACGGTAGGACATGTGTTCTTTATACTAAGCTGCGTCATTGTCAAATTATTTCGTGGAAAGAGAAGGGGATTTGACCCGCTTCAGGGGAATGATCCTCACAAGAATGACTCGGACAGTAATGACCTGGACAGTAATGACCTGGACAGTAATGACCTGGACAGTAATGACCTGGACAGTAATGACCTGGACAGTAATGACCTGGACAGTAATGACCTGGACAGTAATGACCTGGACAGTAATGACCTGGACAGTAATGACCTGGACAGCAATGACCTGGACAGTAATGACCTGGACGGTAATTACCTGGACAGTAATTACCGGGAGAATAATGATCCTTACAAGAATAACCCGGATAACAATGACCATGACAGCAATGACCCTGACAGCAATGACCCTGACAGCAATGACCCTGACAGCAATGACCCTGACAGCAATGACCCTGACACCAATGACCCTGACACCAATGACCCTGACACCAATGACCCTGACACCGATGACCCTGACACCAATGACCCTGACACCAATGACCCTGACAGCAATGACCCTGGCTACTCGACAAGAAGTAAGCTTCAGTGGGACATCAAGGACAATCTCGATGTTTGATTTCCAAAGATTTCAATAGACTGACATCATCTGTCATGTTTAATCGATTGATTGATTGATTGATTGATTGATTGATTGATTGATTGATTGATTGATTGATTGATTGATTGCATTAAAAGAATGATTAGAGTTGAGTACGAAATAAATACTAAATAATTCCTTAGTCTGTGATGAGATGTGACCTATTGAACAGGTTGTGTTAACACCAATGAGCGATTCCCTTCAGGACGTGTTGTACAATATAACTGCTCAGGCCCTCTCGTCAAACAAAGAAACAAAAACTTTAAGTTAAAATGGAAGTTGTGTTTCGCAGTTTGAAAGCTGTAACATCGTCTCGGATGTAGGTGCAAGTAAATTTCCATCACTCGAAGGAGACATTCCTTAACTCATTATCAGGCCATCTGTTGGGGTTTCTCCGAGTCTGGAAAAATTTGAAGTCTTTCACCTGGTTTCAAACAAACACAATCTTCTAAATTGTCGTTCTTATCAAATGTGGAGTCTGCCACACTTAGAGAACACACGCCCTTCTCAGAGGCCAGTTTATCGAAAATCAAAATTTTTACCACGCACTTATCATTGTCTGGCTCACGATTTAAATTTAGACCAATTCCGGGAAGTTCCGATTCAGATGAGATGTTATTGTTTGTGCTCAAAACAACGTTCCCCTTGAAAGCCTGTGGCCGACCTTTTGTGTTATTAAGGGAAGTGACTCTTTCGACAACACGGTCTGAAAGCAAATCCGGGCATTTAAAGATATTGTTTTCCACCACACTGTCACCCCCATTTGTCACGGTGTTATCAAATCCATTTGGTGTGCAGCTATTTATAGATGTTCTTCTACAGTAGCGACCTTCGCTCATTCCTGAATCGCACTGAACGTCCCGTGGCCTGGGATCGAAGCTCCGAGATGGCATGAGCCATGCAAGTTTCCGTTCGACTTTACTTTTAGCTTTCGGCGCAGTCCCGCTCGCCTCTTTGACCAGGACGAGGTCAACTTTCTCGTGTTCCCCGTCCGGGTACCCGCCGTTCTGCAGACTCAGCAGTACACGTTTATCGCAGAGCTCCGACGGACCGACGTCTGGGGTGGTCACGTCCTCCAGGTCCTCCTCAACGTCCGTCCCGTCCCTGTTGCTGACCGCCCCGCACGAGATGTCGTCAGGGGCGGGGTCGTCCACGTGGGAGGAAGAGTCCTGGGTCCTCAGGGAGCAGTCGTGACCCACGTGGTGGATGCTGGGGCTGGGGTTGATGTAGGTGCTCAGCGGCAGCTGGGTCGGCTGGTCGCTGCTCCTGTCTCCGCGGGCGTCGTCGGTGTCACGTGAGGTTTTGCCCGTTGTCTGGGAGACAGGGGAGGATACCCGTTTCCAGCAGAAGAAGCACTTGACCCGACGGCGGTAGGTTGGGTTCATTGTGAAGTAGATCTGAAAGGGGAGAGAAACATCTTGTTAGAAACATTAAAAAAATTTGAGTCTCTCTTTCATTATTATTGGTGAATCTGTCGGTGAGGAGGCAACACTCTAATATCGAGAATATTAACATGTAAAAGGATTTGTAGAAATAAGGTTATTGCCAGAGAGTCAAAGGAAGACTGCGGGGAAATGAGGGTAAAGAAGAAAACCTAGATAAGAAAGTATAGAAATGACGGTATAGCTAGAGAGTCTAGATGTGAGAGAGCAGATAAAGATAAGAAATACCAAATATGATTCATTGATTTCAAATTTTAGGCAAGCAGTATCCTAACCAAAGCTAAACTCAAAGTGTTGACCAATAAACCCATAAAATGCCACTCATTACATCTGTCAGCAGACATATGATTTGTATCAGTAAAGATTACTTTAATCCGGTTAGAGATCTGCTCTCTTAACATTTATCTTTAGCTATCAATTAAATAAAATTCAATGAAATAATTCTAACGAAACAAAACAAAAGTTTCTATTCCCTATATCACATTATCATCATCGCAGTGGTATGTTTACAGAAATGTGAACGTTTTACCACAAACAAATGAAATGCAATAATTCTAAACAACTTGAAATAAGGCACGTTTGTTTTTAAAGTTCGAATATTTGAGAACATTCCACGCCCTGTTCATATGAACTTCATCACAATAACAAAACACCCAAGAAATAGCAGCTCTCATTGTATTTGTCATGATAACTGTGACGTGAAAGAAAACGAAACTTACGAATTATAAATTCAGTGTTGTTGTTGTTGTTGTTGTTTTTGTTGTTGTTTTTGTTGTTGTTGTTGTTGTTTTTGTTGTTGTTGTTTTTGTTGTTGTTGTTTTTGTTGTTGTTGTTTTTGTTGTTGTTGTTTTTGTTGTTGTTGTTGTTGTTGTTGTTTTTGTTGTTGTTGTTGTTGTTTTTGTTGTTGTTGTTTTTGTTGTTGTTGTTGTTGTTGTTGTTTTTGTTGTTGTTTTTGTTGTTGTTGTTTTTGTTGTTGTTGTTGTTGTTTTTGTTGTTGTTGTTGTTGTTTTTGTTGTTGTTTTTGTTTTTGTTGTTGTTGTTTTTGTTGTTGTTGTTGTTGTTGTTGTTTTTGTTGTTGTTGTTTTTGTTGTTGTTGTTGTTGTTGTTGTTTTTTTTGTTGTTGTTTTTGTTGTTGTTGTTGTTGTTTTTGTTGTTGTTTTTGTTGTTGTTGTTGTTGTTTTTGTTGTTGTTGTTTTTGTTGTTGTTGTTGTTGTTTTTGTTGTTGTTGTTTTTGTTGTTGTTGTTTTTGTTGTTGTTGTTGTTGTTTTTGTTGTTGTTGTTTTTGTTGTTGTTGTTTTTGTTGTTGTTGTTGTTGTTTTTGTTGTTGTTGTTTTTGTTGTTGTTGTTGTTGTTGTTGTTTTTTTTTGTTGTTGTTGTTGTTGTAAACATGTGAGTTACGTGGTCTGGTCAGCGGGTGATCATTGCAGGTGGCAAAGACAGAGCCAACTTCGCGGTGTGCCACGTGATGTAATGTCCACCTAAGGTGACCTTAACTTGACATTTTCACGGCGAAAGGCACAATGTTAATAATGTAACATGGTGTTAATTGTCGTATGTGCCTATCATCAGATTCCATTGGGATAAAGTGACAGCTTAAATCACGTGGTTTCTCGTTACACTTGCAATGAAGATCCCTGGAAATCATAGCTGACACTAATCACAACATTCATTCAATGTGCGCGGATCAGACTTAATTCTACCTTCAACATAATCTTTACTTTTGGATTTACCAAAGAAGATTAACAATTCGTCATATTAGAATATTAGATATGTTCCTGATTTTTCAGAATTTCGTTTCTGTATTTTGTTTATATTGTTATAGGATCCAGTTCCCGGTGAGTTCCAGTTTCCTTTCGAATTTGTTTCCCCATGTGTGATCTCCGTTTTGATAAAGTCCTGTCCCCAGCAAGTTTTAAGAAAGGACGTACCACGTATACCAAAACAATGAACTCATCTAAGAGATATTGCTCAAATCTCGACCCACCACCTTTTGTTTATGGCAGAAATTTCTCCCAGCCAAATCTACCGATTAGTCTATCAGTGCTCTGACCTATGGCGGATTAAGAGGATGCTGACTTGGCTAAAGCCAGGGCCCCCCCCCCAATGATTTAAGGGCCCCAAACTTATTATATCTAATATATAATCGCCCTAAGTATGCGTGTGTCTCCCCGTTCAAAGGCGCGCGAAAAGGTGCTCGAAAGGCGCGCAAAAAAGGTGCGCGAAAAAGGCGCGCAAAATTATTATTAAAAACTTAAAAATGTTCGCCGTAAAAAAAATATTATATGACGGCATTGTTTTAGCTAGAACGTCAATTACTTAAACAACGCACGAACCTGTGACGTCAGCATTTGTGTACACACAAACACACATTTGTGTTGAGTCTAACATCGGCCACCAGCCTATGCGTGTGTGTGTCTCCGTTATAAATCATGATGTTAGTCACCACCAACCGGTTGATGTCGGTGTGTCGGTCTTCGGTTCTTGACCCACTGCCAACTGCATTGCTGCGCCGCATTCAAGGTACGACACCGTTCTCCTACGCCTGTACCCATCGTCAATGTCACGTTCGCATTGCTTTATTATTTCTTCTTCAACTCCACAAATTAACAAACCTTCGCGTGTTGCCACGAGACAAATATGCCTCGAAAAAAGAACATTCGATGAAGCCGAAATTGCCGATAGAAAACGTCGCAGAAACGAACATAACAGGAATCGAAGAAGAACAGAAACACACGAGGAGGCATCCCGGCGACGAGTAACGCGAAACCAACGCGACAGCCTTTTTGGGTTCCACATGCACAAGCAGTCTCATGCAATTATCAGACTCCAAGTTCATCTCTTTGGCGAGCAATCAGTAGTTTTTATTACTGATAACGTTGAGACTGCAGCACAGAACGTAGCTTCGAGATACACTACTTTAACGGCAAGGTTCAAACTAAATCAACAATACCAGATGGCTACAGGTATACTATACTATACACACTGACATACCTGAACATTATGTTTTTCACGAGAGGACAAGAACAAGGCAGAGAAGGCAAAGGGATGCTGACAGAATAATTGGTCGTATGTACTCTGTCAGTTTAGTGTCAGACATTCAGCGCTTCTGCTTGCGCTTACTTCTCCTTCATGTGCCAGGTGCAACTTCCTTTGAGGACCTTCGGACCGTCCAGGGTATTACATATCCAACATTCAAGGAAGCTACACAACACCGATGCCTCTTCAATGACATGCAGGTCTGGGATATGACGTTACATGATGCAGTTGCCGAAAAGAGACCCGCTCTCGGGAATATCGTATTCTCTTTATGGCAATAAAGGCCACGTGGTTTTTCTATTGCAGTATTTGGTATATTTCTTTGTTATCCCTTCTGTGGGATTTCGTTCTGCCAGCTTCAGCAGGCTTTTGAACTAGTCTAATACATAATCGCCCTATCTGTGCGTGTGTCTCCCCAAAGGGACATCACTCTGCTTTAAAAAAAAATTTGAAAAGAGAGACTTAAAAATCTATTTTGGTTTCCAGATTAACATTAACAATGACATCATTGTTTTATGAGGATTGTTAATTATTAAATACTTTGTGTGATTAACATTAACAATGACGTAATTATTTTATGAGGATTGTTAATTATTGAATACTTTGTGTGCATTTCAGGAATATTTCGCAGGCGCCCTACAACCAGTGGCGTCGCTGGGGGGGGGGCGAGGGGGCAGGCCGCCCCGGGTGACACCCATCAGGGGGTGACACCCGAGCCTAAATTTTTACTGTGTACGATTTTATGTCAGAAAAAAAGAAGACACATGTTTTCATCTAGGAAGAAATCAAGTATTACAATGAAATGCGTTAAACGCGAATTTTTTTTAAAAAATCAGTTAACTTGCAATAATAAAACAGTCCCAACACACAGCAACATTAAAACAAATTATGAAAAATAGAAAAGAAACATTTGAAGCAGAAAATCTTTTTTAAAAAGGCTGGACATGAAAGCGGCAGTGTCGTATGTTTTAAAAGATATAAAGCCGTTTGGGCTTGGACAAACCGACAGCATGGACGAATCCCACCTCACGACTCCCTCCACACCAGTGTGGTGGGGGTATACGATTTTTATCCCCCCCCCCACCAAAAAAAAATAAATAAATAAATAAATTTTTTAAATATTTAAAAAAAAATATTTAAATTTAAAGATGGGTTTTATTTATTTATGCTTTTCTAGGGGAAAATTAGGAATTCAATGACTTTGAGTTAATATTTCGTTATATATATATATTTATTATAGACGTGAAAGCATAGATATGCATGTTGATATATAGGTAGTCCTCCGATTACGACGATACATTTCAGCAAGTTTAATATTTCGTCCACCTGCTACACTAAAAATGTGCAGTACAAGGTAATCTATGATATTTAGCTGTTCATATCGTATTGTATTCATGGTAATAAAAGATAAATGTTCTTTTTTATTGCAGTATTTCATACATTTCTTTGTTATTTCTTTTCATATCGTATTCTGTTCATGGCAATAAAGGCCACATGTTCTTTTCTATTGCAGTATTTTGTATATTTCTTTGTTATCCCTTCTGTCGGATTTCATTCAGCCGGCACAGCAGGCTTTTCCACTAGTTGTATAATAAAGGTGGCTGGACCGGGTCCCAGGTGAAATTAAAGCCAGGGGCCCCGTGCAATCTTGATCCGCCCCTGGTGCTTACCGATCTAAACACTGTTGTATCTCAAAACTAACAGGTCTTAAAACTGACAAATCTCAAAACTGACCAATCTCAAAACTGACCAATCTCAAAACTGACCAATCTCAAAATTGTCCAATCTCAAAACTTACCGGTCCTAAATCTGACCAGTCTCAAAACTGAGCAATCTCTAAACTGACCGGTCTCGAGACGGACCAATTTAAAAAACTGACCAATCTAAAACTAACCAGTCTTAAAACTGACCGATATCTAAAAAAAAATTGATTGACAGAAAAACTGAAAGATCTCAACACTGGCCGATCAATGACTCCGTCAATCTTCCGTCAACCCCTGTGAAAGCCAAATGAACTTGTCTAGGAACTCTGTCGTCATCTCTGACCACTGAACATCATTTGCATTGACGTTGTACGGTTCAATACGCTAGCCGGTGTCTCGGTGTGGATGGAGAAGATCAATGGTGTTTCACCACTTAAGTTATTGCGTCACGTCTGACCCTGGGGGAAAACTGACACATTTTGGTGGCAGTTAAGATGTAAGAAAAGTTGTAAGTAGGGTTGGGGTGGGTAGGAACATACACACCTCAGTTTTCTTACAGATCTCTAACAACTCATGTCCACCGTAACACCAGTTTTCTTCGATCGCTAACAATTCTTCACATTTTCTTTGAAACTTCCACCCATCCACCTACTGTTACACCCATCCACCTACTGTTACACCCATCCACCTACTGTTACACCCATCCACCTACTGTTCCACCCATCCACCTACTGTTCCACCCATCCACCTACTGTTCCACCCATCCACCTACTGTTCCACCCATCCACCTACTGTTCCACCCATCCACCTACTGTTCCACCCATCCACCTACTGTTCCACCCATCCACCTACTGTTCCACCCATCCACCTACTGTTCCACCCAACCACCTACTGGTGAACCCATCCACCTACTGGTACACCCATAAAAACCAAAGCCATCCATCATGTTGAAAATTTACTCTTTGAGCTTAAACTAAACATCTGTATCTAGTATCTATACAATGCTGTCAATAGGATAAAGCTGGTCGCCTTATTTTTAAAAAATATACATAACACTTTTTCCCGTAAGTTCATTACCTTTTTTAAATTTCAAAGTATCACATTTCTTAGTGAATGATTTCACAATACTTGAATTTTAACCGTTTATTTCTTAATTTATTTTATGGCGCATTGTTTCTGAATTATAAATAAAAAAATGTTCCCATGGGGTGAGGGTTGGGGGTAATGACGCAACAACATGAGCCGCGTGTTTGTCTCTTGACTCAAACTCTCCAAGCTGCAGTTCCTGAGGTTTAGCCATCGTTAACCCTGACTGAGCTATTGTGATTGGTGTCAACCAAATAAAGTGACCTGGTCCATGTTCAAATTCAACGTTGAGATTGACACTTGTAGCCGTGGCTTTGTATGATGGAGATGTGAGCAGAGACTTCCGCTAGCGATGCAGTCTGATGTCAGATACTGCCCAATAGCAATGTACCAATACTTCTGGTATGTCCAGTACACGTGTTAGCTAGGCAAAGATGTGTTTACTTTTTAAGATGATACAAAGAAAAGATGTGGTCACAACAAAACTACCATGGTTGACAAATTAATGAAAATATAATGATTTGAGAAATATTTAACACTATACATTTTGCTTACAAACAATTTTTTTTTCGATTTTTTCTTACAAAATTGTTTGTACAAATTTAATTAACGAAATCCAATATCATGAACATGATCGTCTATATTCTAGATCAGTGATTGCAAATAAGCGGCCCGCGGGCGCATGCTGCCCACCAAGAGGATTTTCGTTGCCCGCCATAAGCTTACCAAAATAGGTACTTTTCGTGAAAATCATACTGCAAGTACTAATACACATTCTATTTTTAATTTTAAATGCGTAAATTACTTATTAAAATAAAATCTCATGAATGCAAGTAAATACTGCTGTAGTTAATAAACAGTATTTCAATATTGGCTGTAATTTAAAAAAAATACACCAATAAGTTTATTTGTAAGCAGACATTATTTATTTTTTTGGTGGGGAGGGATGCGACCCTTTACAGATCTCTTAATTGATAAAATGGCACATGCCTTCATCAGAGTTTAAGACCCCCTGATCTAGATGAATCATCGTCCTGCTTAGTGTTGCGAACATAAAGACTAAGTGCGCATGCCCCTTGATGGGTTAGCGCGCCACAAGTCGATTGAAATTTATTTACCCTCCATTGATAAGCTTCAATCAGCTAAATGGAATTTGTTAACAGTGACTTACTCTACTGGAAGTTAATTGACCTAGTTTATAGGTGATAAACGGTGACTTACTTTACTGGAAGGTAAATGACCTAGTTAATTGACGTTAAACAGTGACTTACTTTACTGGAAGGTAATCGACATAGTTTATTGCCGGTTAAAGGTGACTTACTTTACTGGAAGGTAAATGACCAAGTTAATATGCGGTAAACGGTACTTACCTTACAGAAAGGTAAATGAACTATTTAATACGAGGTAAACGTTTAGAATTGTTTCAAGTGCACATGACAATACTCTCTAATAAAAACAAATGATTTTGTTTCGTTTAAAATATTCCCTATCTGGTGAAATTATGTGAGATGATACAAGTAAGAGCCTGTCCAGAAACCACCGAGTATCAGTCGTTACCTTGTCAGACAGAAATGAAACCACCGAGTATCAGTCGTTACCTTGTCAGACAGAGTTGAAACCACCGAGTATCAGTCGTTACCTTGTCAGACAGAAATGAAACCACCGAGTATCAGCCGTTACCTTGTCAGACAGAGTTGAAACTACCGAGTATCAGTCGTTACCTTGTCAGACAGAAATGAAACCACCGAGTATCAGCCGTTACCTTGTCAGACAGAAATGAAACCACCGAGTATCAGCCGTTACCTGTCAGACAGAAATGAAACTACCGAGTATCAGTCGTTACCTTGTCAGACAGAAATGAAACCACCGAGTATCAGCCGTTACCTTGTCAGACAGAGTTGAAACTACCGAGTATCAGTCGTTACCTTGTCAGACAGAAATGAAACCACCGAGTATCAGCCGTTACCTTGTCAGACAGAAATGAAACCACCGAGTATCAGCCGTTACCTGTCAGACAGAAATGAAACTACCGAGTATCAGTCGTTACCTTGTCAGACAGAAATGAAACCACCGAGTATCAGTCGTTACCTTGTCAGGCAGAGTTGAAACCACCGAGTATCAGTCGTTACCTTGTCAGACAGAGTTGAAACCACCGAGTATCAGTCGTTACCTTGTCAGACAGAGTTACATAATTAAAGACTGGCCCAAACCCTGCTGCACTGAGATCACGTTCGTGATTTTACGACCAGTCGTAAAGCTTTTCTTGCCTCCCTTTACAAATCCCCGATCAGTTCCATTGTTCCCTGGAACCTCCCAGTTCCCTCGTTTCCTGGAAGCATTTAGATCAACGGAAGACCAATACTTTTGAAATCCCCGTTGCCATTCCATCTCTTGTTAAATCCTCAACACGACCTTCGAATGTCCCGCTGTGCTCAAATTGCACACGCAGACAACAAGTTTCAAATTAAATGTTTTAATCTCAGGCGGCATAAAAGAGAATATTGCTATACTATTCTTTTCTTTTCACATTAACTAGTCTCTGGTCACCAGAAAACACGTGATTAGTCGGACAGGGGTGAGGAAGTGGAACTTTGGCATTATTCTGGATTAAAGAATTCTGGAGATTAAAATATGAAGAAGAAAAGTGATGAAGAAGGTCGTCCGATTACTTTTGTCACGATGTCACAGAATGTCACAGGACGTCACAGAATGTCACAGGACGTCACAGAATGTCACAAAATATTATCTTGGTTTGAGCTGAATCAATGGCTTACTTTCTTTCTTCATCCGTGCCATCAGAGCCGTCTTTACACCATTTTGGGCCCCCGGGTAAAGAAAGAGTGCGCCCCCCCCCCGCAGGAATAAAAAATATATACATAATATATATAAATAAACATATTCCCATGGGGCCCCTATGCTCGTGGGCCCCCGGGCAAATGCCCAATGGGCCTATGCGTTAAGACGGCCCTGCGTGACATGGTTCTGAGATGATAAATACATTTAGTTATTGCAGCACTGGATTGATATGTCATGAATGTGGAAATGAACACAAAGAAGGGAAAAAATTAACATGATTTTGTGTGATGTACGAAGTGACAAGTGCCTTCACAAAATAAAGGTTTTGTGATAATCAGTTTTGAGAATATAACTTGTTGTAGTGTAAATGATTATATTCGGCGTATTTGCTGGAAAGAATTTGAAATTTAGAAATATTTTATATTAAATTAAATAACTATTGTCTACGATATTTCCATCAATAGAGAGATTTATTCAAATTTCCACTAAGAGCGGGTTAAAATCAACGAAATGGTGAATTGACAGAATGTGTTTCGTTTTAAAGAAATTGTTTATTTGCTCCATAACTTATGCTATTATGATTTTTAGGTACACGCAACCAGTTTGTTAAATCTTTTTTGTTTATGGCTCGGGAAAAGTTTGTATTTCATAGATGTTGGTGAGTTTTCAATACAGTACAATGAAAGAAAAAAAGATATCGTTCCTATTAAATCACTTTCAACTACACATCCTTTAAGCCAGTGGTTCTCAAGCTTTTGAGGTTCAAGGACACCTTGAAAAATGTGTGTCTTAGCCACGGACCACTACTGAAAATCATGCTACTGCCTTGCTGGAAATTTATATATAATTACACTTTGTTTATAACTAGTTACTCGTACACATGTTATATTAGTAAGAAAAGCCATACTAATATGCTACAAATTCGTGCTCCCAAAAATTAATAAATGGAAACAGATTGTAATGGCTTTCTTTTGTGATGAACAAATGTCGTTTATACTAGTCTTACTCAATTCGTATTACTCACTTTAGAAACAACTTTTAGTCATAAAAATTAGTTAGTATTAGACAAATTGATACGATAGTTTATTTAGTGTGAGCCTTAAGGGGAGGTGCTGGTCAAAATTTGGCAAAAAATGACATTTTTAAGTATTTCTAGTTTTCACAAAAGAAAGGTTTTTAAATCCTTTATATTAACTCGTGGTGTCTGCGGCGGACCTTGCTTGCTTGCTTGCTTGTCGCCAAAACTTTTGATCGATTTTTAACCCACTTGCTCGCAAGATAGCGAGCTGAAATTTTGCAGGCAGTTTCGTACCGATGATAAAAACAATGTATCAAAATTTCAGATCGATCGCATGTACCGTAATTAAATTATTGATTTTTTAGATTATTTTTTTTATTCCTATGTATCATGCTATTTTTTGAGATAGAGCGTCGCGGTGCGTATTATATTGAACAACCTTTCTGTCGCGCAATAAGGTGCGTATTTTATTGACAGCTCTTTTTATAAACATATTCCTGATCGGTGCGTATTATATTAAACATGTTTTACGACACAACTTCAATTTTGTATTTCTGGATGGTCTGGCGCTGCGTATTATAATGAACATTCTTTTAGTTACTTCTCGTACATAAAGGATTTATAGTCAAAAACTTGGTTTTTACGGGTTTTTCTTATTTGATAATGAGTTTTGAGAATATAACTTGTTGTAGTGTAAATGTTTATATGTAGCATTTTTGCCGGAGACAATTTTAAATTTAAAAATATTTTATATTTAATTAAATAACTATTGTCTACGATATTTCCATCAATAGAGAGATTTATTCAAATTTCCACTAATAGCGGGTTAAAATCAACGAAATGGTGAATGAAATTTAATGCAATTTACATCTATTGTTATACCCTATAACAATATTTTACTTAAAATCACTCAGGACGCTGGGTACAAATTTTAGAATTTTGACCAGCACCTCACCTTAAGTTTGCACATTTGAGCACAGCACATCCAAACGAGGTGTAACACTTGAAAGACTCTTAGAGTGCATCTTTAACTTCAAGCCGTGAACGATGTTTTATCTTGATTTTAACCATTTCATAAAATTCACATCTACAAAGATATGACGTTGAAAAGGGTAAAAGTATTTTAAGATTTCTGAGACAGTTCTGAGTACTACAGACTTTCATCAAGCTCACTTTCTGATGCAACATATTAAAAGTAGTATCGCTGGTCAGTTCTATTGGTTTAAATTCGATGGTTGTAAATTTAACGAGTTAATATGTGCAAGAAACGGACTGGAAACACGATGAAATCTGAACGTTCAAATCACCAAAGTAAACGTTAAATCGATCCTGCGGTGATTAAATATGATGAGAAATCAAATTTATTAACAGATATTTATTGATTTCAGCATTTTCTGGTTGCTCAGTAAAATTGTAAGTATACAATTGATCAAACATGTGAAAGTTGTCCTGAAATAATAATGTTTTACAAAGATCAAGCTTTTTCGTAAAAACGGACACTTTTCCACTGAGAGTAATCAAATGAGTCAACTTTCCTTGCAGAGATGAATTAAGTTTAATTTCTTCAAAAAATGTCAGCCAAGTAAGCCAGAACACCAACCCAGAAGCAATTATTGAAATGATCAACAAGCTTTCATTTTTTTCCTCCAAGAAACTTTCTCACAACATTCGTAATTCAAACTGTCAGTTAAACACCCCTCACCCCTCTTTGATAAACAGGCTATTTGTTCTATGGAACTCATATAGCTACCGAAAATGAAGCTCTTTTAAAGCATTTTCATTGACTTTGGTTGCTTGTCGTATGCATGAATTCTGACTATCAAGTGAATGTTTTAGCGCAGAAAGTATTCCAATTATTTAAGAGCAGACATTATGATTAGTTTTCAGATGACTTCGGAGTTTTGCAGGTTTCATCTTTGCATTTGCAAGAATTTGCGAGCACAATATTGTGTTGTGGTGCGGATGAAGATCTTACAAGATTACGTCATAACAAAGATTTTAAAATTTAAAAAAAAACTGTTCGTTACAACAAAGCCTGCAATTTGTAATGTTTGTATATTTTAAAAACTTGTATTCATTAATCATTACCTATTTCAAACTGAGACACGTGGGATCTGTTAATCTTTATATATCAGTTATATTTTCGAGGTGGATTTGATAACTTAAAAACACATCTTATGTATTACTTTATTGTTGAGTTTGAATTCCAATTCTATTTGAAATTAAAGCGACGGAGATCAAAATATGGGCCACAGGCAAGGGTTGAAATAAGGTGCTCTCCTTTTTTTTTCCTTGATGTAAAGTGGGGGTCAGACTGGCTAGTTTAAAAATAATTTTTGAAAAACAATTCGGTGCAGGTTTAGAACAAGGTATTTCCTTATTGCTACACTTCAGCTAGAATCTACATTAACTTGAAATACATTTTAAAGGTGCCTAGGATTTTTTTTCACAGCAGTTTCGTCATGGTAAACCAAACCTACTTAGCACTTTTAGCAGGTTGACTTGGCAAACAAAACCTAATCATCAATTAAGCCAGTTGAAACGGAAAACAAAATCTATTCATACATTTCACCCGGTAAGTTTGGCAAACCAAGCTTCCCATCAATGATAGCTTGTTGTCATGGCAAACCAAGCTTCCCATCAATGATAGCTTGTTGTCATGGCAAACCAAGCTTCCCATCAACGATAGCTTGTTGTCATGTCAAACCAAGCTTCCCATCAATGATAGCTTGTTGTCATGGCAAACCAAGCTTCCCATCAATGATAGCTTGTTGTCATGGCAAACCAAGCTTCCCATCAATGATAGCTTGTTGTCATGGCAAACCAACCCAATGAGACCGTTACAGAAACTAACTGACTCAATAACCATGAGGAAGTCGGTTAGTTTATGTGTAATTAAAGAAAGAGTTGCTCAATGCTATTACAGACTGTAAGGTTGTCTTCCCCTGACTAACTGACAATCTTTAGCTACCCTAGATGACGGACTATGTAAGTGTTACGCCAGTTAGCGTGTGTGTGTGTGGGGGGGGGTGGTGGTGGTGTGAAGCGTGTGTTGGTGGGAGCGTGAGCGAGTATGTAGACCGCGATTAAATTTGATAGAATTGAAAAATGACAAAGTGACGTGCCATTAGATAAATGAAAATTGATTCCTTAAGTGCTTATCTGGCCTAATGCCAAAGTCAATTTTTTATAAGAAATGTTAATAAAAATTTCAATTTTATATATTTCTTTTTAGTTTCTCTGGCTGTTTGAGAGGTCCTCAAACTGGGAATGAATTCGTAAACGACATGACGGAAGTCAAACATTTATTTATTAGCCTATAAAAGATTTAATAAACTGCTTTACATTTATACGATTAAAAATATGTAGTCAAATAGTGTTAGTGTAAAATATCTGTTCTTTTATAGTGCAAAAGTCAGCTTGTTTTCAAAAATTTTAATTGGCTTCTGAACAGTGAATGCAGTTTTTTAAACTTCTAAACTGATTGATAATCTGACTAAATAGATTATCAATCTGTTTAGAAGTTTACAAAACTGCATTCACTGTTCATGGCAGCACAAAAATAAAATTTCATAATAAAATAATATAATAAACTATTGATTTACCGACACTCCAGGAAAGCTTGGGGCATTGTCACGGAAAGTAATTATTGGTCCTAACGACGGTTTTGTCTGCTCTTAAATAGACAAGTCAGATATTTGTTACCCAACAATGTTTTTCGGCGTTTCCTACCAACGACATTATTACTGTATCTCATTTAGCATATGTTAAATAACAAATTAAATAACAAAGAACAATAATAAGATGATAAATGAGATGACGTTTCGACACGATGGGGAATTCCAATTTCTAAATAAGGAAAGAGATTGGTACTTCCGGTGGATTAAGGGCATTAACGTTTGAAATTGCGTGCTACAGGCTTCTTTCAAAATTGTTGGCCATTGAAAGAGATAGAAATGTGTGAACTTTTTGTTATTGTTGCTTTTGTTTTTATAACGTCTTTGCCGTGTTTAATTTTTAGAATTGACCTTTGAACGGTAAGAAACTCTCAAAATGAGATAGGATTGAATTGACGTCACCGCAAGAAAATGACATATGAAAACAGGATTTTTCAACAAGTCTTTTTTTCTACATATTTGGTCAGGTTTTCAAAAAATTTACTGAAAGTATAAAATAAATGAGCTCCTATTTCTCATATCTCTTCAAACTTTTCTTTCTAAATTAATTTAACAGCAATCAAACATTTCTTTCGATGATAAACGTAGCTTGCAATGCCATTATGTTGTAGTTAGTATTTGAATGTTGTACATTGAATGCATTGATAATTTTACGTGTGTTACTATTTTCTGTGAGGCGACGTGAGCCCAGTTGCTTGCTGGGGTACTGCGCTATATAAATTGTTATTATTGTTATTGCTATCCATCAAAAATACCCCCCCCCCAAAAAAAACAGTAGAGAAATAGCACTGATTTGTTACAGATGTTACTGTCCCGTGACTGTAACAAGCGAAGGTCACTCTGAACTCTGAAGCCCTTATCACGTCTAGATGAATATTAATGTTACAGTATGGCATTGACGCAATGCAGATATCAGAACTCTTTTTATTTTATGGGCGGCTCTAGTATTTTTTAGTGATATAACTTTGACAATTTTGTATTCATGATCAAAATGTATTATATATTCATACATTTATCTTTAGAAAAGCGAACTTTCTGAAAAAAAAATATTATTTTTTTTTAGTTATCATATTGTCTCTGAAATTGTCATTGAGATTGGTGAAAAACCTTTGAAGCTCAAGAGTATAAAAGCGTCTAAGTAATGAAAGACATCAGTCTGTGTTGTCGGTTTGTGATCATGATTAGACATCTGTCCACACGCACTCTCATAAGCCTAACTAATACATGTGGTGACCATTCAATGTCACTAACATTCTCTTACATCGGCAAGGAGTTGCTCAAAGCTAATGAACTATTTTATTGATCGCTTCGGGTGAGAGCAGCGTTAAGTATACAAAGGTCCAGTTCAATGGAACCAGATGAAGTGGGTCAAAATTAAGAGGCCACATAGGGTCAAGTAACACGTAAGTGGAGATCACTGGTGACCAGGTTACCCTTTTTCGTGAGAGGAGGGGTGAGCTTATAAAACTTTCATTTCACTTGGACACCTGGAAGTCAGACAAGCTTGAGGTGCTTATTCGGTCACAAACAGTCAAGTGAAGGTATTGAAAATAGATTCAATTTTTACAAAGTCACGTGACACGTTTAGAAAATCTATTTGAAAGATGTCTCCATCGCTATTATAATTGAAAACAATTTTAGCATTTGACTCAGGTTTTCCAAAGCTTTACGTTATATACAATGTCTGATCGCTAAAGAACGATAGAGCAGCTATTGAAACTTCGTTACATGGCTTAAGAAAGTCGGTTCTAGAGCGACCATTGTATTCCATGTAGGACGACAGTAACCTTTGGTCAGATATGGCTTCTGAATGGTCGGTTAGGTTTCAATAGATGTATATCGCTAGTCATTTACATGTTGACTCTGTTAGATACCACAGGTTAATCTCGGTTAAGCCACCTTGAAATGTATACTAAAAGATTGAGAAGAACAAGAGATCAGTTCCTGGCCGGTTAGCACTGGATTGTTTCGTCTGGAGTACTCAATTCAGACAAGAAACCTCTGTATTCAAACGTGGAGATGGCGTTAAATTTGTTCTATGGAATTAACTCATTAAAACATTCAGAAATAACGGCGACGCTTCTTTTTCCAAGTTATATCATCCGAACATAAAAGTATAAGGGGAAAAAACTGCGCCTCATGCATTTTTCTTTTTGTTTTTTTTTCTACACCGTCGTCTTGTGACGGAAGGTTGTTAAAACATTATTTTGCATGTTAATTCCAATGATCAATATACATAATTCCCGTTGTCTGTATGTATGTATGTAAGTATGGAATAATGCTGTTAGGTGGCGCTGCGATCGATTTTGTATAAAAATATTATATGACGTCATTGTTTTATACTTATAATTTAATTTTTGAAAAGGGGACGATGTAAAAATAGGATTTGAGGATATATAATTATTATGAAACTAGACGCCACGCGGCGTAGCATACGCCGCAGACTTGCTCATGGAGAGTGCAAAGAAAGTGGAGAAAGAACGGACACAAACTACTGCACGAAGAAATCAAAACAAAGCAAGTGAACGTCGGTTGATAAACGGGAGGCGGGTAACAACAACCTCAGTGTGCACGTCTATTCGTTTACTCGCTATTTTTTATTTACTTAGTGCTGCTTTTTGTGTCTGTACTCTCCACCCCTTAAACCGTTCTTTGCACTGTCTATGATGAGCAAGTCTGCGGTGTATGCTACGCCGCGGGTCTCTCCAGAGTTTCTTCTTTTCATTCACTCACAGTTGTTTGCCAAACCCACCCCATTTTGACAACTATGTCTTTCAGGAAGTCTTCACCCATCACCAAATCATTAGCGGCGTATGCTACGCCGTGGGTCAGCTAGTATGAATAAGAATGTTTACAGTAAGCGAGTAATAGTGTGTTGTCCATGGTTACTATTTACCAAACACTAGTGCGGATGAATGCAGATTAAGTAAAGTATTATAATGCTATGTGAATGAAGTCATAAAGCTTCTATAATGGGGTCAAGGTGACCGGGGTAATGCAGTCAGTTGATTTCATTTCAATTTGGAGCCACCGTAAGTCTCTCTTTAAAATATCAACTCTTATGTAAAGTGGCTTCACTCAGACATACGAGTCGTAATTACTGAACCTAACGATCATGGCAACGATGGGAAAATTGATGCTGATGAGATGAAAATTTAAAAGAACCGTATTTAAATACCTTGGAACCACTCGCAAATTCACGACTTGTGTGTGACGTGGCTTATGGCTCATTTCTTCTCACGTCCTTGTTTTTCTTTTCTTTTTTTTTCTTCTACTTTTTTTTTCTACTGGGTGTTTTCATTATCTTCTCTACAAGATACCCTTCGTGCACTCGGGCTAGAGAAATAAATGTCTATAATTCCTGGATATGGTTAGTTTAGCTGGTGACCAACATGTTCTGATAAAACATTCCTTTAGCTTGTAATCAATGACTTTACAGAGAAACCCGAAACACACATTTATTAAATGAAATAATTTCTAAGATTTCTCAACGTAGGAGGACGGGCTACAAGCGTAGTCATGTAAACAAATAAAAATGGAAAAATGTATGTTTAAAAATATACGAAACCAGTAACCAAATATACATGTATTTATAAATGGGAAGCATTGAATTTATTTAGAATCAGAATGTTAAATCATTACAACTATTGCTCTAATTTAGAATTTAAGTTATTGTTTTGATTATTATTTATTTTTGGGTTTTTGGTGTGTTCACAAAGTCGTGTTGCCCAAATATTCATTGATTTGTTCTCCTTCTTTTCAAACCTAAAAACATCTTTTGGAGAAGTTCAACAAATCCAACTAATCTTCGAGACAGTTAGTATAGATAGTAAACTTGTCATTATTTTTGGGCTTTTTTAGCCTTCGGCAGTTTTTTGACATTGTATAATATTTTCACATCTAAAATCTGCTATGATTAACACGTAACATTGAGTAACGAAATCTAAGATGCCACAAGTCTCTAGGTAACATGGATCTGCTCGACAAACACTAAGGTAAATTATTCAGAAAATTCTCAATTTCTACGTAACTTTAAAAATCCTTTAGAGTAAATAAATAAGAGGCGTAAAAAAACTGTTAAAATCTGTATCTATATAATTCGCCAGAAACTTTGAGCAAGCAAGAAGCAGTATATATATATATATAGATACTAGTGTATTTCCCGTCAAAAAATGACGGAAGTTTTCAAAATAAATACATTTCAGCTGAAATCTATTTCTTTTGAAAAAATACACATCAAAATCAGAATAAAAAGTAATGTATACAGAACTTTTCTTTATTTTATTTATTTTTATTTTATTCATGTATTTTCATATTGCACAATTTTATGTGGAACGTTCGAAAAGAGTTATTTCTGGTGCAGTAATTTGCTGCGCTGCTTTCTCAAAATTAGTAGCGTCACGGGCAGACAGACGTGACATACATTGCAAATTATGTATGTTGATAGCAGTGTGCACACCCACACCGCACCGCACTATGCGCACCGCACTGAGACGAACTATATAGAAGGAAATGAAGTAATGCTTAAAAACAACTACCATAGTGCGCACTGCGTTATTTTCCCCCTTTCTTTGTACTATCTATGATCAATTTCTGTGGCGTATGCTACGCGGCTGTTTCGGATCTAGTATCTAAATATTTCAGGAGCGTGAAAACGTGTATTGGATCGTATCAAATTGGTTGCGCGCCAAAATTAGGGGCAGGGCATCGCACTAATCAGGATTTTTTTAAAGTTCGATGTCCTGATTGTATTTTTGTCCCAGTTACTGTAGCTAGTTTTTACCTCATCGTTTCGATTGTCGTTCGTAGAGTTTTGTATAAAACTCACTCGCGTGCAATCAACTTTATCTCAGTGATTCCTTACTGAAACAAAAATGACGCAATACTGAAGATATTGCTGTGTAGACATGATGAACGGAACTACTTCAAGTTATTTTTCAACTTAGCGGAAATACCCAGTTTATGAAAATATTTTTTTTCTTCTTCCTGCCTTTTGTTTTGAGACTAACGCTGGAAAAGTCCCAATGTTCCCACTCAAATATGAAACATAAAATGTACTTACCACAGGGTTAATCACGTGACTGATTTTGGCCAGCACTGTGGGAATGGCCGACTGAACAGGGTGGACGTCGAAGTCAGGAATGTAAGCAAAACAAATGCTCAACACAGAATAAGGCAGCCAGATGATGAGGAAGCACACGCACATGAGGACAGCCATCTGTGGACGACAGAGAGTGGACCGTGTGGAGACAAACCTTAGCCACGTGTGGACCAGCAACATCGCGGTTTCGAGTGAGTTTGCGCAACTTTCGAGCTAGGGAACATAACGATCTTTGTGTTGCCTCGACGGAGGTAAACACTTGTGCATAGATTCAGATGTGACCCACCAACAAACGTTATCATTTATTCGTGGAAAGCGAGGTATTCAAAACAACTCAGATTTTTGTAACGCTATCATAAGACAGTATCAATCAACGCCTCTCATTGGCTGGTCCTCAATTTGGTTTCTTTTCAGTTGATATTGGTTGTATTTTAAAATTTATTTGATTTTATGTCAAAAATACTTTTATACTTCAATGCTCACAAATCGACATAAAGAATGGTTTGAGAAACATTTTCAAACGATTCCTTTTTATAGTGCTATTTGTTTCTGCATTGAGGCTGTTAAGAAAGGTGTTTTATTTTCATTATAATTGATTAGTTATTTTTTTTATATATTTTTTTTTCTGAAGATACACAGCTAAAATATCCAGTATTTTTTTCTCCCTTCACTAGATCCCCATAAGAGCCCAAAAACATAATAATTTAATTCGTCAGTGTCTTGTTTCAATTTCAATAATTTCACATTAAGTTAGGAGGCGTGAGCCAATTCTTATAGGTAGGAATTTAACAACAACCACCATCATAATAGGTCTTTGTGCACATCTTGAGGGTCTTTGATGTCAATAGATTTCATTTAGTATAATTTTAACTTATTTCAAAACTGAGTACATATTTGATTGATCTACTGCTTATGTCTGTTGATGGGTAGATTTCATAACGTGACGACAAGTTAAGACATATTCATATATACTTCTATTTACCAGTGGATTTAATAATGTGTGTTTGTCTACTGGCGTCTAGATTTGATGACATGTGATGACATTTGGATGTCTAGTGGTGAAAATATTTGATGACATGTGATGACATTTAATGACACTTGATGACATGCGCACTCACACGCACGAGACGGTTCTGCCTCCTGGCCCTCCTCTTCCTCTCCACAAAGTACCGGCCCACTCTGGCAGCACTGACACTCATGTGGTACACCACACAGCCGTAGCACACCAGCATGATGAGCAGTGGCACAGCAAGCACACCAGTGAACACGGCAGTCACGTAGCTGCAAAATGTGTTGAAAAAAATACAACTAAAGATTTTCGTCAAGTAAAGGTTAAAGGAGACTAAGACATTTTTAAGTAACATTTGTTATGTAACTCCTGAAAAGAAAGGTAGTGAATTTTATATATTAAAAAAAAATTCCCATCCAATTCATTGACGTCTCCCAATTCTTCCATTCTGATGCATTTCTAAGATTGGGGGAATGCTCTCCCCTTTAGTTAGACCAATTTTACAACAATTACGGACATCCATACAAAAAAGAAAAACGGAAATGACGCGCTAGACAACATTTAAGGTTATCTCAATTGAAAGCCCTCAACTATTGGGAAGGTCGGCTGTGGCCCTGGAAGGGGGGGGGGTGCTGGTGATAGACAAGACGGGTATTGTGTTAGCTCACTTTGATTTTCCGCCGCTGGCATGGCAACAATAGTTTACAAATGACACAAGGGATAAAAGATGGTAGCAGACGAGATACTTTATGTAAGTGCTATGTGCTAGCTCAATGCGTTGTTATTAAGTGCTATGTGCTAGCTCAATGCGTTGTTATTAAGTGCTATGTGCTAGCTCAATGCGTTGTTATTAAGTGCTATGTGCTAGCTCAATGCGTTGTTATTAAGTGCTATGTGCTAGCTCAATGCGTTGTTATTAAGTGCTATGTGCTAGCTCAATGCGTTGTTATTAAGTGCTATGTGCTAGCTCAATGCGTTGTTATTAAGTGCTATGTGCTAGCTCAATGCGTTGTTATTAAGTGCTATGTGCTAGCTCAATGCGTTGTTATTAAGTGCTATGTGCTAGCTCAATGCGTTGTTATTAAGTGCTATGTGCTAGCTCAATGCGTTGTTATTAAGTGCTATGTGCTAGCTCAATGCGTTGTTATTAAGTGCTATGTGCTAGCTCAATGCGTTGTTATTAAGTGCTATGTGCTAGCTCAATGCGTTGTTATTAAGTGCTATGTGCTAGCTCAATGCGTTGTTATTAAGTGCTATGTGCTAGCTCAATGCGTTTTTTAAGTGCTATGCTAGCTCAATGCGTTGTTATTAAGTGCTATGTGCTAGCTCAATGCGTTGTTATTAAGTGCTATGTGCTAGCTCAATGCGTTGTTATTAAGTGCTATGTGCTAGCTCAATGCGTTGTTATTAAGTGCTATGTGCTAGCTCAATGCGTTGTTATTAAGTGCTATGTGCTAGCTCAATGCGTTGTTATTAAGTGCTATGTGCTAGCTCAATGCGTTGTTATTAAGTGCTATGTGCTAGCTCAATGCGTTGTTATTAAGTGCTATGTGCTAGCTCAATGCGTTGTTATTAAGTGCTATGTGCTAGCTCAATGCGTTGTTATTAAGTGCTATGTGCTAGCTCAATGCGTTGTTATTAAGTGCTATGTGCTAGCTCAATGCGTTGTTATTAAGTGCTATGTGCTAGCTCAATGCGTTGTTATTAAGTGCTATGTGCTAGCTCAATGCGTTGTTATTAAGTGCTATGTGCTAGCTCAATGCGTTGTTATTAAGTGCTATGTGCTAGCTCAATGTGTTGTTATTAAGTGCTATGTGCTAGCTCAATGCGTTGTTATTAAGTGCTATGTGCTAGCTCAATGCGTTGTTATTAAGTGCTATGTGCTAGCTCAATGCGTTGTTATTAAGTGCTATGTGCTAGCTCAATGCGTTGTTATTAAGTGCTATGTGCTAGCTCAATGCGTTGTTAGTAACATAAAGTTGTGTGTGGTATTGAAATCTGATTTGAAATGACATGTTTGAAATTGAATGCAGAACTCATATCAAACGCAAAGTTAAACTTATATTTTTAGAGGGTGATGGAATGTTCAAGTCACGAAAGAGGAATGACAAATGGGTAATACATATTTTAGAGTCATTTTAACAGCTACAATTTACTTAATTGATATACATTTTCTTTAGCTTCTTTGACACATGTGTGTAAGAAAAATAATCAATAAACTTTTTATAAGTTTTTTTAATTAAGTATTTTTTAAAAATGTATTATTATTTTTTTGTATTATTATTTTTTTGTTTTACTAAAAGAAGACTACGACAAAAACACAACAAAAAAAACACAAGACAGTTAATACTTTTCCACAGAAACCACATACAAGACGCAAACTCATCAATCTGTCCACTCACCTCTGATCCGGCATTTTCCACGCCACTGTACAAGATGTACCGAATGGCTCAGGGGCGTAACCGCCCCAGCCAAACAATGGGGCGGCGGTCCAGATAAGAGCGTAAATAACAACTCCGACCAGGGTAGCCAAAGTGTAGCGAGGGGCTTTGACCAGGGCTGGGGAAAAAACAGAAGGAATTCTTGATTCAATGTCTGCACCGAGACGTCCTCTGAAAACATCTTTAATAGAAAAATTGTTGAAGATAAAGAATCCAGCGTAAGGTGGTAAGAAAAATTATTGATTCCATATCTGCACTGCGTGACGTTCTATGACAATTTCTCCAATAAAACATTTTCGGAGATATATTATCCATCGTAAAAATTGTTCCTTTAATTTCCTCACTTCATGCAACATTTTTAAAGAGATGTAAGACAAATTTAAACACAGAAAAACAAGGTAAATGAAAAGACTGAACGGGAAATAATGTTGGGACAAGACTTCACTTGTTGAGAAGTTCTTTTGTTAACAAGTTCTAAAAATGTCTCCACTGAAAGGTCCTAAAATAGGCTCTCAAGTCTGTAAGCTTATTTTCGACATATCGCGGGAAAACGCCGAGGCGAGTTTCATTATTTTCATATTATGCAAGATCTTTATTTTTAACACGCCCTGAAAAAGAAAGAGGAAAAAATCTTATTATATCTTTGTGTTACGTAAACTGAAAAGTAAAGGCCTCGGGCGGTTTTTTCTTGGGTATTCCAAGGTTGGTCGTCTTAATCTGGAGCTATTTTTGACAAGTTACACCACAACGATATTCTTTACGCCATAAATAGCTTTCTATTACCCAATAATCTTATGACAGTCACACAGCTTAGAGTCTTCGCTCTTCACGGAATCCTATATTTCTATTTGTATTAGTATTTTAATATTATTTGAAACTTGCCTTGAAATAAATCATTTGCCTAGTTTGTCTTACAATAACAAGTTCCTCTTTCAAACATCCCCTCTAAGTCTTGTGAGGGGATATTGGAAGAAAGCGATAGGAAAATGTTTCATGATTTCTTGTTTTGACAGTCTTGATCAATGAATCGGAAGTTATGAAATAACAAAAAATATGTATTTTTAGACTTGACGTTGGTAAATATGACTTTAAATGGGAGTCGTCAGATTCTATTAGAGATTACGATGTCAGTCGTCAGATTCTATTACAGATTACGATGTCAGTAGTCAGATTCTATTAGAGATTACGATGTCAGTCGTCAGATTCTATTAGAGATTACGATGTCAGTCGTCAGATTCTATTAGAGATTACGATGTCAGTCGTCAGATTTTATTAGAGATTACGATGTCAGTCGTCAGATTCTATTAGAGATTACGATGTCAGTCGTCAGATTCTATTAGAGATTACGATGTCAGTCGTCAGATTCTATTAGAGATTACGATGTCAGTCGTCAGATTCTATTAGAGATTACGATGTCAGTCGTCAGATTCTATTAGAGATTACGATGTCAGTCGTCAGATTCTATTAGAGATTACGATGTCAGTCGTCAGATTCTATTAGAGATTACGATGTCAGTCGTCAGATTCTATTAGAGATTACGATGTCAGTCGTCAGATTCTATTAGAGATTACGATGTCAGTCGTCAGATTCTATTAGAGATTACGATGTCAGTCGTCAGATTCTATTAGAGATTACGATGTCAGTCGTCAGATTCTATTAGAGATTACGATGTCAGTCGTCAGATTCTATTACAGATTACGATGTCAGTAGTCAGATTCTATTAGAGATTACGATGTCAGTCGTCAGATTCTATTAGAGATTACGATGTCAGTCGTCAGATTCTATTAGAGATTACGATGTCAGTCGTCAGATTTTATTAGAGATTACGATGTCAGTCGTCAGATTCTATTAGAGATTACGATGTCAGTCGTCAGATTCTATTAGAGATTACGATGTCAGTCGTCAGATTCTATTAGAGATTACGATGTCAGTCGTCAGATTCTATTAGAGATTACGATGTCAGTCGTCAGATTCTATTAGAGATTACGATGTCAGTCGTCAGATTCTATTAGAGATTACGATGTCAGTCGTCAGATTCTATTAGAGATTACGATGTCAGTCGTCAGATTCTATTAGAGATTACGATGTCAGTCGTCAGATTCTATTACAGATTACGATGTCAGTCGTCAGATTCTATTACAGATTACGATGTCAGTAGTCAGATTCTATTAGAGATTACGATGTCAGTCGTCAGATTCTATTAGAGATTACGATGTCAGTCGTCAGATTCTATTACAGATTACGATGTCAGTCGTCAGATTCTATTAGAGATTACGATGTCAGTCGTCAGATTCTATTAGAGATTACGATGTCAGTCGTCAGATTCTATTACAGGTAACGATCTCAGTCGTCAGATTCTATTACAGATTACGATGTCAGTCGTCAGATTCTATTACAGATTACGATCTCAGTCGTCAGATTTCTTTACTATTATTATTGAGGAGGACCATGACGTTATCTGAAGAGGAGCAGTTTTTTAAATATTTTATTTGTAACAGAGTTGTCTATCAAAACTCGGACCGTTTGGGAATCTTATTGACCTGAGGTCAACGTGGACTGTATCCTACATGGCTTACTTTGTAACGTGGACTATATCCTACATGGCTTACTTTGTAACGTGGACTATATTCTACATGGCTTACTTTGTAACGTGGACTATATCCTACATGGCTTACTTTGTAACGTGGACTATATCCTACATGGCTTACTTTGTAACGTGGACTATATCCTACATGGCTTACTTTGTAACGTGGACTATATCCTACATGGCTTACTTTGTAACGTGGACTATATCCTACATGGCTTACTTTGTAGAGGTTTAATTGTCGAAAGTCATGAGGTGGTCCCGTCATTATTCTAGGGATTTAGCTGTACTCGAGACGTGAGACTGACAAATTGGGGCCATTACTTCAAATGGTTTGTTCTCGTATGTGATCGAACAAATGATATTGTAACCTGAGAACGTACAGAGAATATTTGTCAATAACGTGTGACAGAAACGTCATCTGTTAGCGTCCTATGACGTCACAACTCCCACATGCCTTGAAGTGCACGAAGGTTACATGTAAGAGGAGAACTTGTGTAAGAACGTTTCTCTTTGAAATCATACAAATGTCACTGTGGAAATAAAATCTTTACTTGTTCGCATTAAAATGTGTGTATCTGTATCCGGGGAATAGAATTTAAAGTCTTTTTTTTTGTGGGCTTGCACATAACGGCTTCAAATTACTTGGAAGTGCTTTCCGAAAATTGAATCTAAATAAAAGTTTATTTACTTATATTACCTGGGATTCATTTTCTTGCACCAGTTTGATCGCTTTAAAATCAATCTCTTCCTATTTAAACATTTTCAACTATGTGTCCTGGCATTTCACACATTTTTATAACCAGTTTGTAATTTTGTGACGTATGACGTGTTGAAAATTTATTTAAATGTTGACGCTCTTTCTCTGTTCCTTTTACCTTTCATAGTGGCTCTTTCCAGTTGTCTCTTATTCTCTAGGCCTTTCTCTCTCACTAGCTCTTTCTGCCATTCCCCAGGTCTCTCTCTCTCTCTCTCTCTCTCTCTCTCTCTCTCTCTCTCTCTTACTTGCTCTCTCTCTAGTTTCCCTCTCTTTCTTTATCTCAATTTCAAATTATCTCCCTTTGTCTTACTTTTCTCTCTTTCTCTTTCTTCCTCTCTCTTACCCCCCCCTCTCTCTCTCTCTCTCTCTCTCTCTCTCTGTGTGTGTCTCTCTCTCTGTCTCTCTCTCTCTCTCTGTCTCTGTCTCTCTCTCTCTCTCTGTCTCTCTCTCTCTGTCTATCTCTCTCTGTCTCTCTCTCTCTGTCTCTCTCTCTCTGTCTCTCTCTCTCTCTCTCTCTGTCTCTCTCTCTCTGTCTATCTCTCTCTCCATGTTTACGTGAA
This sequence comes from Ampullaceana balthica, assembly GCA_944989445.1. Classification (NCBI taxonomy): domain Eukaryota; kingdom Metazoa; phylum Mollusca; class Gastropoda; family Lymnaeidae; genus Ampullaceana; species Ampullaceana balthica. The sequence goes on from CALYLW010000269.1 coordinate 565,498, forward strand.
CATCTGAGCCTAATGTTTTCTTTAAAAAAACTATCCCTCCCCCCTCAACCTTATTCTGTCATCGCCAAGAATCCAATAAAGAAGATGTATGCAAGGGGTCAAAGGTCAAGCCAGTGCAGGATCTAACCCAGATTTCAACGGTGACATTGTGCATAGCCAAGACATACTTCTTTAAGGCAAGATTATTATTTTTTCAAGAAACAAAACAATTTTGAATTTATGAAAGCTTTGATCAACAAGCCAAGGTTGAAGGTCAGTCTCAGACCTTGACCCTCACAAGGCAAATGTACAAGACCGTGAAGTCTCGCCATATTTAATTGCATATTGCATATACACCTCTCCCCCTACCCCCCACACCAAACAAAAAATCTCATTTGGACAGACATGTCGGGCCTTCTTTCCATAATCGACCTTGACTTTTCTAAATGATTGAAGAGCTCGTCATGGGTTGTTTCCGGACTTCGATGTTAGTTGTTTGATTAATTTTTTTAAATGTCGGCTTTTGAATTTTTGTACAAGAAATCTTGACAAGCTCATGCTTATATGTCATAAATTCATAGAGAAACTGATTATATCGTCATTATATCCCAGACCAGCCATTGTTTGCTGTCATCAGATTTGTCCACCGTTGCATACCCTCATCCATGTGCATTGTGTCGACCAGCGTACTGTCAGTCATGTTGAGCGTATAATGAACTTGAGTATCTTGAATATGTAATGAACCTAACTATGTTGTATGAGTGGTGAACTAGAGTTTGTCTGAATAGTGATGAACATGAGGTTTTTTTCCGATTTGTAGAAATCCCACATCAAACACCAGACATAAAATATCAGACATAAAACATCAGACATAAAACATCAGACATAAAACATCATACATAAAACAGACATAAACCTTCAGACATAAAACATGAGACATAAAACATCAGACATAAAACTTCAGACATAAAACATCATACATAAAACATAAAACTTCAGACATAAAACATCAGACTTAAAACATAAAACATCAGACATAAAACATCAGAAATAAAACATAAAACATAAAACATCAGACCTCAAACATCAGGCATCAAACAATAGACATAAACCATCGGACATAAACCATCAGACATAAAACATCGGGCGTCAAACAAAACACATCAAACACGAGACAGCGAACATCAAACATCAGACAGCAGATATAATACATCAAATTTTATACTTCAAACGTAGGGCACAAAACACCAGACATCAAACAGAATATATAGAATGTAAGACTAAGGCGGATTAAAGGGGGGGGGGCTAAACGGGCTAAAGCCAGGGGCCCCGATGATTTAGGGGCCCCCAAATTTTGTATATTTTATAATAAAGGTGGACAAATGTTTTCATGAATTCCTGAAAATAGCGTAAATTAAATAAATTAACAAAATCTTATCTATTAATCTGATCACTATTCGGACCCGATTTTATAAAAGCCTGATTTTGAAGACTCAATAAGAGAAAATGTTAAAGAATATTGTTTAAATTTTTTTTAAATTTAATATCCTTTAGTTCATGTGGTCTTGTGGACGAAATTTGGTTTGCGGAGCAAGCAGTCACGCGATCGATTCCCGCTGGGGGTATAATTTTTTTTATTTTTCATTTGCCTTTTTTATAAAAAAATTGTCTTTTACACTAAATTTTAAGATACCGGCAAACAGTTATTTCTTCGTATTCGTTTTTTTTTCATGAATAATCTTTTTGGCTGGGAAAGCCGATCCCATAGTACAGACAAAGTATGAGAACTATTTAGTTACAAGTTACAGTCTTGTATTAGCTGCTAGCAATCATTTTATTTAAAGGGACGCTGGCTGGATAGGGCCCCAGTTTGAATTGCAGTGAGGGGACCTGTGCAGTCTTAATCCGCCCCTGATGTAAGACAAACACCACTCATTAAACATAATACATCAAACATAGATATCAAACATAGAACATCAAACATAAAAGTGTAATATTTTACTTATACTGGGAATCTATTTACAGTTAAAGACCAGCCGGAATTAAATTATTTTCTTAATAGACAGCCTAGCAGAAACATTTTTTCCAAAAGACAGCCGTTCAGAAATAATTTCCCCTATAGACAGCCGGGCAGAAATTTTTAACGCAATTTCCTTTGGGAAAAATTGCGTTTATATATTTGAAAATTCCGGCCTGTCTGTTCGAGCTTTGAACAGCAACTACTCCTGAACCATACCAGATAGAGGGTTCGGGTCTTTTGAAAATAAGTTAAGAAGGTCCCAAGGATGGTGCACTGGGCCAAACAATACCGAAAAGGTTCACTGGATTTACTGGAAAATCTATATTTTAAAAAAGCAGTATTTCGTCAATTACTCGCCAACCATAACATCTATCGGGTTGAAACAAACGCCAAACGATAGCTAATAATATTTAGAAAAATGTTGAAGAAGGAATTTTTTGAAAAATCTCTTTTCGTTCTACTCTCGTAATTTTAGCAGCAATTTGTAGATGGCAAATGTTTTGTTTAGTTTCAGAATTATTGATTTGAAATGACTTTTAATGGTATCTAGAATTATAGTTAATGGGCTATTTCCGCTTTGTGAATGGTAATGTTAGATTGTTGCACGGTGCGCATTATATCGGAAATTCTGTGTTGGAAATTGCTTTTAAATACTCATTCGATTTTTTATTACTATAGACTGCCAAGAAGAAATTATTTTCCTTACAGACAGCCTTGCAGACATTATTTTCCCTATAGACTGCCGTGCAGAAATTATTCCCTATAGACTGCCGTGCAGAAATTATTTTCCCTATAGACTGCCGTGCAGAAATTATTTTCCCTATAGACTGCCGTGCAGAAATTATTTTCCCTATAGACACCCCGGCAGAAATTACGTTCCTTTAAGATAAAAAAGTTTTCCTTGTATGGACAGACTCAGCACAATTTTGAGATGAATAACTCTCAAGACGCGGATATATTTATGTTTGTGCACACTCTCAGAAACGAAAATTAGATATGAGCAACTGGCACTCATTGTTGCTCCTGGCTACATCTCGACAGAAAACGTCATTAGATTATTTTATGGATCTTCTTTGAGTTCAGCGCATATGGAACAATGGCCAATATCGATATAATACGGAACATGTGGGCCTGTTTGAAAAACCAGATTTGTCATATCCATATCTCAGTACATTGGAACAAGACATAACGGTTTGAGGGTATCAAAGACTAAGGCGCCGCATTTAATGACCAGAATTCTGTAAATAAAGGAGTTTTCTTACAGAGCATTTTCTTATGGTGAATAATCTGAGTGCTGTGCGATACAGACGCGAGGAATAATAACGAAAATGTTACTCCTACTCTTTCGTGAGAATTTTATAATCAGTTATTATGTTTTTATTGTTGTTTAGTTTCAATTTAGATTTTTAGGAATATTTCTATTGCAAATTGTTTTTGTTTATTACTTGCAAAATACCCGCATTTTCAGCAAAGGCCGGGATAACATATTAAAAAAGATTTAAAATCATCGGGCACTTGGCAAAAAAAAAGAATTTAAATGCACTTATTTTAATGGAAAAATTCGCATCATAACATATAAAAACTATAATTTTTTCTAACACACAACAGCTCTTTGACATATATTTTGCTGAACGGATTCGGAGCCCACGGTTCAAACCATATTTTGTAAAAATCGACCAGTCCCCACACCCTCCAAAAACAACAAAAACAACAACCCGTGTTTCTTTCTTCGTAATTTATAATATATATGCACTAAATGAACCTGTTGAATTTCAGAATTATCTAAACGGGAATTAGAAACAGTGATGAATGAAAAAGCCAAAGCCCTCAGCCTTGGCTTTTTGTATAAACATACCTTGATTAGCTTGTGGTTTGTTACAGGCGTGGTTTTGTGGGGACATATTAGCTTGTGGTGTGTTAAAGGCGGGTTTTGTGGGGGCAGATTAGCTTGTGGTGTGTTAAAGGCGGGTTTTGTGGGGGCAGATTAGCTTGTGGTGTGTTACAGGCGGGTTGTGTGGGGGCAGATTAGCTTGTGGTGTGTTAAAGGCGGGTTTTGTGGGGGGCAGATTAGCTTGTGGTGTGTTACAGGCGGGTTTTGTGGGGGCAGAGTAGCTTGTGGTGTGTTACAGGCGGGTTTTGTGGGGGGCAGATTAGCTTGTGGTGTGTTACAGGCGGGTTTTGTGGGGGCAGAGTAGCTTGTGGTGTGTTACAGGCGGGTTTTGCGGGGGAAAATTAGCTTGTGGTGTGTTACAGGCGGGTTTTGTGGGGGAAAATTAGCTTGTGGTGTGTTACAGGCGGGTTGTGTGGGGGCAGATTAGCTTGTGGTGTGTTACAGGCGGGTTTTGTGGGGAAAAATTAGCTTGTGGTGTGTTACAGGCGGGTTTTGAGGGGGAAAATTAGCTTGTGGTGTGTTACAGGCGGGTTTTGTGGGGGAAAATTAGTTTGTGGTGCGTTACATGAGGGTTTTGTGGGGGCAGATTAGCTTGTGGTGTGTTACAGGCGGGTTTTGTGGGGGGGGGAAATTAGCTTGTGGTGTGTTACAGGCGGGTTTGTGGGGGCAGCACCTCTCAGTGGTTACAAGAACTGTTCGTCATCTTTATTGTGAAATATAATACTCTACTACTCTGCCTCTTTCGTTTAACGTGTTTGTAAATAGAAAATAATTCCTGTTTTCCCTAGTTTCCCTCAACTCCTGCCACTAATTAATAATCTATCTTTATATATAATTCTCTTCATGGTCGGACCCTGCGAGGCAACAAGCTGCAAGTATGTGCAACAGAGCATGACGAATGACCCTCGCTCGGGTCAACTAAACACTGTTGGCAAGCGTGGTGGGATGAAATAAAAAAGGGGGGGGGGAGTGGGTGGCAACAATGCATTTGCGCTCACTTGCATTGTGCCTTCACAGTAAATATGAGATTCGTAGTGTACTGGTTATCACGTCCGCCTCATACGTCGATGGTCCTGGGTTCAAGCCCCAGCGAAAACATTGTGTTTTTTTTAATTTTTAAAAATGTCTGTTTGTGCCCGTTCTTTTACCCCTTTATTGCCAACACTAGCTGAAGCTGAACCCGCGGCGTAGCATACGCCGCTAATGATTTAGTGACGGGTGAGGACTTCCTGAAAGACACAGTTGTCAAAATGGGATGGGTCTGGGCAAACGACTGTAAGTGAATAAAAAGAAGGAACTCTGGAGAGACCCGCGGCGTAGCATACGCCGCAGACTTGCTCATAATACACAGTGCAAAGAACGGATGGGGGGGGGGTGAGAGTACAGACACAAAAAGCAGCACAAAGTAAATACAAAATAGCGAATAAACATGGAGACAAGCACATTGAGGTTGTTGTTACCCGCCTCCCATTTAATACGACCATCCCTTAAACATAAACTGTGATTGGCCGACCCTAGCGAGGGTTAGACATATTTAGGGTTGTTAATTGCGTGTTGTTGTTTTGTGTTGTTTTTTTTAAACCGATTATCGATTACATGCACACTGAGGTTGTTGTTACCCGCCTCCCATTTAATACTACCATTCCTTAAACATTAACTGTGATTCGCCGACCCTAGCGAGGATTAGTCATGTTTAGTGTTGTTAATTGTGTGTTGTAGTTTTTTGTTATTTTTATAAACCAATTATCGATTATGTAACTCTGATTTTAAACCGATTATCGTTTTATAGCTCACTTCATAGAAGTTAGGGGTGTACCGAATTTCGCCTGCAAACGTCTCGAAACCAACAAAGAGTTGGCAGTCCCCCCCCCCAACCGACGTTCACTGGCGTTGTTTTAATTTCTTCGTGCTGTAGTTTGTGTCCGTTATTACTCCACTTTCTTTACACTCTCCATGAGCAAGTCTGCGGTGTATGCTACGCCGCGGGGCGTCTAGTAAATAATAAATTGATAATTTTTATAGCGCTGTATCCCAGCAAGGAGCCGGGCTCACAGCGCTTTACATGGAGATCATACCATACATATAATAATTAAATAAACATTCTTATCATAACAACCACATAAATGACAGTACGTTACATATAAGCTAAATTAATCATTAAAAAGAAATGTTAATTCCTAAACAGAAGAGGCTGCGAGAACCTCTGGTTAGGATCCTTTTCTATAAGTTTTTAGACGTGGCTGCAAGCAATAAATAAATTATGAAAGGCTAACATATCAACACCACAACTTTGTCTACCCTCAGTTCTAACACGCTAACAACACCACAACTTTGTCTACCCTCAGTTCTAACACGCTAAAAATACCACAACTTTGTCTACCCTCAGTTCTAACATGCTAACAATACCACAACTTTGTTTACCCTGAGTTCTAACACGCTAACAACACCACAACTTTGTTTACCCAGTTGTTTTTACACGCTAACAACGCCTCAAATCTGTCTACACTCAGTTCTAAAACGCTAGCAACACCACAACTTTGTCTACTCAGAGTTCTGACACCTTTACATATCAACACCACTTCATTTTCTACCCAGAGTTCTTTGTTTTCACGTGTTAGGACACAGTTTCTACCCTGGCCAATTACTGTCATTAAATTTTAATGACCTTGGCTATTTTTAACATTGAACTTAAACAAGTCACAAGGTTTGAAATAATGATACATGTTAAAAAAAGGTTCCAAGCTGATGAAGATGTATGTATTTGTTTCATAAAGGAAACTTCATTCATTATGGAAATTGACCATAAGAATCAAAGAAAACATAAGCCCTAATTAAATTTACATTCAGTGAGTTTTATTCATCTGGCTTCTAATGATGTCTTTGCTTCGCATTTATCTCTTTTATACGCAATAATATGTGAATATGCATGCAAGTGATAATGTGTGTGACTTATATGACGACATACATACTGTCCTTAAATTGACTACAAATGCTGGCCACATCAATTTTCCACACAAATTGTGAACTAAACGATCAGCCATTGACCACAAAATTGTACCCAAACGATATCACATTGGGACCAGTCGTTTAGACATAAGAGGTGAAATAATTAAAAGGATATATATCCTGCTAGATAAATGTTGGTACCAGCTGTTTGATAATTGGTGGTACCAGCTGTTTGATAAATGGTGGTATTTGCAATGTGGTAAATGGTGGTACCAGTTGTTTGGTAAATGGTGGTACCAGTTGTTTGATAAATGGTGGTACCAGTTGTTTGATGAATGGTGGTACCAGTTGTTTGATGAATGGTGGTACCAGTTGTTTGATGAATGGTGGTACCAGTTGTTTGATGAATGGTGGTACCAGTTGTTTGATGAATGGTGGTACCAGTTGCTTGATAAACGGTGGTACCAGTTGTTTGATAAACGGTGGTACCAGTTGTTTGATAAATGGTGGTACCAGTTGTTTGATGAATGGCTGAGCACGCGTACTTACCACACTGAGGCATTTTGACACTGAGCATACGCACGATGGACATAGTGGACAGCACACCGACATCGATTGTACTGAAGAGAAATCCAAAAAACCCGTTGATTGCACACCCTGAGGATATATTAATAATACAACTGTTATATCCTCTAACGTTTTAGTAATTTCACGGTGCAACATCAAAATAGCGATTGGTTTGTTCGTCTTTTTTTAATATATATAATTTTTTTATGTTTATCTTTTTTTTTACTTCTAATTTTGACAGTTTATAGCTTGTGGCCACAATTTAAGTTTTCTTATTTCAGTTTATTTCTACTATTGACGGTTCGAAGACTCTCGTTAATGTGTTTTTGAATGTATGGAAATTATAAAGGACCAACACCAAATATTAGGAACGTAGCTCAGTAGTTCCGTATTTAGTCCGACGTGGGCCCACAGTTAAAAACTAAAATACTTAATTTTTCAACAGAAACAGATTAAGTAAACTGTTTACTTTAAAGCAGCATCTTTATGTTAGTGTGTGTGTGTGCCCCATAACCTCGTGGTCGTAGGGGGTTCTAATGTTTCCGTTAGAACTTTCACGGGGCTTGGTAGACTCGGCGGCGCCCATCTCCTCTCCAAGTCAGCGGAGGACATCTTGGTGATGTCATATATCAATTGTTATAATGTTGGCCAGATCCCACGCACCTCAGCGTGTGAGGCGTGAGCACTATTGACTTCGCTATCCAGCCGCGTGTACAATTGTTATAATGTTGGCCAGATCCCACGCACCTCAGCGTGTGAGGCGTGAGCACTATTGACTTCGCTATCCAGCCGCGTGTACAGAGTTAAATTAGTTGCTGTAAGTTGACATCACGTGGTCAGATCAAATTATGTGCTGTAAGTTGACATCATGTGGTCAGCTCAAACCCAGGTTCTATACACTTTTTCCTCCTTCATTCAGTTTTTCTGTTTCCTTCAGATTTACATCACTCAATATCTAAACAAAAATCATGATCTCTGTGTACTTGAATAATGATCTTTACCTTTGTATACTTTAGCAAAATTTTCATATGTGTGTACTTGAGCAATGATCTTCCTCTCCGCGTATTTGAACAATGATCTTTATCTCTGTACTTAAAAAATAATCTTCACCTCTGTGTACTTGAACAGTGACCTTCCGTCTGTATACGTGAACAATGATCTTCCCTCTATGTACGTGAATAAAATGATCTTCCCTCTGTGTACTTGAACAATGATCTTCAGCTCTGTGTACGTGAAAAATGATCTTCACCTTCCAGTACCTCAGCAACAAATAATATTATTGTGGCTTTTGATCAACATCTCGCTTTAATATTAACTCTATACTACCAGTGGCCAAACCGAGGCTCGCGAGCCGCATGCGACTCTTCTGTGTTCACATTGCGGCTCTTCTGTGTTCACATTGCGACACTTCTGTGTTCACATTGCGGCTCTTCTGTATTCACATTGCGACTCTTCTGTGTTCACATTGCGGCTCTTCTGTGTTCACATTGCGACTCTTCTGTGTTCATATTGCGGCTCTTCTGTGTTCACATTGCGACTCTTCTGTGTTCACATTGCGGCTCTTCTGTGTTCACATTGCGACTCTTCTGTGTTCACATTGCGACTCTTCTGTGTTCACATTGTGGCTCTTCTGTATTCACATTGCGACTCTTCTGTGTTCACATTGCGACTCTTCTGTTTTTGAAAGATGTGTTACAATTATTACTGGAAGATTTTCAAGCCATATTTAATGACCCCTAGTGCTTCAATGCAGCTCTCAACAATTTGTTTATATTTTAAATTGGCTCTCAGTTACTACAGGTCTGGCCACCCCTGCTCTATACATTCAGTGTAACTATGAGTCTCCCCGCGCAAACATTCAACCCCCTGCACACAGCATGTAGAAGTTAAATAAACGCAGTCACAGTTGTCACACCGTCAAACAATTTTATTTAAACAAACATTTCTAACTGTCAAACTCTTAAACTCCCTGTACTTAAATAACGGCAGTGAACTGACAATATTAGCCGTTAGCCATTAACCATTGTTATCTTAAAACACAATGTTGTTTTTAATTTATGTGGGCTAACGAAATTTATTATAACATTTCAAATGTGGAACTCAAGTCAACAGTCCTGAATATGACTCGAGAATACCACGGGAAAAATATTCTATGAAAAATAAGTCTCAACTCCTGATTAGAAAAACAAATCAAAGAAAATAAAGTCATAGAGAATGGTCGCACTAACCCAATGAAATCTTTTTAATCTACATGGGGGTGGGGGGAGGTGGGGTGCTGAGGGAGTTGGTGAGTTTTGGGAGGTGGGGATTGAGGGAGGTGGGGTTGAGGGAGGTGGGGGATGAGGGAGGTGGGGGATGAGGGAGGTGGGGATTGAGGGAGGTGGGGGATGAGGGTGGTGGAGGTGAGGGAGGTGTGGGTTGAGGGACGTAATGTGTCAAGTTGCAGGAATATTTACTTTTGAAGAGTGTGAGTGGTTTTCTTGCTGGGGTGCGGTGATGGCGGCCTGGATGAGAATTTCCAAAGGTCACACAAATTTGCAATTTTCTTCAGCCCCGATAAACGCCCTCCTTTCTTCTCCACCTTCACCACCACCACCCCCTCCACCACCCCATCCCCCTGCTGTGTAGCATGTCTTGTTCCTTCTGTGGACCCATCAACCTCATCAGACATATGACGTTGTTTGTTCACTTTTATGGTGGCCCATTAATGACGTCACGTATACCCTCATTAGTGGCCACGTTAATAGCATAACCCAGTGTTTCTCAATTATTTTCTGTCATGCCCCCCCCCCTTTTTAGGAAGAAAGAAAACATTTCGTGCCGCCCCCCCCTCCCCCCGCGCGACTGTAAATATTATCATTTGTCTATAAAATTGTTATAAGTAAACATCTGCATAACGGTCAAACCAGCCCCCCTTTACGGAGCCTCTTGCCTGGGGGGGGCGCGCCCCACTATTTGGGAAACACTGGTATAACCTAACTGACCCTAACAACGATATTTTGATCTCTATATGTATCTATTTTCTTTTTATTCGATGAGTGTTCTCATGTAAGATCGTACCATATTATATCCTGAAATAGCTAGACTACTAGACAACAAACAGGAATTATCGTCTGGTTGGTGGAGTGTAAATTAAGGAGTAAGAATCGACAGAGATACAGAATTAACGGAATAATTATGTATGTTCGTAATGAAAATGAACTCCTTAACAGATGATCAAATAAGGGGAGGGAATCTATTTCTGGGAGAGAAGAATCGTACAGCTCTTGTGAAATCTGTTCAGCCGTCCCTTGTCAACCGCAGAGATTTAAATCCATAAATTTCAAGAAACTCATTAAAATAACTTGTTAAATGTTTTTTTTTGGAGCAGCCAACGAGACACCAGAAACAATTTAATTTAATTTGGGAAACACATTTTTAATTAAACATGTTTTTCGTTTCAAGAAATTTTTATTTCGTCCAACAATTTTCTGATGTCCTGATGTGACCTCCCGTGAGTTCAAATTATTACACAAACAATAACATTGTGCACAGTTCATCTACTTGATTTTTTTATATTTCATCATCTATTCTGGTTCATATTTTATACTATTGATTTATTTGTGTGTGTTCGTGTGTTTGTGTGTGTTCGTATGTGCGTGAGGGCGGGGCCTGTTCGTGGTTTTTATTTATTTTATTTTTTTCGGTTGATTTTTTTTTAAATCTCATCTATTGCTAGGGAATAGAAGCAACATAAATATTTATTATTTAACATAACTTAAATGTCTTGCTGGCTCGGGAATAAGTAAGTGAAAAGCAAAGGTATAAAACGTCTATGCACAGTTGCCAATAGGAAGGTGACTTTGATAAACTAGAACAAATTCAAAAAAGAGCTGCCAGATTCATTACTGGAGAATATTCAAAACTGACTAGAATAAATAACACCATTAGTTAAATCATTAAACCTTGAAACACTAGAGGATAGAAGAACCAAGAGTAAAGTAGTATTCATACATAAAGCAATTAACTCTAATTTAGAAATACAACACAAAGATAACTTAATATAACCCTCAGATAGACATAAGTATAAAAACACCTTTCTTATTCCGTATGCAAGAACAAACTCATACAAATTCTCGTTCTTCCCGTCCGGAATTCGGGCGTGGAATGGGTTGCCGGAAGAATCCAGGAAAACCAACACTTTATCAACATTTAAATCTCTAATAAAAATGCAGGACTAAACACAAACCATAGATAAGCGTAGGACGCAATAATCTTCTGTATAGAAGGAGCGTCTGTAAACAGATAAGATAAGATAAGATAAGACTACTTGAGAAATTACCAGAAATTAAGATATTAACCTCTATTGTTAAAGTTTACTTTGCACCATTGTGTCTATTAGAAGTTTAGAATATAATATTGTGTAGTTAAAGCATAAGGTGTAGGATTGTGTAGTTAAAGAGTTAAAGCATAAGGTGTAGGATTGTGTAGTTAAAGAGTTAAAGTATAAGGTGTAGGATTGTGTAGTTAAAGAGTTAAAGCATAAGGTGTAGGATTGTGTAGTTAAAGAGTTAAAGTATAAGGTGTAGGATTGTGTAGTTAAAGAGTTAAAGCATAAGGTGTAGGATTGTGTAGTTAAAGAGTTAAAGCATAAGGTGTAGGATTGTGTAGTTAAAGAGTTAAAGTATAAGGTGTAGGATTGTGTAGTTAAAGAGTTAAAGCATAAGGTGTAGGATTGTGTAGTTAAAGAGTTAAAGCATAAGGTGTAGGATTGTGTAGTTAAAGAGTTAAAGCATAAGGTGTAGGATTGTGTAGTTAAAGAGTTAAAGCATAAGGTGTAGGATTGTGTAGTTAAAGTATAAGGTGTAGGATTGTGTAGTTAAAGAGTTAAAGCATACGGTGTAGGATTGTGTAGTTAAAGAGTTAAAGTATAAGGTGTAGGATTGTGTAGTTAAAGAGTTAAAGCATAAGGTGTAGGATTGTGTAGTTAAAGAGTTAAAGTATAAGGTGTAGGATTGTGTAGTTAAAGAGTTAAAGTATAAGGTGTAGGATTGTGTAGTTAAAGAGTTAAAGCATAAGGTGTAGGATTGTGTAGTTAAAGAGTTAAAGCATAAGGTGTAGGATTGTGTAGTTAAAGAGTTAAAGCATAAGGTGTAGGATTGTGTAGTTAAAGAGTTAAAGCATAAGGTGTAGGATTGTGTAGTTAAAGAGTTAAAGTATAAGGTGTAGGATTGTGTAGTTAAAGAGTTAAAGCATAAGGTGTAGGATTGTGTAGTTAAAGAGTTAAAGCATAAGGTGTAGGATTGTGTAGTTAAAGAGTTAAAGTATAAGGTGTAGGATTGTGTAGTTAAAGAGTTAAAGTATAAGGTGTAGGATTGTGTAGTTAAAGAGTTAAAGTATAAGGTGTAGGATTGTGTAGTTAAAGAGTTAAAGCATAAGGTGTAGGATTGTGTAGTTAAAGAGTTAAAGCATAAGGTGTAGGATTGTGTAGTTAAAGAGTTAAAGCATAAGGTGTAGGATTGTGTAGTTAAAGAGTTAAAGTATAAGGTGTAGGATTGTGTAGTTAAAGAGTTAAAGTATAAGGTGTAGGATTGTGTAGTTAAAGAGTTAAAGTATAAGGTGTAGGATTGTGTAGTTAAAGAGTTAAAGTATAAGGTGTAGGATTGTGTAGTTAAAGAGTTAAAGTATAAGGTGTAGGATTGTGTAGTTAAAGAGTTAAAGTATAAGGTGTAGGATTGTGTAGTTAAAGAGTTAAAGTATAAGGTGTAGGATTGTGTAGTTAAAGAGTTAAAGTATAAGGTGTAGGATTGTGTAGTTAAAGAGTTAAAGCATAAGGTGTAGGATTGTGTAGTTAAAGAGTTAAAGCATAAGGTGTAGGATTGTGTAGTTAAAGAGTTAAAGTATAAGGTGTAGGATTGTGTAGTTAAAGAGTTAAAGCATAAGGTGTAGGATTGTGTAGTTAAAGAGTTAAAGTATAAGGTGTAGGATTGTGTAGTTAAATAGTTAAAGTATAGGTGTAGGATTGTGTAGTTAAAGAGTTAGTGTAGAGTGTAGGATTGGGTCGTTAAAATGTAGGATTGTGTAGTTAAAGTGTATTATTGTGTAATAAAGTGTAGAGTAGATTGTGTAGTTGAGTGTAGATTGTATAGCTAAAAGTAAATACTTTTGGTTTGTGTTCTTGTTGAACATACAACATGATGCATCACGCTCTCAGCCGAATGGGATCAAAACCATGACGGTGTGGGCGTTTTACGTTTAAATGTATCTTTATTTTCAGATGCACTTTCATTTCGAATCAGAAATAATCCGTTGAAGAAACAGGAAGTGACGAAAATTTAAAACTCAATCAATGCAGTCAGATATGGCATCAAAATAATCATCAGGTAATTGTCTGCGTTTACGCTTTTGATGCAGATCAACAAAGTATCGTCGATGTCATTGCGTACAGAGGGGGGTGTGGGTGAGACTCAAGCCACGCATCTCTGTCAGGCTCCAGCTAATGGGGTTAAAGGTCACGTCAATCCTGCGGCTCTCACGCCTTGGAGTAAGTCATGAGCTGCCCCCTCCCCCCCTTACCCTTAAAGACATCAGGACGTTTCCGTTGACCAAACCACTCTCCCGCAGGAGTGGCTGCACAGTCTCTGGTCTACGCTGTCTCGGTGCCGAGACCTGGTCGAGTTGACGATATCACGCACTTCCGGCTTGAGAAAACAGTCGAATATTTTATGGTTAAGGAGTACTTTATGTAAGAAAGAATACTAATGGAGTTTAAGGTCATGTCAATCCTCCGGCTCTCACGCCTTGGAGTAAGTCATGAGCTGCCCCCCCCTTACCCTTAAAGACATCAGGACGTTTCCGTTGACCAAACCATTCTCCCGAAGGAGTGGCTGCACAGTCTCTGGTCTACGCAGTCTCGGTGCCGAGACCTGGTCGAGTTGACGATATCACGCACTTCCGGCTTGAGAGAACAGTCGAATATTTTACGGTTAAGGAGTACTTTATGTAAGATAAAGAATACTCATGGGGTGTCCGTATTAACTATAACCTGGGGCGCTATTATTATTAACATATCATAGGTTCTCATTTTAACCCTTACCTCGGGCGCACTTTTTCATCAAAACATTGAGCAGAAAACTTTTACTAGCATCGAATTTAATTTTATTCTTTAGCATCGGATTAATAGTCTGATTCATGAGACTCATATAAATTTCTAATTTTTAAGTTTCATCTATAAGTATAAGCTCATGTATGACCCTCATCTGCCAATACCCATATTCACTCTTGTTATGGACAATGACCGCAGAATGGCCACCCTAGAAGGTCCACTCACCAACTTCTCCAAAAAGCCACCTGTGGGAGACCGTGGACGCGAAGGTCAAAGGGTAACACAGTACTACGGCCAAGAGGTCAGAGGTTGCCAGGGCGATGATGTAGTAATCCGTGTTGGTCACGTGATGTTGGTGGTTCCGTCCTCTCCGTAGTTTGATCAGCGTCCACAAAACGATGACATTGAGGAAGATTCCTGTTAATACTGTTGAATACACAGAGACATTCATTATTAGAACTGGGGAGTGTGGACAGAGAGAGAGAGAGAGAGAGAGAGAGAGAGAGAGAGAGAGAGAGAGAGAGAGAGAGAGAGAGAGAGAGATTCACAGTTAGAACTGGGGAGAGTGGACAGATAGAGAGAGAGAGATTAGCAGTTAGAACTGGGGAGTGTGGACAGAGAGAGAGAGAGAGAGAGAGAGAGAGAGAGAGGAGAGAGAGAGAGAGAGAGAGAGAGAGAGAGAGAGTAGACGAGTGGAGAGAGGAGAGAGACTGAGAGAGTGAGAGAGAGAGAGGAGAGAGAGAGAGAGAGAGAGAGATATTCACAGTTAGAACTGGGGAGAGTGGACAGATAGAGAGAGAGAGAGATTCACAGTTAGAACTGGGGAGAGTGGAGAGAGAGAGAGAGAGAGAGAGAGAGAGAGTGAGAGAGAGAGAGAGAGAGAGAGAGGAGAGAGAGAGAGGAGAGAGGAGAGAGAGAGAGAGAGAGAGAGAGAGAGAGAGAGAGCACCTAAAATATTAAAATACACAAATTTATAGTAATTGATTTTAGAATTTGAATTTGATTACAAAACTAGGAATTTCGTTGTTATCGAATGGTGTGTCTATATTGCATAACATATTTATATTTTATTGTCTCTCATATATAAGATACATTTCGTATTTGTAATACGAAATATTTTTATTTTTATTTATTTTTATTTTAAGTAATAAATTATAGAATTGTTTCTGAAACGCATTATCTATCTACATAAATATAATGCGTGTATAGACCAACAAGAAGGAGCCAATGTATTACGGGAGATGTTTTCATTCACTAGGCACGTTGAAAAAAAAACAAGGTTGTTTTTCGCCCTTCGTGTGGTAATTGGTATTAGTTCAGTTTCCATAAACATAACGCTTCTAATCTCCAATCTAGTTGGGGTCAAAGTTCGTTACTACAACGCTCGGTGTTACAACAAACAAACTCATCTCTTACAGTAACTTACACCTAAACAAAGACGCCATGCTTAAATCGATAGGCCAAATTTTTACAAATACTTTCAACACCAAATGCAGCCACTAAGTACGTATGAAAAGTACAAAACCAAATGTAAACTCAACGTTGTTTTTTTTTGTTTTTTTTTAAATGTTAAACGTATTTGATTAAACCTTTTAAAGCCCTATAAACTTTCCTTTGATCACCTGCATCCCCAAATCCTGGTATGTCCCTCATCCCGTGACGTGTTCTTTCCTCCCTAACCATACAAAGTCCCAAGAAAACATCAATCAAATTCTTTTAACAGCATACTTTATAGTAACGGTCGTCTCACCAGTGGCGTAGCCAGGAATTTGTAGGGATCTGGGAGCCTTGGGGGGCTTGGCCTCTTTGGGGGGGGGTGGCTGCTTACGTCAAGGGGGTAGTGTAATATTTAATGTAAAAATATTTCAGACACTCCTTTGGGGCCCCCCTCAAGTGGGGGCCCGGGGGGACTTTCGAATTTGGACCCCCTCCCCTAGCTACGCCCTGACGCATAACCACATCGAACATTGAAGAATTTATGTAAAAGTTTTTATTTTGTGTTCCCATATGCGAAACCGTGTAATACAAAACATTTGCTAATAAGTAATATACACAGTTAATATATATACATAGTTTATATATATACATAGTTTATATATAACTAATAAATAGTTTACATATCCTTATATAATAAAAGGCTAAGTTCTGTCCCGTCATCTATAGCGATTGGTCTCTCAAACACACATGACTCCTACAGCCAATCATATCAAGTTTACGCGGACGTTCAAAACGAGTTATTTTTGGTGCAGTATTTCTTCCAAGACTTTATTTTGAGTTATGCGCGTTGGGATTTATAGTCAAAAGCTCTGTTTTTACGAGTTATTTATTTTAACTATAATGAATAGTATTTTAAACGTGATGCACATGTATGCCGGTCGAGACGGCTGTTGAAGGGGAGTTACAACATGCCACCAAACGGTGGTGAAACGTTCTTGGACGGGGCTTGGTTGCTCGTATATATATATATATATATATATATATATATATATATATATATATATATATATATATATATATATATATTAAAAAATGAAGTGTTCTCAAACAGCACAATATTGAATAAACTTGCTCTTACCTATGGCTAATATGGTGATGCCAAAAGCAATGTCCCAGTAGTCCCCCATGGAGGACACAAAAGGGTCATGGTAGTCTCCCCATTGTGTTAGGTTGACCCCGGATGTGACAGATGTCACGAGGCTGGTGTTGACATATATGGTAGCCATGACGTCATGAGGATGACCATCGTCCAGGACCACCATGGTCAGCAGGCGACCCTTGCTCTTCTATCGCTCACTGTTGCACACAAACAACGACTTGATTCGACATGGTTTGATGAATTATTTCCCTTGCTGTTGCTGAGAGGGCGATCAAAAATAATTTTATACAAAACATAATTTTTAAATAAATTATTTTAAGAGAGAGTGAAATGACATTTAAAGGAGAATAGGCGGAGGAAATAAATGACATTTTTATAACTTTTATTATAATATGTATTACCAATTATTAACAATAACTAGCTATTAATTAAGTCAACAAATTCTACCTTCTAGCTTGAGTATTTCTTTCTGTTTTTTTTTCACCCGAGCACATAATTATTTAGGCTAAATGTGCAGAAATATTTAGAGAAACAATTCAAAAGTAACTTTCAGTTTTTAAGAAAAATTGACGTATGTTTGGATCGTATATTACGAAATTTGCAAATAACTGATAATTATTTATTAACTACATGGCCCGAAAGAGCAGATCTGGCAAAGGCAGCACCCGTAAGGACACAAATAAAGAAGGCGCCTCGGGGAACACAGTCTGACAAGCTGTATCAGTGGAGCATCCCAAACTAAATAAATAAATAAATATAGTTGAGTGCTACTGAACAAATAAAAATCTTTTTTGAAACACAAAACTGCACGCATGTAGCAAAGTTGTTTGGTGTGCACTTTTTTAAAAATGATTCAGAAAATTTCAGAGCCGAAATAAAAGCACACATTAAAGACAAAGAGATCTCATTTTCTCGGCCTAATGGACTGTTTTATCATCCTACGCACCTGGTGACCAGGCGAACTTTGAAATGGATCCTGGTTACTGTGTCGGACGTGCAACTAATATACCGTTTTGTCAGTATAACGCTGACACACTGGCTATTGAAGTAAAAGAAGATAAAATATGTGTTGGGCAGGTTGAAAAGAAATTCTAGTGAATAAAAGTTGTAAAAATTTTGCGACAATGTCCTGAGAACAAAATATTTCGCAACATCCGATGTATAATTTTGAAAAACACAGTTTTTACGCTGTCTGGCTATAATAATGACAATCAGTGCTGTATATCATATACAGCTCAGTGCTGTGTATTATATACAGCATTTGAGCCCAGTAAACAGTCGACAATGTCAAGGCCGATCACTTAGTCGTGCGTGAACTGTAATACAATTGAAAGAAGTTTTCTCCCTTAACCAAATGATCTCGTCATCCAAGCGTAAGTGGTGTTCAAATATTCTTCCCCATAATTACAACAGAGCAGTTCTTTCTTTATTTTAAAATCCAATCCCTTTTTTCCGGCCAACTGTTACATCATTGCTAACTTAATTATTTTAGACGCGACAGTTTCTCGGGACTACCAAAATGAAGCGAACATGAACGAGTGAAATAAAATATGTTTTCTTCTTTATTCTTTATCCCAATGTCCGTATTCGGGTAGTTACAGAGTCTCAAGCCGACGACCGATGTATTCTCAACGACGTTAATGTAACTAAAAACATTTCTTCAACTATTTTAAAACGTACCCGTTGATATCTGGGCACATGTGTTCATTTTTTCTTTACGATCAATTATCCTACCTATCAAAGACTGGGCATTTGGTAACGACAGCTCTAAAGAAGAACTGCCATAAGGTGGACGCTTGACCAAGTACTGGACGCTTGACCAAACAGTGGACATTTGACTAAACAGTGGACATTTGACCAAACAGTGGACGCTTGACCAAACAGTGGACATTTGATGAAACAATGAACATTTGAACAAACAGTGGACGCTTGACCTAATAGTGGACATTTGACGAAACAATGGACGCTTGAACAAATTGTGGACGCTTGACCAAACAGTGGACGCTTGACTAAATAATGGACGCTTTGAAATGGAAATAAGGTGTGTTTGGACAACAATATGATACCCGGCTGTTGAACACTGACACCGCACGGTACGAATGTCATGTTCTTTCTCGTCTGATTGTTCTTTTCCACCACGCACTTAGGTATAATGACTAATCACAGTGAAGGTTCTTTAAATTTCAATTATGTGATGCAGATGTTGATCATGTGGAACCACCTGATGTTAATATCTATGTATCGGTTAATGATGTATGAACAATATACATTTTTTTCTAAACTTTTTTTAATGGCCATCATTTTTCTCAGCCACACTTAAAAACTTAACATTATTTGTATTTTCTCCCTTCTTGACTGCCCATTACAGAAGGTCAATAAAAATCCTTGGGAATGTGTTCTTTTCATGGTCGCCGTCTTCTATCTAGCAGATTCCTTTCCAGTCTGCTTTACCATCTTTTTATCCTGGTGT
This sequence comes from Ampullaceana balthica, assembly GCA_944989445.1. Taxonomy (NCBI): domain Eukaryota; kingdom Metazoa; phylum Mollusca; class Gastropoda; family Lymnaeidae; genus Ampullaceana; species Ampullaceana balthica. The sequence continues at coordinate 585,051 of CALYLW010000269.1, forward strand.
CTACGATCGATGTATTGATGATTATGGCTCCTAAATTTGTTTAGGAGTTGGTAACATGTCTGTGTTATTGAAGGTGATATAACATTTGACACAAATTTCTGTGTTATTGAAGATGATATAACATTTGACGAAAATTTCTGTGTTATTGAAGATGATATAACATTTGACGAAAATTTCTGTGTTATTGAAGGTGATATAACATTTGACGTCCAATTGAGGACTTAGGTTTTATGTATTTTTAAATATTTTTTTGTCAGTCGAAAACAATAGTCATCAAAGAATTGAGATTTCACTTTTTACAGTGGAGTGAATGTTACTCGAGTTTTGACTTGAATTTTGGTATTCGATAGTAAATATACAGATCGAAGATATGGATCTGAAAACATTGTCAGATCGCTAAGGTTCTAGACTGAAATATCTTTTGTCTTGATGCATACATAGTTATTTTAACTACAAGTATTTTAAGAAAATATCCTTGTACTCTCTCGTGCTAATATTTATGTTAATGTCAACAGACAACTCCTCCTCTGCCAAAAAGCTCTTTAATGAACCCAAAGCTCGAACTCTAAATTCATGCAGCAAATTGTGAATATCAGTGTTGTGCTGAAAAGCTGAACCAAAGAAATGTCATCAGAACCTGACAGGCAATCGGAACTCATGTTTATACATTCAGAAACCGATAACTCTGCTGAACAACTATTTTCATGTCCCCTGAGGAGACCAATTTAACAAGGCGAAGCGCATATGTACTTTCCAGAATTCGCTGGAGGTTAGAGTTCAACTTAAGTTCGGAGGTCGATGGCCACAAAATAAATTGTTGTTGTAAGTATGAATACATAAATGAGTTCAACGTCCTTCGAATCGAAACCATAATTCGTCTCATTCAAACCCTTAGAGCTCAACATATCACCAAATAATAATTTCACAAATACATAAACAAGCAGCGAGGATGTGAGAACCGTGCCAAGAAACTCAACAAAATAACTTGAAATGGTAAAAAGTGTGGGGTGGAGGTTGGGGCGCTCTAGCATTTCAGCATTCCCGCCTTTATACCCATGACAGTAACATTGAGAGGGAGGACAACCCCTCCCTAGTCCCTAGGTTCCGCTTTACCACCGAACTGAGTTGTAAACCAGATATGTCTAAAATATAAAGAGATGTGACTGAAGATTGTCAAGCGTATAAGTTTATAACATAAAATAATGTTTCAAAATATCTCGTTACATATTTATTATATCAATTACAATAACATTGTTTTTTCCATTAAATCGCCAAATACATTACGTCATCTATTATCCGTCAGAGGTCATCGAATTTTCTGAAGGAAATTTGTAACTTTTCATTTGACTTAGAAGATTTCATTCCCAAATCCATTCATTAAAACCGTAAGACTTCTCACAGAGTATATGTTTTAATGTGTTAATTCATTTCAACGTGACGTTGAAAGCAATTGCTTACATCGACACGAGGCAAAGAAAAAAGCAGGGGACAAGTGTATTTAAACCCAGACAAAGCACACTTTAGTCTAGTAAGCTTTGTTGTTAACTTTCTGAAGACACTGTAAGGAAAAAAAAAGTATTTATAAATTCTTAAGAAGACATTTACTCAAAGTATAATTGAGCTGTTAAGGCCAGGGCTGTCCACCCTTGGCAAGCCTGTCTCACGAGAACTAAGCCCAACAAAAGTGCATTTGTTTCTGGAACGGTTTATTTAAAATTAAAATTGGTCGGCGCTATACGATTCCACGTTCCCCAAGGATACACATTTGTTTTCAAATTAAAAGACTCGTTGAAGAAAGGGGTGGGGGTAACAATGTGTGTGTGTGTGTGTGTGTTTGTGTGTGTGTTTGTGTGTGTGATTGTGAAACCTGATAAGTAGGTACAGTTAAGGGTAAAACGGGCTGCTATAGTACCTTGAGATACAAAATTAATTCGTTCTGGATTTGTCTTCGTACATCAGATTTTTCGGTTGATAAGTCCTCTTTTATATGTAAATTCCTTATGTTATGTGTGTAATACTCTGTGATTTTTTTATATAATTAGTATTATTTAAGATAAATACCATAAGAACATGTAGAAAAAGAAAACGATAAAGTCACCAACAACTGAATGGAAAACTTCTTAGTAAAGTGCTAAGAAAATTTAATAGGATAATTTATTAGCACAAGCTTATTAGGTCACAAGGACCGACAACTAACGTTCAAACAAAAGAGTTTTTCTTTTCACATTACGTCATGCAAACATTATTGTTGCGTTGAAGTTACACAAATAATCTCAAACCCAAAAAATGTTGTGGAATGACATCCAACATTTAAAAGAACTAATTTGCTAACTATGACCAATAGCGGCCTTCTAGAGAGAAAAGATTATTAGAGAACAGGTGAGAAAATACTTTTGAGAGAACAGTGGATGAGAGAACAGTTGAGAGAACAGTTGGTAAGAGAAGAGATGAGGAGAGAACAGATGGCAAGAGAAGAGATGAGGAGAGACCAGATGGCAAGAGAAAAGATGAGGAGAGAACAGTTGGTAAGAGAAGAGATGAGGAGAGACCAGATGGCAAGAGGAGAAAACAGTTGATAAGAGAAGAGATGAGGAGAGAACAGTTGGTTAGAGAAGAGATGAGGAGAGACCAGATGGCAAGAAAAGAGATGAGGAGAGAACAGTTGGTAAGAGAAGAGATGAGGAGAGAAAAGATGGTAAGAGAAGAGATGAGGAGAGAAAAGATGGTAAGAGAAGAGATGAGGAGAGAAAAGATGATGAGAAAACTGTTCATTGATGGTTGTTTCCCTTAGAGCTCTTTCTTTTCTTTCTTTCTTTGTCTTCTATCATTCCAGGCTAAATTCAAGAGCAGTCAGACAAGTTCAAGGTTGAACTTTGCAAGGTCAACCCTTAAGCTATATCTGGATCACTGACCGATTTATCACTCATACAAACACACTAAAACACAAACAAAAACTCGAATCGTTGAAATACGACACTCTCGAAATACTTGGTTTCACTGTCGGGAGGCCACAAGACATATTTTGTCTATGATAATGAGGGACAGGGTGGGCGGTTTTCCAGCCCACGGGTCAATCGTTAAAAAAAAACCTTCAAGGATTGATCTCAGTGACCCGGTGCTGTAAATGTTTGGGTCGCATCAAAAAGAGATGAAGTTGTGGGTCCATTGTGGGTGGCTACAATAGCCAGGGGGACATTCTTCGGTTAAGTCTAAAATAGTGGAGACCCAAGCAGAGTTTGACATTGACCCGCACGGTTCCGAGAATAGCTCAAGGGCGTTAAGCGGGTCCAACGATTCCCATCCCACGAAATACAAGAGTAAATTAAGGGGAGGGAATGCGGCCTGTTTTCTAATGTGTACTCCGGTCTTCTCAGAAATTAAATGTCCGAACCTTATACTGAAAAACATGGCCTTGACCTTTCTTTCGTAACCCGCCTAATGATGTGTTTTGTTTCGCAATTTTAAAATAAACAGTGACAATATAAACATCATTATAGAATTAATACACTTTTTAAAAAAATATTTTCTTCCAGGCTTTCCATTTATTTTTTAAATTTACCGTAGTGGTTTTTAAAGACCCGCCTATTTCTGGCATCCCAAGAGTATCCCAGAATTGCAATTAGATTTAATCTATTTTGCATTTTGCTTCCAGCGGCGCTTTTATCTCTTAAAATTTACTCTTGACCGCATCTGACATTAGTTTCAAACTTTTTCTCGTAGATATCATCGTTTCCATCTGTGGCGTTCAATCACATTTGTGTTACAGGACTTTGCACTTTAGCAAGGTAAACACTTCAATGAGCCAAGGTCTTTGTAATTTTAAGTGACAACTCTATTATAGAGAGCGGGAGTGAGTATTTCAAGTTGATCAATTGTTGTAGTTGTCCTTGAGAAGGAACGAATCAAATTCAACATGCTGTATCTACATCAATATTGTTGGTTACTTTTATACGCACTTAAACGTTACGTGTGCAGACTCTTATCTTATCTATACAGACGCTCCTTCTATGCAGAAGATAATTGTGTCCACAGACCATGACAGATGATCTGTTGGCAAGTGAAGCAGCGGCTTTGTGGGTTCCACGCATTACCCAGCCGCCTAACTAGTGTTAGGTGCCAATTCGGAGCTGGGTGACTCAGGGACGCCCTAGGCCCCGGGAACAAATCCTTGCCTTCACCTGGATTCGAACCCGTGACCATCGGTACGCCAGTCGGGCGCGCTGCCACTCGACCACAGCGTCCCCGCGTAGTGTGACTCTTACCACTACAGCTGGTGACAAATAGTTGGACAATAACTATACAGAATGTTGCATGTTACTCTCTACACTTTCTTATAACAGTAACAATACAGCTTGGTATAGGTTACTCTCTACACTTTCTTATAACAATAACATTACAGACTGGTATAGGTTACTTTCTACACTTTCTTATAACAATAACATTACAGACTGGTATAGGTTACTTTCTACACTTTCTTATAACAGTAACAATACAGCTTGGTGTATGTTACTCTCTACACTTTCTTATAACAATAACAAAACAGCTTGGTGTAGGTTACTCTCTACACTTTCTTATAACAATAACAATACAGCTTGGTGTAGGTTACTTTCTACACTTTCTTAAAACTACATTTTTTCCTCCCCCGTACAAATATCTGTTTTCAGAAAAGAAAATTTGAATTATTCATAACAGTCGCGGAACATGCCATATTATATCAAATTGATGGAGATAACTCGTGGCTTTGTTGGACATTCTAGAAATAATGTCCTGGATTTAGACCAGGTCATGTCTTTGTTCTCATTCATGGCTTTACGTTTTTTTTTGGTGTTGTTGTTTGTTTGTTTTGTAAACAGGATTTTAATATAATTTCTCAATACTCGCATTTTCATCCTGTGGCATCATTCAACTTTTTTGTTGTTATCTTTGTGCGATCTGTGTCGGCGTGCGGGGATTCACCACATTATGTCATGGGAGCTAAGCGTAAAGCGTTAATCGGGATGATTTAAAAATACCAACTTTAATACGAAAATAGAAATATTATTTAACGTGGAATGATGTTTTGTATTACTTTCTATTTACAATTGCTGTAAACAGTGGCAGCGGCTTGAATGATGCTCTAAGGATGGGAGATGGGCATTGACGATGGTATCGCTGGTGTGTGTGTGTGGGGGGGGAGCCATCTGTACAGACGGTGGTAATACGGGCGTAGTGTGACTGAAAGGACGTCATCGTCATGACTTAACATATGACTTTAATGTGACCATCATAGTCATGACTTAACATGTGACTTTAATGTGCCCATCATCGTCATGACTTAACATATGACTTTAATGTGACCATCATAGTCATGACTTAATATATGACTTTAATGTGTCCATCATAGTCATGACTTATCAGTATATGACTTTGACGTGACCATCATAATCATGACTTTTCAACATATGACTTTAATGTGACCATCATCGTCATGACTTATCAACATATGACTTTGAAGTCAATTACACACTCTTGCCTATCGATTTGAATATAAAAACGTTGTGATGTTAGTTTGAGAACCTCTGCCATCACCACGTTGTAATGTTAGTTTGAGAACCTCTGCCATCACCACGTTGTGATGTTAGTTTGAGAACCTCTGCCATCACCTTGTTGTGATGTTAGTTTGAGAACCTCTGCCATCACCACGTTTTGGTGTTAGTTTGAGAACCTCTGCCATAACCACGTTGTGATGTTAGTTAGAGAACCTCTGCCATCACAACGTTGTGATGTTAGTTTGAGAACCTCTGCCATCACCACGTTGTGATGTTAGTTTGAGAACCTCTGCCATCACCACGTTGTCGTGTTAGTTTGAGAACCTCTGCCATCACCACGTTGTGGTGTTAGTTTGAGAACCTCTGACATCACCACGTTGTGGTGTTAGTTTGAGAACCTCTGCCATAACCACGTTGTGGTGTTAGTTTGAGAACCTCTGCCATAACCACGTTGTGATGTTAGTTTGAGAACCTCTGCCATCACCACGTTGTGATGTTAGTTTGAGAACCTCTGCCGTCACCACGTTGTGGTGTTAGTTTGAGAACCTCTGCCGTCACCACGTGTCGTGTTAGTTTGAGAACCTCTGCCATCACCACGTTGTGGTGTTAGTTTGAGAACCTCTGACATCACCACGTTGTGGTGTTAGTTTGAGAACCTCTGACATCACCACGTTGTGGTGTTAGTTTGAGAACCTCTGCCATAACCACGTTGTGGTGTTAGTTTGAGAACCTCTGCCATAACCACGTTGTGATGTTAGTTTGAGAACCTCTGCCATCACCACGTTGTGATGTTAGTTTGAGAACCTCTGCCATCACCACGTTGTGATGTTAGTTTGAGAACCTCTGCCGTCACCACGTTGTGAGGTTAGTTTGAGAACCTCTGCATCACCACGTTGTGATGTTAGTTTGAGAACCTCTGCCATCACCACGTTGTCGTGTTAGTTTGAGAACCTCTGCCATCACCACGTTGTGATGTTACTTTGAGAACCTCTGCCCTCACCACGTTGTGATGTTACTTTGAGAACCTCTGACATCACGACGTTGTGATGTTAGTTTGAGAACCTCTACCATTAACTCATTGAGCTGATTTCTGGAGTTGTACTACACCGGACGAGTTGTCTGACATGACCTTGACATTAAATACATCCTGGTTTTCTCTGCATGGGCCCCGATAGCAAACAAGACCATGTTCATTATCTCTTTCAATTCTCACTCTGGGGCCTCGCGACCCCGTTTGTTCTGTTTTAATTAATTCGTTTTCATTGATTTCGATAATATTTAATGGAAATTGAGGAGGGGAAAATGTTAACGATTAAAATATTTGAAATCCAGCAGTAATTAGTCTAGTACACACATGGACAGAACGCTTTTATAACAATGAAAATTGTTGCTTAACAAAGTTTTTATGGTTATTCGCTGTTAGTAACTTACTTAAAGTTACAGATAAATCATGACAACTTGCTAATGGCTGATATGACTCATAAAATCGTCATGACGTCGCGTGTAACGGGCGGATGGCTAGAAAACAACGACTTGAAAATCACAGTTATTTCTAACAGAACATGTCGGCCGACGCCCTACGACTAGTTTTGACATGCACCCATGGATGAATTGAGCAGTTGTGAATGTTATGGCTAACGAGGGGGTGTTTGACTGAGTGGATGGATAAATTGATGAGAGGACGTCCGGCATAGACTTTTCTAACGAAATCAATCGATTATTGAGGAGCAAAAGACTCGTGTACCGAAGGAGTGTGGGCGAGGGGAGAGTGCACGTGGACAGCAGCTACTCTGACAGGTTTGACATTGCGCAACGGTGGTCACGCCATGTATTAGACCTGTGATAAATGGGACGTAGAGTTGACTCTACATGGGACGGCACGATCTCGTGTGGCCTGGGTGGGGGGGGCTGTAGGGGGGGGCGAGTGGAGGGAACTTTTGGGGTAAAGTCAAGTCAAAATAATAATTGTTGTTATTGGACGGCGAGAAGAAATGGTAGAGTCAACGAATTATTAATATGGCTGGTGCATTACCCGTCAAAAATGACGGAAGTTTTTAAAATGAATATATTTCAGCTGAAATCTATTAATTTTGAAAAGAAATACACATCAGAATAATAAATAATGTAATACAGAACATTTATTTAATTTCATTTGATTCATTTATAATCATATTGAACAATTTTATGCGGAACGTTCGAAAAGTGTTATTTTGGTGCAGTAATTTGGTGCGCTGTTTTCTAAAATTAGTAGCGTCACGGACAGACAGACATGACTGACGTGACAGAGATTGCAAATTATGTATATTGATAAAAGAACAAAACACAATTCATTTGATAAGGGAGTCCTAGTGAGGTGGTCGATACGTAAATGATTTGACAGCTTGTCTTATTCGGAAGTCATTATTCTGATACACCGATACCAGTGGTGTAGTGGAGGGTGGGCGCGGGAGGACTTCGCCCTCACAACTTTTTTGACAAGGAGGGTGCGCCCACCCCTGCATGGAGGGCATGCAATTTCAATTAACTTTAAAGCTACTGTTATATTATTATTGGTGTTTCAATTTTTTCGACAATTTGACTTTTGACTTTTGAGACTGTGTTAGTTGTAGAACTTATACCTTTGAGAAAAATACGCCGCGTGAAAATGTGAAATAAAAAAAAACCCGTAAAAAAACCAAGTTTTTGACTATAAATCCTTTATGTACGAGAAGTAACTAAAAGAATGTTTATGATAATACGCAGCGCCAGACCATCCAGAAATACAAAATTGCAGTTGTGTCGTAAAACATGTTTAATATAATGCGCACCGATCAGGAATATGTTTATAAAAAGAGTTGTCAATAAAATACGCACCTTATTGCGCGACAGATAGGTTGTTCAATATAATACGCACCGCGACGCTCTATTAAAAAAAATAGCATGATACATAGGAATAAATAAAATAATCTAAAAATTCAATAATTTAATTACCGTACATGCGATCGATCTGAAATTTTGATACATACTTTTTATCATCGCCACCATACTGACTGCTAAATTTCAGCTCGCTAGCTTACGAGGAAGTGGGTTAAAAATCGATCCAAAGTTTTGGCGACAAGCAATCAAGCGTGCAGACACCACGAGTTAATATAAAGGATTTAATATAAAAAAACCGTAAAAAACAAGTTTTTCACTATAAATCCTTTATGTATGAGACGTAACTAAAAGAATGTTCATTATAATACGCAGCGCAAGACCATCAAAAATTAAAATTTGTAGTTGTGTCGTAAAACATGTTTAATATAATGCGCACCGATCAGGAATATGTTTATAAAAAGTGTTGTCAATAAAATACGCACCTAATTGCGCGACAGAAAGGTTGTTCAATATAATGCACACCCTTACACTCTATCTAAAAAAATAGCATGATACATAGGAATAAATAAAATAATCTAAAAAATGAATAATTTAATTACGGTACATGCGATCGGTCTGAAATTTTGATACATTGTTTTTATCATCGGTACGAAACTGCCTGCAAAATTTCAGCTCGCTAGCTAACGAGCAAAGTGGGTTAAAAATCGATCTAAAGTTTAGCGACAAGCAAGGGCGGGTGCAGACACCACGAGTTAATATAAAGGATTTAAAAAGAGAGCCCTCCAACCTCTTTTTTGGGGGGGGACTACACCACTGACCGATACGGTAACACAACAAAGAATGAGGAATAGAAAGAAAAAAAACTTTCTTTCATGACGTTTCTTCTCATACACATGGAAGGATTATTATCAAGCAAACAGGAATTAAAACTAAACCCAACTAATTCCTGAATATAAAAACGCCTGTAAATGTTAACAATTAAATAAAATGATGTCCCTGTTTAATAAAACCAAATATCCTCATTAAGCGACAAGACATATTTTCCTACGGAGACATTTCGACTGGCCATGTTATGTTTTCATACTGAGGCACTCCGACTGGCCATGTTTTGTTTTCATACTGAGGCACTTCGACTGGCCATGTTATGTTTTCATACTGAGGCACTCCGACTGGCCATGTTTTGTTTTCATACTGAGGCACTTCGACTGGCCATGATATGTTTTCATACTGAGGTACTCCGACTGGCCGTGATATGTTTTCCTACTCCAACTGAACAAGATCAAATATCTACCATTAACGACCATGACATGTTTTCCTACGGAGACACTCCAACTGACCGAAATTCTCGGATACATGCTCAAGGTTGTCCATCCCTTCGGACTCCAGAGACTCAATGACGTCATTCCTGATCAAAATATTGTTACCGCTCAACCTAAATTCGAGGTAAGACCATCTGAATATATTGGTATTACTCTTCAAGTCCGTCTCACAATGGCGTCTATGAGTCTCATACTGACATACTTTGACCTTAAATGTCCATTCATTCAGACACGATGAAGAGAAATGGAAAACAAAACGATCTGATTATTCTATTTTTATCACGTGTCATTTATTAAAGTTTTTCAAAAAGGAACAATCATAGGCCTCTAAGTTTTCTAATTTACTTAATTTCAACTCATCGGGTAGAAAAGTTATGTTATTTGCTGATGGTTTATAATCTGTCGAAAAGTCAGTCAGAAAAATACCGAATGTTTTCTTTTTTATATATATTTTTTTAAAGAATTAGATGGATTACAAAATTAGGAAAGTAATTGTAGATTGGCTTTTGATCCAAAAAAAGAATAAACGGTTTAGATTAATCAAAGAAAGAGAAACAAATTAAAACCAGTTATTTCCTTCATGGAAAACCACTAATCCAACTAAGGATGAAAAGTTCTTCAGGATAATACTAGATGAGATAATCATAATGAAATCAACATGTTGAACCAGGCAAAAGATCCAACAAAACTTTAGGTTGTACACTATACACTATGTAGGTTACACTTCACACTTAACACCATACACTGTACATAATATAATTTAAACTGTACACTGTACGCTACATACGTTACACTAAAAATTGTGCACTGTAGTGTATACACCATACCCTTATACATATAATGTACGCTACATACGTTCCCAAAAAAATTGTGCACTTTAGTGTATACACCATACACTTATACATATACTGTACGCTAAAAAACTACACATCGCATACTGTACAAAATGACAAAAAATTACACACTATGCATTACCTATTATACATTATGCACTTTACACTTTACACTCTAAATTATACTCGTTATAATGTACTATATACATTATACATTGTGCACTATGTACACTTATACATTGTGCGATATGTACACTATACATTATACATTGTGCACTATTGTACACTATACATTATACATTGTGCACTATGTACACTTATACATTGTGCGATATGTACACTATACATTATACATTGTGCACTATGTAAACTATATATTATACATTGTGCACTATGTACACTATACATTATACATTGCACATTATGTGCACTATAAACTATACATTTTAACGAGTTTAAACGAGTTAGTACGAGATAATGTACATCAACTACTCAGAGGTGTAATCACACAACTACTAACGTAGAGCTCGCGTTCTTTAAAATCAATAATGCAAAGATAATGAGATCTATTCCATTTGTTTGTTTTTTTTTGTATTTTTTTTTATAAAAGATACTTAAAATTGTATAACATTACAAAACAGTGGCTCATTGCCTGGTAAACTGTTTTAAAATATGGAATTCAGATAACCAATGACACAAATTTCAATAAATCAATTTTCATAAAATATCTCTCTTACTTTACTAAGTCTGATTAGAATAATTCTGTTTATATGTTGTGTTATTTTATGTTGAGATTAAAATCGTGAAAAGCTGTTTGTTATGAATGGGGAATATTGAGAAAAATTGAAGAGTTGCTTTTTAACGTCGAGACAATATACTACAGAACTGGTTACATTTTAGACACTTTACAGCATGACTGCTTAAATTAGAGTCAACTTTGCAGCTGGAATAACAAAAAAAATATTTAGACACTTTACAGCATCGCTGATTAAAGTTGATACAATTTACAGCATGACTGGTTAAATTTGAGACAATTTACAACAGGAGACAGGAGTAGTTAAATTTTAGACACTCTACAGTCTGACTAGTGAATATTGAGACAATCTAAAGACTCACTGTTTTTAAAAATAATTAAATACAGCCAATCTAACTAATAAAGTTTGAATATTCTAGAATTTATTTTCCCAAGATTTCTAAAATCGTCTATATTAAGCAAACAAGATTAAGGACTGTTTCTTACATCATAGTTATCAACTCGAGTGGGCGGAGGAAATCTGTTCATCTATTTATGGGCTACTTTTTGTTTTATATAATTTCATTGCGTTAAACACGGTTTAATTTAATGTCGTTTTAATTGTATTATGGATAAATACAAATAAAAATGTGCAAAATTTATATTTCTTAAAATTTATTTCTTAATCTTATTTTTGTTGGAAATACATTTTATTTTAAGGGGATATATTTATTTTTTTATAAATAAATTTCACCTCCAAATATCAGGGACAATATCGATGGAGACAATTTTTTTACCGTTTCCACTAAAAGTGGTGATCAAACACGTGCGTAATGAGAACCCTTGTTGAAATGATAATCCCTTTATAATATAAAAAATTATCTGACAACATAAGAATGTCTGAGAAAAATGAGATTCTACATTTAACTGAGAATTTCTAGAGAAGTGAGAATCTCTAATGAAATGAGAATCCTATTATACAAGGTCAAGGTTATAATTATAAGGAAGATTTAGGTTTGAAGATTAGCGTCATGTAAAATGGGATTAAAGTGCTTGTATTTTATTTATGTTTACCTCGTGGGGGGGGGGAGTTTATATTCATAAAAGACGATTATTTTTAAATCCCTTATATTAACTTCACCGCCGCCTCTCTCTGTCTGTCTATCGTGATCTCTGTCTCTCTGTCTCTCTATCTTGGGCGGGCGGAAAAACAAAAGTAAAAAATGACCCACTTCCCGTGATCCGATCGAGCTGAAATTTGGCACACGGACCCGTCTCACCTAACAATGCATCGTATCAAAATTTCAGATCGATCGAAAGTACCGTAATTAAATTAATGCATTTTTAGTTTATCCTTATATAACGTATGTAATTCAAATTCACTGTTTGTTATTGTGTTGTTTTTTTCACGGGATTGTTCAGTCACGCGTTGACGCGACCCATCGAAGTACCGGCGTGCTTTTGTTTACATTTTACGTGTCACGCTGAGCTCGGTCAAGCGATCGGTGACCATACTTTTCCCCTCTCCCCTCTTATGACATCATAATTAACCCTTGATAAACATTCTTGTTGAAAATCTGAATACCACTGGAATTCTCCTTTATATGTCATCTTTTAACAAACTACGCATAAAGATAAGTATGTTGACATTATTTGGTTCAAGTGATGAGCGGGTCTAATTGACAATATAACCAGCCAAGCTGAACAATCATTCACATGGAACTGAGGTAACTTGTATGCAAAAAGCGGTCTTGGCAAGGAATGAAATTATGGGATATCGGTGTTCATTAAGTTTCCACCATTGTAGAGGGTTAATGGATTCACGAATTTCCATCTCCATTTTGTAACATAGTAATTCAACAGAAAAGCTGTCGTCATTTTCTGTCTGTGAGTCAAACTCCATTACTGCCATTAGCTTAATACGCTTTTCATTTGGTTTGATAAGTAGGCGGAGTGTTAGAACCATGGTAGGCAAACTTTATCAACATTTAGAACATTCCCGCCAGTCAATAGTTAAAAACCAAAATGTTCGTGTATGCGTCAGGAAATTTGTTATTATTTATCGACCACTATTTTTATTATTATTTTTTTACTTTTCGACTTCCAGTAATTTTTAAGTGATGTGTCGATTAATCGTTAAAAAAATTAATCGTTAAAATTTTTAAAGATTAATCGAAAAATTAATCGTTAATTTCCGCAGCCCTAGTATTTTTATATCTGTCATCAAGTTTTCTATACAAAGTTTCTATCCACCCAACCAATAATCCAATTATTTAAATTAAGTTTATATTATATAGCAATTATATCAAGAAGACATTTCGCGCCCACTGCTCCGAACAGAGTACATTGTGTAGAGTCCAAACCTCTTCAACATTTCTGGTCGATGAAAAAACAAGCCTCCCAAAAATTTTAGCCACAAATCTACACGGAAAGTTGTCTGAAGCTCTTATACAATAACAACATTCTAGGTCCACCTGCCCGACACGTTATATGATGTTAATTTTTTTTATCTTAAAAATCTCAAAAATTTGTCCGTAGGCTGTAATGAGCCAATAAAATTTCAGCACTCTATCTACATGTGAAACAAAGGATCTACTGGTAAGAAACTGATCGGATAAGGAAACATATCATGCCCCCCCCCGGGCCCCATTCACAAAAAGATAAGCATGTAAAGTTTAAACCTGCTATAATTCTTTGTTAATGAGCTATAATTACTGAGTTTGTAAAATATCAGCCCTCCGTATACACGGGAAGTTGTGGCTCGTAAAAGAAAAATAGGTAATTTCGGGCCCTCCTCTACAAACGGTCCATAATGCAAAGCTCAAAAGTACTTAACTTAAGTAACCCTAAAAGAATGAGCCTGGCAAATATCAGCATTCTTTCCACGCGGGATGTTGAAGAGTCAGTTTTGAGAGTTTGCCTCAGAAATACGACATACATCGGCCCCACCAATTATATTATTATTTCCCAAGCCTAGCCAACTAGAGCAGCTTGTGTCGTATATCAGCCCCATCAATTATATTATTATATCACAAGCCTAGCCAACCAGAGCAGCTTGTGTCGTATATCAACCCCATATATTATATTATTATATCCCCAGCCTAGCCAACCAGAGCAGCTTGTGTCGTATATCAGCCCCATCAATTATATTATTATTTGCCCAAGCCTAGCCAACTAGAGCAGCTTGTGTCGTATATCAGCCCCATCAATTATATTATTATTTGCCCAAGCCTAGCCAACCAAAGGATCTTGTTTCGTGATGTTTCAACATCACTTACTTATTTTTACACAAAACATAAAATCACTTTGTTTTTTGTTGTTGTTTAGTTTTAATAAGAAAAGATTTTGAACTGACAAACGAAGTCTTAGTCTTAATGTGAAATGTGTCTTAGATCATAAAACACGGATAAAAAACTACAACCCATAAAAAAAGTTTTTGACTATAAATCCCTTATATATGAGACATAATTAAAAGTACTGATTGTGTTCAATATAATACGCACCGTGCGACAGACCCCTATGACGTCTAGGGCTGGAGTGAACCTCCAGTGACCCGTGGAGGTCAACTATAGCAGACGGCTACAATTGCTACATAGTGATACATAGAGATAAACTAAAAATTCATTAATTCAATTACGGTACATTCGATCGATCTGAAATTTTGACACAATGCATTGATAGGTGGCACAAGTCTATGTGCAATATTTCACCTCAATAGGATCACACGAAATGGGTCATTTTTTAATCTTTTGTTTTTCCGATGGTTTGACCACGACAAGACGGTGGAGTTAATATAATAAGGGGATTTAAAAAGTCAAACATTATAACTGCTGTCAGCCTCTCTCATTCTGCAATTGGCTTGTCAAAAGTTCAACGTCAGATTTCCTTCTTATTTTTATAGACAAATATTGAAAAATGTTGCTTAACAATGGGAGGGGAAAAAAAGGGGGGGGTGTTAAAGTTGGGCTTTGATTAATTAAAGTTAAGTCACCATCAAACACACAGCATGGTCACTCACCATCAAACACACTGCATGGTCACTCACCATCAAACACACAGAATTGTCACTGACCATCAAACGCACAGCATGGTCACTCACCATCAAACACACAGCAAGGTCACTCACCATCAAACACACAGCATGGTCACTCACCATCAAACACACAGCATGGTCACTCACCATCAAACACACATAATTGTCACTGACCATCAAACACACAGCATGGTCACTCACCATCAAACACACAGCATGGTCACTCACCATCAAACACACAGCATGGTCACTCACCATCAAACACATATCACACGGCCCCCTTGAGTTAAATCTTAGTCTGGTAGATCAGTTCTTGTTGTTTCATTATTTCAAAGTATTTTAAAATCACTAGCCTTTTCTTTTCTTTTTTTCCCCGCTTTTTTCTTCTTTTATACTCTTCTGTTCAGGATCTCCTTTTCCTCTTTAATCATCCAAGTCCAATCTATTTAACCTCACCCACATAAGCTATCACGTGACCCAAAGCATACCGCCAGAGCGCAACTCCTCATGTAAACCACACCACCATCTCAAGTCTCCTGTCAACATTAGACTGGCGGTAGTTCGCCCAGCGGTTGATCTTCAAGATTCTTTAAGTTTTTTACCCACCGTTTTTATCCACATTCTCGGTGGCAGAGCTCAGGTTTAGAGAGAAGTCCACGGTGTCGCCTGGTAATGTTATTACGTTTCTATCTAAGGGCCAGGGTTAATATTGAGTTTAATGTTAGGGTTGTTGTTAGGTTTAATGTCAGGGGTTATTGTTAGGTTTTATGTTTAGGGTTATTGTTAGTTTTAAAGCTTATGGTTATTGTAAGGTTTAATGTTAGGGTTATTGTTAGGTTTAATGTTAGTGTTATTGTTAGGTTTAATGCTTAGAGTTAGTGTTAATTATGTTTAATGTTATGGTTATTGTTATGTTTAAAGCTTAGGGTTAGTGTCGTGTTTGTTGTACGTAAACAGGGAGCAGTCGGTTAAATATAATCTTTTATGGGTATGAGCGAAGTGTCTATCCCCCTCACTCTTCCTCTCTCTCTCTCTCTCTTCCTCTCTCTCTCTCTCTCTTCCTCTCTCTCGTTCTTTCCCCCTCTCTCTATCTCACTAACTATTCCTCTCTCTCTCTTCCTCTCTATCTCCCTCACTCTTCGTCACTCCCTCTCTCTCTTCCCAACTCTACTCCCTCACTCTTCGTCACTCCTTCTCTCTCTCCCTTTATATCTCCCTACTCTTCCAATCCCCCAATCCTAAATGCAAAGAAACATTTTAAACAGACTTTCAGGAAGCTGTTTTAAAAAAAAATAGATTGCCGCGTGTTGTCGGAACAAATACCACTGAAGTATGTCATCTCTTCTGTAAAGACTGTTCCGTAAAGAATGTTCTGTATAGGGATGTACCGGATTCAATTTTTTTTAAATCTGGCTGGAGCCGGATTTATGAGGTGAAATCCGGGCCGATGCCGGATTTGTAAAATTGGCCGGATTCCGGATGTGCCGTAGCCATTATATACATATATATATATATATATATATATATATATATATATATATATATATATAATATATATATATATGTATGTATGTGTGTGTGTCTTAGAGCTCTATTGGTCAGCCGGGGTAATTATCGTTGACGGATCAAAGATGGAGGCCGCGTTGAGGACGGTACTATTGCTAGGTTGGAAACTGTATACACCGCCCGATTGTTTTAGTTTTTTTTTAATTTAAAGTGAATTTTTCCAAAATGGAAGGTATTAAATAAATTACGGTTAGGTTGTAGTGCTTCAGACTCTTACATAATTACAAAGATGGCGGCCTGATCCGCTTAACGATAATTCACCACCAGCCGGATTTATGAAGTAAAATCCTGCCGGAGCCGGATTTGTAATAATGGCCGAATTCCGTAATAGCCGGAGCCAAAATCCGGTACGCCCCTAGTTCTGTAAGACTGTACTGTACTGTACTTAAGACTTAACTCACCTCATCACTTTGCTACCGGTACCGACCTGGCAGACAGTCACACTTTAAGGAAAAGGGGGGGGGTCGTTGTTGGTTCGGCTCCCGTTACCTTGGTTCACGGCCGTATATTGATTGGTGTCACTGAACGTGGCTGGCCAGTCACGTGGTGGTCAGAGGAACGGTTGGAGCCCCCCCCCCTTTTCCTACTCGGGGCAGGTGGGGGGGGGACACACGACGTAGAAAATTCTCCATTCAAAGCTACTGGTTAGCATCATGCTGAATTACTACGTAGAAACTCACCGAGACAACTTAATACATATGTTCTCAAATAATTTAAGGCCACGACCTTTGCGTCACGCTTGTCCATTTACTGTTGCCCACAACCAGCGGTAAATGAAAAAAATAAAGGGCTGAGTGTTAACAAGTTTTTGTATAGTGCAGGGAGAGAGAGAGGGGGGGGGAGGGAAAGAGAGAGACGAACACAAAGAAGGTAGTGAAAGGCCAGGGGAGAACCAGAACCTAACAGTATAGAGAAAAGGGAAGAAAGTATGCATCAAGCAAGATTATCGGTACTGAAAAGGCGAAACACAAGCAACCAAGGGGGTAGACCTTGTGAGTTGTAGGTGGGGTGGTAAGGGCAAGGGTGGGTGCAACCCGGAAGACCAAGATTTCTGCCACCCACTGTTCGCAGCAGCGTGAATCCAATGTTATGGCGAGAATGCATCTCTGTTATAAACTCTTTTATTTATAAAATTCGATTAAGGTATTCGTTAGGAGTCCTTAGAAAAAAATCACTAAATTCCGTCCAGTGACCAACAAAGTTCATAATGTAAGTAAACAGTTACGGTAAACCAAACTTCTCAATGGAATAGAACCAATTGAGCAATAGATAAAACAAGTTTAGTAAATACTGGAGATTATTCAAAATGGACAATAGTAACACCATTAGTTAAATCATTAAATCTTGAAGCACTAGAGCAGGAGTGGGCAAACTTTTTAGGGCGAGGGCCACATTAGTAAGAAATTAAACATCAAGGGGCCGCACCTAACCAAACTTTATCCTTGATTCAAGTACAAACTTCCGTCTGTATCATAAATTTATTGATTTTTTCGATATTACCGCAGGGGCAGCAAACAACTCCGTAGCGGGCCGTAGTTTGCCCACCCCTGCACTAGAGGATAGAAGAATAAAGAGCAAAGTAGTAATAATACATAAGGCAATTAACTCTAACTTGGAAATACAAATCCGGGATTCAGACATGGATTGAGTGGCCTGATGAAACCAGGAAAACAAACACTCTATCAGACTCTATCAACATTTAAAACTCTAATAAAAATCTTCTGTATGGGACCCATCCACCAAAGAAAACATTGATAAACTAGAACAAATTCAAAAAAGAGCTGCCAGATTCATTACTGGAGAATATTCAAAACTGACAAGAATAACACCATTAGTTAAATCATTAAACCTTGAAACACTAGAGGATAGAAGAACCAAGAACAAAGTAGTAATCATACATAAAGCAATTAATTCTAATTTAGAAATACAACACAAAGATAACTTAATACAACCCTCAGATAGACATAAGGACAAAAACACCTTTCTTATTCCGTATGCAAGAACAAACACATACAAGTTTTCCTTCTTCCCGTCCGGAATTCGGGCGTGGAATGGGTTGCCTGAAGAATCCAGGAAAACCAACACTTTATCAACATTTAAATCTCTAATAAAAATGCAGGACTAAACACAAACCATAGATAAGCGTAGGACGCAATAATCTTCTGTATAGAAGGAGCGTCTATGAACAGATAAGATAAGATAAAAATGTAAGACTAGATATAAACCATCGATATGTGTAGGACGCAATAATCTTCTGTTACAATGATCGTCTGTAACAGATCAAATAAGATAAGATAAGATAAGATAAGATAAGATAAGATACGATAAGATAAGATACGATACGATACGATAAGATAAGATAAGAGATACAACAAACAGTGAAACGTTAAAATGTGTGATTGATAAAATATACTTAGCAAATATATCCAAAAATTGTGAGATAGACATTACAAACTTAGCAAATATGTTTTTTTTTAACTTAACCAATATATAAAAACAAACTGGAAATATGTTTTTTTTTAAATTGTTAAAAACTTAGCCGAATATATAGTTCTAACAACAAAATTTTATATTTAAAAAAAACTTACCAGACATAAAAACAAAACTTAGCCGATATATAAAAACAAACATGGACAATATATATAAATACAAACTAAGCAAATAGATTTTTCAAGAAGAATTGGGAGACAACATTATAGATATGAAGATCATAATTGGGCGGCGCATGGAACAACAACGAAATACAGTGACTTCCGATTCAAACAAAAGTCGTGTCAAGTATAGCAGTTTTAGGCCAACTTGCAAGAATTTAAGGAAGAGGTAAAGTGATTAATAGAGATACTGTCCATTCGTCTACGTAGTGTTCCAAACGTTAGCTTCTGTGACTTATTCAGGTTTACCAATGTAACACTGGTACTAACAGACATTTTATGTAGGGGGCATTTTATAGCCGCGAGCTGAAAAGCAAGTTATTCTAAGTCTTTTTCCTTCCTGGTTGTCTGCCTGCACTCAGTGAATTACGTCTACAACTTAAGCTAACAGAACGTGGCAGCTTCTACATGAGCCACGGCTACATCAGTGCTACTTACTATTAACAGCTACGTCAGTAGTCAGTGCTACTTATTGTCTACAGCTACATCAGTGCTACTTACTATTAACAGCTACGTCAGTAGTCAGTGCTACTTATTGTCTACAGTCTACAGCTACATCAGTGCTAATTACTATTAACAGCTACGTCAGTAGTCAGTGCTACTTATTGTCTAAAGCTACATCAGTGCTACTTACTGTCTACAGGTAAATGTATAATATAAAAACAGGGTATTAGTAGGCCTGACAGGACGTAACACAACAGCGAACGTTTCGGCAAAGAGCCTTCCTCAACGGTCAAATAGTACACAAATGAAACGAATAAAACGAAATAATAATAATAAAACACTTAGCTGCGGTAAAATCCAAGTAGTCCAGTAGAGCTGTGTACAGCTACATCAGTGCTACTTTTTGTTTACAGCTATACATCAGTGCTACTTATTGTCTACAGCTATACATCAGTGCTACTTATCGTCTACAGCTACATCAGTGCTACTTATTGTCTACAGCTACACCAGTGCTACTTATTGTATCAACATTAAGTGTATGGGAATAGTTACATTCTTAACTCTACCTGAACTCAAAGATTTCAACTTGGTCTGTTTCAAATAGAGGAAAATATTCCAATACACGACAGCGCTTCCCGTTTTTTCAATTAAGGGAAATTTGTTTGTTGAAAATTCAGCCTTGCCTAAACTTAAAGCAACGTGAGCTGTTATGAAACTTTAATCGCGCGCTTTTTGCTTTTCGGTCAATGAAAATTTTAGTTTTAGCAACACTAATGGGTTTTTAAGACTAATATAAATTTAGCTGCCAAATTTGTGGTTGATGTATGATGACGAAACGTGAAATTTTTTAGAAAAAGTTGTGTCTAAATCCCGTTTTTTTTGGAGGATTTCTTGCAAAAATATACAAGTGCACCAATGTGAACATGTTCTTTGAATTTTATGAAAATGAATTACCTTTCCTGAAACGATCACATGGTATGAGAGGACACCGAATCTATCACAAAATATCCTTGATATGAAGCTGTGTACTCCAGTATTACATTCACCACCACTTTCATCAACCTGTCATCAGCACAAACTGTTTCTCACAACTAAACATTGTTGCGTTCTTCCATTTGTTTCACAGGGTGGGTCGTTTTTATTTTTTATTTTTAGGACCCATTTGTGTGGGGTGTAAATAAATTAGGGGGTGGGGTATGTTGGCCTATATGTGAGCGCGGGAAAGACAACTTCGTCCCGTTCGCGTGATGCCCCAGTTTCTCTTGGCAAGAGAGGAGAGAGCCAAGCGCGATGACCGGCCTACAAATTGTATTGATTCAGTTGATGGCGAGCTGTGGAATCAAAGTGGTGCATGCAGGGCGAACTTGGGTTCACCTGCTGAAACTGAAGTGCTCCAAGCTTGGGCTTACTTTTTTTTCCTTTTAAATAAACCCAGACATCAATAAGTGGTGAGTGTATGGTGTGATTTGAAAACGTGCCATCAAAAAGAGTTTTTTCTTCTAATTTACATTAAGTATCAATATCTTATTACTAGAAGGGACGGCTAAAAATCGTTACACCACGGCTACCCCAATATTTGTTGTTTTTTTTTAAATTTGTGCGTAACTTTTAAGCAAAAGATGTATTTGAAATAAACAATGCCTTTACCGCAGGGGTGGGCAAACTACGGCCCGCGAAGCCAGCGGTAATATCGAAAAAATAAATAAATTTATGTTAAAGATGGATGTATTTACTTGAATCAGGGCTAAATTTTGTTTAGGTGCGGCCCCTTGATGTTTCACTTCTTACAAATGCGGCACTCGCCCTAAAAAGTTTGCCCACCCCTGCTTTACCGCTAATATTCCATTTCACTTATATAAACCCATATCAATTTTTAAAATAAATGTCCTTTTTTCTTTTGGATTTGAGTTTTTAAAATGTTTTATTATGAGTTTAATTTGAAATAAGATTATAGGAGAAAGAAACCGATGAGGATGGCTGCTTTGTGGGGCGTGTATCACCGTTAAATGTTAAAGATATATATATATTAGGGCTGCGGAAATTAACGATTAATTTCTCGATTAATCGTTAAAACAATTTTTATCGATAAAATTATTTTAATCGATAAAAATTCGATTAAAATTAAAGAAAATATTTATAATATTTTAAAAATTTGTTACGTACAAACTTCTCCCGAATAATATTATAATTTATTTTATTACTTTATGTGGACCGGCAGACGTCAACTAAAAATTTAAACATATAACTAGAAAGTTGAGCAAAACTTTTGTTTTTAAGCTAACTGCGGATGGCAAAGTCGAAGATGGGTGAAAAAGTTTACTGTGTTCACTGCCATAAACAATTCTCTTTTAAAGGATCAAATACATCGCTGACGTACCACCTTTAGCACAAACATCCGATCAAGTATCAACACATTGTCATAAAATTTAGTTCAAAATATTCTTAATTTTCAATGTCCGTGAGAAATGTTCAGTTAAATGACGTCATAAATTTTTATTTTTGGCTTAAATCGAAATTATTAATTAATTAATCGTTAATTTTTCAAAAGTTAACGATTAAATTTAGATTAATCGATAACAGCCCTAATTTATATTTATTTATTACTTCGCCTTATTTAAACTCGGGGGAAAGGAAAGCCAATAATGAAATTGAAACATTTTAGGAGTTTTTTAAAAATTTAGATTAAATCTTTCAACCAATTTTGTACATTTATAAAATTAATTTTATATCAATAATCCTTCTGTTATTTAAAGGTATGATTTGGCAACAGTTACACGCCTTATGTTTTATGTGAACAACAAAAAGTTAGTAAAAATAGCGTCATTAAATGTTTTCTGTACGATTTGTTTCAGTGTAGTCTTGCAATTACATGTTAGCCTTTTTGATCCCTTTGAATCTTCAATATTTAAATTAGCAAATTGTTTAATTTTGAAAATATATTAAAAGTTTTAAATCTTATAGGCTAATTATAACTCAAAATAATTTCTAAAATACTTAAATGATTTTGAAAAACTTGGTTTTAAAAATGAAATCGTCATTTCAACCTTTGTTAAAAATGTATATTACTTTTGGCTTGTGAAACCAAATGGCCACTGGAATGTTTAGTGTACACAGCTAGTCAACAAAATGGCGACCGGCATGTGGGAGGAAATACTGGCTGTCTTGAATGAAAACCGCCGGGAGTTGAATTTACAGGGGCCAGCTATAAATAAACGAATAGAAGAAAGAGGCTTAGATGAAAAACTATTTACATTGTCTGGATTAAATTTACTAAAATTGGCTGGAACTCCATTAGAAACTATTCCAGTCAAACTTGGAAATCTTGTCAACCTAACTTCCCTGATGCTAGAAAACAATAAATTAAGAGAATTACCCGATACAATCGGTGAATTAACATCTTTAAAATTTCTAGACATTTCGGGGAACAAACTTGAGAAACTACCAGACACTTTGTCAAATCTTGTTAACATTCAGTCATTGAATGCTAATTTGAATTTGCTGGCTTCATTTCCAGATGTTTCAAAGATGAAGGTTCTCGCATATTTGAGCATTGCTAGAAATAAATTATCAAGCTTGCCTGAAGGTATTTGCGATCCTAGCTTGATACTTTTAAGTACTATTGATGCAGCTAACAATGAAATAGTTGCTTTACCATCTGAAATATCAAATCTTTCTCATTTGATTAAGTTGGATGTTACTGCTAATAAGTTGGACACTTTGCCCCCTGAACTTTCTGAATGCCCAAAGCTGAGAGAGGTTATTATAGCTGAAAACAAAATGAAGGATAGGAAGCTTTTGAAACTCGCTGAACACTCTACAAAAGCATTGTTAAACTATCTTAAAATTCAGCTTGAAAAACAGCAGGCACTGGAGGCTGGCAATAAAAATAAAAAAGTTGACAAATCAAAGAAAAAATCAAAGAAAGGTGGCAAGAAAGACATTGAAGATTTAGAGCGGGACATCATTTCGGTCTTACAATTTGAAACAGATACTGGATTTGTCATATCCGCGACCCCTGCTGTGATGAGTGTACGGCAGTATCTTGTTTGCTGTATAATCAGAAACTTGGATTTTAGCAAATCAAACAATATGTTCAAAAGGTTTATTAATTTGCAGGTGGGCATAAATTATGAGACATAGATTTATTATTACTTTAAATTCATTAATAAATCGAAGTGATTATTCGCACGGTTATGGCCGTGGGGATAATGCCGAGTATTATCCGCACGGGACGTCGGCGCATGCGTCTTCTATGTTGAAAAAAAAACGCGCCCAGGTGTAGACAAAATAAAAGCCAATATCACTGGATTTCGGCTAAAATGTGTAATTAATATTAATATGCTAATACAAATTAAAATTTCATGATTACTAAAGTTTTAAAGTAGCACTGCCATAAAAATGATTGGTGTCCAATTAATGACAATTCTTATAATTTTAAAATAACAAACCTAAATCGTCAGCTTCTCCAGTTGAGTGGTTAGTCTGAGCTTAGTTCCAAAGTGCAAGATGGTATTGGTATGCGGATCGAATCCCAGGACGGTCTTACTGTTATTTAGTTTTTTGTTGGTTTTACAACCACAATGAGGATGTTTGCAAACACTCAAGCAGGCTCCTTCCCAGAAACATTTTATTATTCCCCCACCTATGTCTGTCTTATGAGTCTTATCTATTCTGTTACTCACTGTTACAGACTCTCACTTTGAAATTTCTATGCTATACCGTATAGCATACCATTATATTATATTGTCTTTCGTTTTTCATGCTTTATAAATTAAATTAATTAATTTATGATGATTACAGGTTTGGGGAGAATAATAATTAGCCTTTTTAATAACATTTAAAGAACCTCGTCCAATTATGAATGAAAGTTAATAAAACTACTTTATAATATTTAGAATAAAAATACAAAGTTCGAGTGCACTGGAACAGTTAATAATAGTTTTAAATCAGCTAAATCCATGTCCATAGTATTACTAATTAATTAATGATTAACTAACGATATGCAGGTCCCCTAAGATTATTTATTGATTATTGCTAAAATGGATAAAAAATATAAGATTCCAGTCACTCGAAAGATGGTTAAAATGACAATTTAATTATTTTTATACCCCCCAAACCAAAATATGTCAATAAACAATGATACATAAATAATAAGCAGTTAGTAATAAGAATTTAGATATCCTTTGGCATCATTCTCACGGTCAAAACCGTGCGGCAGTGCGAATAACGCTAGGCCTTATCCGCATGGTTTACCGTGCGGATAATGTTGGACATTATTCGCACTGCCAAAACCGTGCGAATAACGCTTACCTTAATAAATTGAGCAAAGTTATTGGTGAGTTGAGATGTGTACACAGTTGTGTCCGCTAGAACTGGCGAGAACTCAATTATGTTGTGTAAACACTATACTCAGTTAATGCAGATGGTGAACCACCCTGTTTTATCTGTGCATAAATTTATAGATTATTTTGATCAATATTTAAAACTAATAAAAATGTAACACTAGACATAAACCGTGGATGAGTTTAGGATGCAATAATCAAGTAGCTAGTACATTAAGAATTCAGCTACTCTAGCCCGCCACGTCGCGAACGTTGGTGACACGTTTTTTCCTCTTGCACGTTTCCCGTCAACATTAAAAAAATGGGGCATTATGTTTATTATGCATCTATGCTATGTAGCCTTACACACTACTACACAGACTGAACCTACTGTCAGCTGGGTCGTGGTATCGCGTTGCTGTACACGTGTCTCGTGTGACGTTAAGCGAGAGAAAAGCGTGTTACCGCTTCCCATAAATCCAAGAATTGAAGTTGCGGTTAACCGGTCCTGGAAAAACAGGGCCAGTCCTGATCTGAAGACCGGTTAACCGGATAACCAGTTAACCGTTAATAACCTTAGTATAGAAGC
Organism: Ampullaceana balthica; assembly: GCA_944989445.1. NCBI lineage: Eukaryota > Metazoa > Mollusca > Gastropoda > Lymnaeidae > Ampullaceana > Ampullaceana balthica. The sequence goes on from CALYLW010000269.1 coordinate 610,924, forward strand.
AGCGTCTAGTAACGGATAAGATGCATATTGCAGGCCTGCCAACCCTCCCGATTTTTTCGGGATTATACGGATTTTTTACCCATGCTTACGAAATCCCGATAAGACCCTTAATCTCCCGATTTTCCGAAAAAAAAATTCACCATGAAAAATCCGAATGCGAAAAAATTATAAAAAGAAAAAGCTAATACTAATAATGGCGGTGATGTATTTCGAAAATGAAAATGCCACTTCCTAGGTTTTTTCCTGTACTTCCGTTATCCAAGCGAACCGCGATATCTAACTATTTCTTCGTTGGCCATCCGATCGTACATTATTCCTTTTACCAGCCTAATAAAAAAATTTAAAAAATTCAGCTGTTCTGTGACTTTTAAAAAAAAATGGATACATTTGTAAGGAACGCTGCTAAAAACGGTTTTCCAGTGACTGAGCTTCAGAGTGTTTGTACTAGTACTAACTAGACTAGTCTAACTAAACAAATAAAGAAAAGACGTCATTGGGACATTCGTTTTCGAAACAGTATCAGTATTTGGAAAAACACTCGCCTGTGGCCGTGGCGAAACATTTGCAATCTGTGCCAGACCTAATTATCTTTTGAAAGTGGTGGGTTCAATAACAATAAAAAATAGTTTAATGCAAAAATTACAACTGCTGATTAGTAAAGTAAAAGTAGTGAATCTACATTAACAATTACTTTGTTATTATTGTTGAAGGCATAGGAAATTCAGATATGACATGGAAAGTTTTATTTACCATCCTACTTTTTGGAAGAAATAAAGATTTTTCTAATACCTATCTTTTTAATGCCAGATTCAAAGAAATGTTTCCAGAAAAATTACAATGAAACAAGAGCAATCATTAATTCGGTTAATTCAGATGAATGATACTCTTTCTAAAGTTTCTAACTATAAACTAATATTTATCTAAAAGCAAAGCTAACTTCAATTGACGAAAGAACTGTTCAAGTTCAAAAAGGCCACTAGGGAAAAACATGGTTATTCTCTCGTGTATCTGAATGCAATGTAAACATTTCCAGTATTCTGTGATGTTCTGTAGACACTTAAATTAAAAGATAATGGATTTAACTTATTACTTTATATTTATTTAGTATGTAGTTCTTAAACCAGCGCCGTGGGGTGCTGCAACGCCGCGCGTGGACCCCTCTACAGATTTTTTTTCTTGGCAGGTTGGCAGGCCTGATATTGAGAGAGATCACATTCTAATAGTTATGGTTTGTCTTGAATTAATTTACTGGCTAAAATTACACCAGGAAAAGTAACTTCTGATGATTGCAACTTCTTCCACATATCTAGTCTAGAATTATCAAGAAATTTTCTACCTTAGCAATGAAATAAATGTACTGGGTGAATAAGATTTTATCATATGTCCTTATCTGCCTAAATTTATTTGTTTTTTTAAGATCGTGGCCAATGACAAAGGCCTATTTATACACATTCTATAAAAAATGTCATATTCTTTCCAAAAAGTTTTTTCAATTATATTTGTAGATTAATGTATTTTATTCTACAGACTAGACTACATGAATCTATTTGTGAGAAACGTCAGACTGCAACTATTGCTACCCATGACTTGAAACTTGTCAAAGCTCCACTGGTGTATGATGCTAATTTACCACATACAATACAGGTCAGAATTTTATTTGAATTATTAATTTAGATTTATGTGTCATTGTTCTGATCTAACTCATTCATGCAAAACTTTACTATATTATATAACAGCCAGAGATACTTAATTGGATTTTTTAATTATAGCAAAGATGATGTGTTTTTTTTATTACTTTCTATTCATTATTATCATAAAGAATATTATTTTTAAATCCCTTATATTAACTTCACTGCCGTCTCTGTCTCTCTCTCTGTCTTGGGCGGGCGGAAAAACAAAAGTAAAAAATGACCCATTTCCCGTGAAGCCATCGAGCTGAAATTTGGCACATAGGCTCGTGTAACCTAACAATGCATAATATCAAAATTTCAGATCGATCGAACGTAAAGTTATTAAATTAATGCATTTTTAGTTTATCTATATACGACGTATGTAATTCAATTTCACGGTTTGTTTTTTTTTCACGTGACAGCCCGGTTTGCGCGTTGACGTCACATGGTCGATGTACCAGCGTGCTTTTGTTTACATTTTACGTGTCACGCTGAGCTTGGTCCAGCGATCGGTGACCAGACATCCCCGGGTTATAAAGCAAATGGGAGTTAAGACAGATTCAGTCTGTAAACTGTAAATGTTTGTCGCGTTTGAACATAATCAATACTGTTAGTTATGTCTCATATATAAGGGATTTATAGTCAAAAACGTTCTTTTACGGGTTTGTTTTATTGTGATATTAATTCAACTTGTTTTAAAACTTGATTAATGGCACAAAGAATAAAGAAATCCATGACCATCAAAATTAGCATACATGTTCAGAAGAGCTAATATAACTACATTTATCTATCATAATTCTGTGGAAACACACTTATTGAGAACTGAAAAATTGATTTATAATTGTTGTTAATTTATTTCTAGGCAAATAAGTTAAAAATCTCTTTGACAGATCACCCCATTGTTTAAAACTAAAGTCACCACTGCTGAAGTTTTGATGAAAGAGCTAAGAAATGAGGCTGAGGCTTTTAGAAAAGAGAAAAAGCGAAGCACATTGAGTGGCATTCATAAGTAAGTAAAAAAAAACAACCTTTTTTGTAGAGTTTCGTACTGCTTATAAACATTTTTAATGTATCACATTGATATAGATTCATTTTTCCATAGTACTTGTGTTAATTTTTAAATTAATCTTAATTTATATAGGCCTACTATTTACTACCTAATTTATTTTCTTTGTTTAGGCTTAATTAAGGAAAATGTTCTTTCATATATTATTTTTTAAATTACCTAATAGTAATAGATGTAATGTTTAAACTAGTAAAGAACAATTGTTTTTGTTTGTGGGATTCATGGGTTATGAGAATTAAGGAACTTTTTTTCCCCTCAATTTCAAGTATCTCATAAAATTAATGTAATGACATTACATTGATATGTGAGTAAAGTAATGTCGAAATTTCTCTTTTAGGTATCTAGACCTCCTGAAAGATAAAAGTCATTACCCTTGTCTTAGGGATGCAGATGGCGATGTTATCTCATTTCCTCCCATAACAAACAGTGAAAAAACAAAGGTAAAAATTAGGACTGCGGAAATTAACGATTAATTAATCAATTAATTTTTAAAATTTTAATCGATTAAAATTAATTTGATTGTTTAAAATTTAAGAAAATATATTTTTATTTTTTTTCAATTTATTAATAATTTATATTTTTTGTTACTTACATAGTTTTCCCTCGTATTATTATTATTATTTATTTAGATGTGCATACATAAAAAAAAAGATTTTTCTTCCTTATTTCTTGCATAGCAGAATGAATTTGCTGTGTTACATCACAAAATGTGGGAGCCATGGAATATCTGCGACTTAACCAATTGCGCAAAATAATGAATCGCGACTCAACAGAAACTATACATGCGTTATAAAAATTTAATTAATCAATTATGCAAACTTAAAATGACCAGAACAATTCTAGTTAAAAAAGAAAAAGATCTGAAAATTGAATCTGTCTCCATTGGGTATATGGGTAGCCTTATATTAAGTTATATCATATCAAACTACCTTTGTCTGTCTGAATCAATGAAATTGTACCTTTTAAAACTTTCTATGCTCTCCTTTTAAAACTTTCTGTGCGTTGGCTGTGCTTATTCTCTGTCTTAATGGCTCATGATCCATGCTTTGATAAGTTTGACTAAATATTGTTGAGGGTTATCTCTTTTAATAGACTGATCAAATTAATAAATAAGCTCAAACCTCCACCCATCAAGAATTTTGTGGATGTAGAGAAGCAGACAGTGCAAGGATTTATGTGTGGGATGATGTAATATTTCTGTGTTCAGCCACAGCTTTATAGAATTAAATGTTAAAGTTTTGCATTAAATATGAAATGGCAAATGTCTGTCATTTCACAATATCTTAAAAATAAGGATTCGGTGGTCTGTGTAATCGGGCATTCTTAATTTTTTTAAACCATAAAATCTTATTTATTCATAGATCTCAAAGGAAACAACAGATATTCTTGTTGAAGTGACAAGCTCAGCAAATTTCGACATCTGCAAGAAAGTCATGGAAGAATTGTTGAAAGAAACACTGCTTATTGGTGTGGGAACTCCCTCAGAAGGTAGGCAAAGTTGCAGATATTTTATCACCTTGCTGATTACTATTATTAATAAATTGATATTCGATAAATTTATGTTAAAAAGTAAATAAACCAATATGTATGGAAAGCAATTTTTTATCAAATTTTTTTCAATTTCTTAAAATGAAATGTAAAAAGACAAGGACAAGGCATCTGAAGTGGAAGGAGAGGCTGAACCTGAAGTGGACACCAGCCGCTTGCGCTTGCCACAGAAGCTTACAGTGGAGCAGGTCAAGGTCATAGATGCCCAGGGAAACCTACGAGTGATCTACCCATCCAGGGTGGATTTACAGAATCCAGCTTTTGATGTTATTAGGAACTATGAATGATTCATTACTTGACATCTAACTTAAATTTCTGCGTGTTTCACCATTCTGACCTGGGGAATGTGCAACATTTTGACAAAAGTTTGGTTTTTCTATTATTCAGTTTTTAGTTAGGCATAGGTGTTAATTGAGTACAAAAAATTTGATAAGCATTGAAATGGTTACCAAGTCTCAGTTATTTTGAGAAATTTTCAAGATTTTTAATTAAGTATTTAAAGAATTAATTCAATGAAATGCTGTGGGCAGTATGTAAATGGTAAGTTTTATGACCAACTTATGGTGATTTTCTCTATTAGATCATCTTCAATAATGTACATTTTTATTCAAACAAACACCCATTACAGTCTTCATGCAATGCATTTTTTCTGTTGTGGTTTTAAATATCATCAGAAAATGTTTACAATTCAATGAGTGACAATGTTATTTCCTTCTCTGTGGAACTGTTACAAGTATTTTTTATTTACTTTAACAAATTTTTCTTTATTTTTAGCCTCTTGCTGTCATTATTAATTTCTGACAGCACAACAAATTCTAGAATTTATTTTAAATACTGTTAACAACTTTGCAAGCATTCATTTATTTTAAGATGTTAGGAACGTACTTACAGGTAAAATAAATTTGTTTTTAAGGAGTTTAGACAATGATGTTTTTATCAACAGACATTATTTTATGAAGGGATGTAACAGTTGACAAATGATATTCTTCACAATCTGGGTATTTACCACAAATTTAGAATGATAAACATTTAGGGTAATAAGATTGAACAATATTATTTATTATGGTTAATATTGTCTGTAATCAGATAAAATATAAAAAAATATAAGCATACCAGACGAAAATTAATTTTATTTCAATAATTTTGTTCAGGTGACACTGTTAAACCTTGTGTATAAATTGTTCTTTGACATGATTTTCAACTAAATTAAACTTCAATCTTCTTTCTTAGTATGAATGAAATAGGTTGTTAACCGCTCCTCAGATCAGAGGAACGGGCCTGTTTAAACAGGACTGGTTAACCGTAGCTTCAATTAGTCGGTATTAGCTCATTACCCAGAACTAATTTTTTGTTGTGTTACGGCAGAATATCAGAGCCAATATGCGAGCGACTGTGACATCATTTTCTTAATATTCCAGTATATAAAAATATACACGTCATCACTGTTAGTGCAGTTAGGCTAGTGAACGATTTTTTAATTATTTTTTTTTAATTTGCTTAGTTATCGAAGCATAGTATGATAATTAACACACAACGCGGCAGTCATGTCAAAATGTGATTAACTGTGGTCAAGGCCGCGAGTGTTACTTATTATATTACAAGAGGAAAGATAAGCCTACCAGATGGTTTACCGGTCATCAAATTCAATTTCTGTCTTATATTGACAGTTTTCCTGCTAATCACGTGAAAGGCATTTGACTTAAAATTACCACATTGATTTAAAATTTGAGGTTTTTTAAAAATGTATCAAGTGTGGGTTGGAAAAAAAGTACAGCCCATGAGAGCTGAACACACACTGGTGATGTCACATGCGCTTTGATGTCACCATCAGACAGCGTGAGTCGAAAATTCGATACATCCTCTTGTTTGTTCTGAAAAATTCGGACTGGACAGTAAAACAGTCTTGTTTGTAACGGTTAATGGGTCCTCAAAAAAAACGAACCTGACACTCTTTGATAATATGCCGTTTTAATACTTTTCATACATGAAAATGAAAAATTGAATATTAATCATTACAGTTTGCTTCTTTGTTCGGACTTTTTAAAAAAAAATTTGCTGTGTTGACGGCATCGCGGCAGAGAGCTGAACACTAGCGTCAGTGACAACACAGACGCTTTGATGTCACATCAGGTGGCGGGAGGCGAAAATTTGATGCATTTTCATGTTGATTTTTAAAACATAGGAAAAATTCGGACTGATGGTTAACCGGTCCTCAAAAGCGAGTGACCTTAACAACCTTAGAATGAAATTAGGATTGGTCTTATAAGATAATATAAAATTTGAAGCTCTCCCCGTTTGTAAATTTAATCTTATGGTATCAATATTTTATCTATATAAGTTTTCACTTGAATTAACAGAAGTTTAATTCTTTTTTTAATAATATTTTTTTAATGGTTTATTAGTATTGGCGTGCAGCAGCAGAGAGAAACTTAATTAAAAGAAACAAATATTTGATACAATTTTTTAAAAAACCATTAAAGAAAGTGGCATTATTTAAAATTCCCTCCTCACAAATAACAATTGGGACATAAACACAATAACTTATTTTAAGTTGTGTCTTACATGTTGTAAGTTTTATCTTAAGTATTATTAGAAGTTAACAAAAAAAGTATGAATGAAATAAAATTATGATACCTTTTAAAATGTTGTCGTTTATTTAATTTTTTTTTCACTTTGAAAACGTTTATTTAAAATACCAATGTCACATCCAACAAACCAATATTGAAACTAAAGTTGTTTTAAAAAAAATAGGAATGGTGCCTAAGTCTTTATCACCAGAAAAACTAAGTGTAGGACTTGTTGATATCTGTTAAAATCAGATCTCCTACATAAGTTTTAAACTGTTTTTGTTAAGATGCCATATCAAATATTCAAGTATGAATTACCATTAATAATTATAAACTAACAATAGCCAAAGTCTGTATACCAATACAATTTTAAATACTTAATCTGAACAGCAATTTTAAAACTGAAATACAAGTTGTTTTTCTTCTCAAAGAGTAACAAATGAAAGCTTCAGCTTCTGGTGTTATATTCTGTAAATGTTTAGTGAATTCATCACCAGACATCAAACACCAGTTCATAAAGAAACCTACTGACACCACGCAAACTAAATGTTACTGTAAAACCAACTAGTTTAGGATGGCACGTCTCATGCACATCATCACTGATATAGTTTAGATCATGCACACCATCACTGATATAGTTTAGATCATGCACACCATCACTGATATAGTTTAGATCATGCACACCATCACTGATATAGTTTAGATCATGCACACCATCACTGATATAGTTTAGATCATGCACACCATCACTGATATAGTTTAGATCATGCACACCATCACTGATATAGTTTAGATCATGCACACCATCACTGATATAGTTTAGATCATGCACACCATCACTGATATAGTTTAGATCATGCACACCATCACTGATATAGTTTAGATCATGCACACCATCACTGATATAGTTTAGATCATGCACACCATCACTGATATAGTTTAGATCATGCACACCATCACTGATATAGTTTAGATCATGCACACCATCACTGATATAGTTTAGATCATGCACACCATCACTGATATAGTTTAGATCATGCACACCATCACTGATATAGTTTAGATCATGCACACCATCACTGATATAGTTTAGATCATGCACACCATCACTGATATAGTTTAGATCATGCACACCATCACTGATATAGTTTAGATCATGCACACCATCACTGATATAGTTTAGATCATGCACACCATCACTGATATAGTTTAGATCATGCACACCATCACTGATATAGTTTAGATCATGCACACCATCACTGATATAGTTTAGATCATGCACACCATCACTGATATAGTTTAGATCATGCACACCATCACTGATATAGTTTAGATTGATCAGAGTGACTTACTTCCCTTGAAGTAAGAAATGTATTGTCTCTGTTCCAGTCCATATACCAACGTGCTTACCTTGCACCACCGCAATATTAATTATCTCTAAACTCTAATCAGGTCATTATTGCCAAAACTAATGTCTTTTTATTTTTGGTTTTTAGCAAATTTTTAATGATATAAAAACGGTTTAAATGTCATATGTTTAAGTTCTTGACAATGTTGCCGTGATTAAAATGTATGTACATGTATTTACTTAGGTGCAGAAAAGTATTTACTTAGGTGCAGAAAATGAATATGCACAATGTAAGAACCTTATCTAAATTATTTAAGGAAAATGAAGATGAAATAAATAGATGATCAAATGGCAATAAAGACAGATTTCTATGTTACTTTATTTTAAAAGAAACCTTAACAGTTTTAGTTTGTTTTAAAGATTGCAAGACTAAATATATTAAAGAAATTACAATTTTTTTTATAAATAACCAATTGTTGGCTCAATGAAAAATTCAACTTCAACAAAATTAAGTAAAGATTCACAATAAAATCTACAGTGGAAGTAATGTAGTATACAACAGAAGATAATTACAGCGTTGAAGTATGTACAAATAATATCACATTAATGACTTAGGGAAATAAGTAACCAAAAATTATGCTTTACTATTTCCCTTGAGCTTGAGACTGATTTTATCAGTGTGTATGTGTAATCCTTGAGAATGTGGTTTGATTCTGGATCTTTCAAAAACAATATGCCATTGGCTGTGCCTGTTGATTTTGTCATTGTACTTTGAAGAGTCTAAGAACAATAGGCATCGTGTAACCATCATCTGCTTGCAGAGTAGAAAATCAAGAAAGGTTCTAAGAGCAATTTTTTGTTCAATAAAATGGCGAAAGTATTACATGTAGTTAAATTTTATACAACACAGATACCTTGGATTCCATGGTAATTATAAAATATTTTAACAGCAATTTTTATGCTCAGTTACAAAAGTAAATTCTTTCCTAAAAAATGTTAAATTTAAACTGAATTATGTGATGAGGCACCCTCATAGAATTTTAAATGCCAAAGTAAATTTCTTGGAAGACTAATTCACAAAGAATGGTAGCGTATTAAATTAAAGCATGAGCAATGAAAGCATTTTAGTGTAAAGCTGGATTTTCTAACAATATATCTGTTTAGCCTTAATCCAAATTTAGAGAAAAAAATAGCTAGCATAGTTTTATTAATTTTTATAAATAGCAAAATATCTGAAGCAGCCTACGTAATTTATAGAGTGTAATGGGAACTGATCGCAATGAAATCTGCTGACAGTAAAACTAAACAGAAAAAGGGACATGTGAATATGATTAATTTAAGGTTTATTTGTGGCCACATTGAATCAAATTTTTTATTTTTTTAAAAAAAATGCATTTAAGATTCAATGACAGTTAAAATGTGTAGTGTAATCTGAAAACAAAGGAATTATCAGATGTACCACACATTAGGTCATTCCTTTTAAATGAAGACTGAAAGGGATTTAACTTCTATTGAAAAAAAATGGAATTTTCAATTAATTTAAAAAAAGTCTTAATGTTTAAAAATCTTTTGGGGATTTATTTAAAAAACAAACCCTTTTCTAAAATCATTAATGTGAATTTTTCTTAAATATAATTTCATGTGTTCTACGTGTTCTGGGAGCTAACATTTTAAAAATGATTGTCAAAAGAATAACATTGAATAAAAATCTGGTAAGAATTTTTCAGGTACTTTAAGAGAGGTAAAACTAAACAAGAAATATAGCTTCATTTTTTACGGCAACAGTCCAGTTAATTTATAATGCCATTATTAATACATCACACAAACAGTTTTAACATTTATGAAAAGCATAAAAATATTTCAGAGGTTGAAGTGTAGCAATACTTTTCTTCCATTTACCAATTACTACACTCCAGAAAACACTGACTGTTGTAATTTCTTTCTGTAAGGGGCTCACAACATTTAATTTACTAACTTCTCCCTTGATTATAAGCACATCACTTAGCTTAAATTTATTTTTTTTTGAAACGTTGGCATACATTTTTGTCACAGGACCAGATTTTTATTTTGTATCAGAAAAGGGCAGAACTTGTCACAAGTCAACTGAACATTCCCTGTAGTAACGACCTCTCTAGTTTTTCCTTCTCTTTGACCCTTTGTTCCAGGCTGGCCAGCTCAGCTGCTACTGCCTTCTTCAAGCTGGAGTCAAGTTCAACGACCCTGGCAAAGTCATTGTGTGCTTCTTTCAAATTCCAAACGGCTGCATGGGCTTTTCCTCGTCTGAACAATGCCTTCACGTTATCTACAATTTATTTGTTATGATTTACCACTGTGTTACAGGAAGACTGGTAGCATTTCATCAAAAAAATTTATATCAGGACTCTAAAACTTAAAAACAAATTTTTTTTAACAATAGATATCTAATAATTATTATCACCACAATGATAAAATTATGGAAATCTCTGATAAAGTTCCTGCTGTCAATGTCAATAATTTCATTAATTACAAATAAACTATGACTCTAAATGCAGGCTACAAGAGGTTGAGGTGGATTCTTTCAACTGAATTACAGTGCATCTTGACACGACCATCTGATTGTTTTTCAAAATTATCATAATCATATACTGTTTAACAACTTAGGTAGAAAATTATGCAAGTCATTACCTGGTTCCCTGTCTAAAACATCAGATGTATGAGTTATCACAGGGTAGTAGTCATGGGTCAACAGCTTACACTGGGAAAAATTCAGGAGAAGTGGACGTTTCATTTGGTCAAGCTTTTCCCATTCCTCATCACCAGGCTTCTCTCTGATAAAGTTTTACAATTGGTTAGCCATTGCCTTTAAATTAAAGTTTAATAATATTATAAACAAATGAGATAAACAAACATATAAAATTGCATTTTAAGTTAAACACATGTTTCACAGCAAAACACACATCTTTATGATTTATGGACTGAAAGAAATTAAATTTAAATATATTGTAAGAAGACTTTCTAAGTTAACATTCACAAAATAAGACTTCATAATGAATTTTTAGAAATTTGAAACTTTTTTCTACTTTCCAGTGCCCATTGATAAAAGTCTTTTAAAAAAAGTTATGGTTTTCAGGATTTCTAAAATAATTTTTTGACATAATTTTTTAACTTTCCCTATGTCTCACAGCAAAAATGTTGCTTCTCCTCAGTCCCAGAGTTTCTCCATTTTCTAACTATACCCAGCTTTTCAGTCACAACTAGTGACATCATGTCATTTACTCAGCTTCATTTATAAACGCCATGCGAGGTTGCTGAACCACTTTCACACCAAAAGCATAAGAAAAATTCTCAATATAAAATGGAAGGAAAAAGTTCCAGACACCAAAATATTAGCCAGGACAGGACTACCCAGCATCCACAATAGCCTCATGCAGTGCCAACTACGCTGGGCGGGGCATGTAGTGGACATGCCCCACCATCGCCTCCCCAAGAGGTTGTTCTATGGTGAGCTTACTGAAGGGCAAAGAGCACGCGGAGGTCCACATAAACACTACAAGGATACATTCAAAACTGCTCTAAAGGCCTTTGACATTAAACATGACTCCTGGGAGGCAGCAGCCAGTGACCAAGCCCCCTGGCGCTCTATGATACGGACTAACACAGCTGTCTGAGAGGCTAATAGACAACAGGCTGCCAAGACCAAACGTCAGGCCAGGAAGGACTGTGCACAAAACCCTCCTGAAGGTATCCCATCCATCTCTTGTCTGACTTGCGGACGCAAATTTCGTGCAAGAGTAGGGCTAATAAGCCACCAGAGGACACAATTGGCGGCCTAGCACTGGACTAATATGATGAGAGTGATCTTCGTAGACTACGATGGACGAACAACAACACAACATACTCAGCGGCATGAGAAATACTGAACACACTAAGTGAAAAGTCATATGATTATCAACAAAGATTTGTCACAGGACATTGAGGCATCATTTGTAAGTAGAATAAAAGTCTATAAAGACAATAATATAATTAAAACTTAAAGATAAAAAAATTATTGGTATTATATAATCCTTAGCTGAATCAAGAGAAATTGCACTTGAGCATATGTTCACACCTGCTATGTACAGACTTTGATTTCATATCAAGAGCTTTTGATAACTGACATATTTATAGGAACCACACGTGTGTGATCAAATCCTTAGCGCAATCTCATTGGAAAGTTTCTAGGGATGGCAGTTTGTTCATTAAATAATAATAAATTGATAATTTATATAGCGCTGTACCCAAGTTAGAAAATGGGCTAATAGCGCTTTACATAAAAATAATAACATACATAACAACATACATCTAAGTATTAATGCATTCGGTAAACAAACAATCACATAAATGACAGTACAGTACACATAAGCTACGCTTACACTTATCATTACAAGAAATATTGTTTAATTAATTTTGAAACTAGAGTTTGAAATGATGTGTCTTTAGTGCAGTCTGAAAGGCCTTAGTACAGTCGAATCCACTTAACTCGAGCCCGGTTAACTCGCCAACCCTATTAAGTCGACGTTTTTTATTGGAACTGCCAAATTCTCTCTTTGTCTTAGCATTTTCTCATCGGTTAATTCGATTTTTTTAAGTCGCCGAAACCTAATACCTCGAGCACAAAGGAGGGCCAAATTTGCAACTTAACGTTGGTTAACTGAATCCCCGTCTGTTTCGCCTAGCCACGCACTCTGGCATTTTTAGTTCAAAATAGTGTCGACATCTCACTTTCCTCGAGACTTCCAGATATTGTGTGATTCTACGAGATTTCAATAAAAATTACAGGATTTTTTTACTTGTTTCAATTTGATCCGTCTGTGAATTAGTTTGACGTGTCTCCGTGGAGTATGTATTCACCCGAGGTGCTCGAAAATCGCGTTAGCGGTCTTTAATCGTCATTATTTCGCAGTGCATGTTATATTATTATTAAACGTAATTCATTATCTGATTCATTAATCCCTTTATTTCTTAAGATAAATGAATATCTTTAGAAAAGAAAAGAACGTTTGTATCGAGAATCGATGGCGGTTTTTATTTAATTAAATAAAAAATTATTATTCTTTTAAAAGTTTGTTGTTGCTTTGTTACCATTAAGATACGTGACTAACACGCGGGTGACGGTGAAATCAAATCATTTTCTTAATATTCCAGTATATATATAATATACATGTTATCACTGTTGTAGGTCGAATTCTGAATTTTTTTTAAAAATTCGCTTAGTTGCTGAGGTCTAACACACAGCGTGCTGTGATCAACGGTCAAGGCCACAATAGTTACTATTTATATTACAAGTTTGATTGACTGATGAAATTCGAGTGCGGTCTTGTAGTGACAGATATCCTGCACGTCAAAAGCATTAAACTTAAAATTACCATATTGATATGTCTTGTTTTTTTTTAATTTTTAAATTCGCTGATTCGACGGGCATTGCAAACGCAAGCGGCGGTGACATGCCATGCCACACGCGCCATGGGACGAGGCGAGGCGAAAAATTTGACCTTAGTTTAAACGCATGCGCAGACAATTATAAACTGGTAACTTTTTTTTTATTAAATGGAATCGAAACATGACCACAGAGACGTAATCAAAGTCATTTACTTCGGCATAAAAAAAAATATATATAAAAAAATTCCCGACTAGTCATAACTTTTCCCGACTTTCAAGACCGAGAATTATTTTTAAAGAAATGCCGACTTATACCCGTTTTCCCGACTGAGTGGGAACCATGTTTATATTTAAACGGTCCTTAAAAACGAACAGTCTTAACAACCTTAGTAAAGAGTGAAGAAATATTAGGGTCCCGAGTCCCGATATTCCGATACGATTCAGATTAATCGTCCCATCACTAATTAACGCACATCATGTACATAAAGAAATTTCAAGCACATGTTAATATTTTGCCGCCATATTGGTTTTCGTTTAACGCGATCATCGGTTATCTTGACGCCATTTTTCATACCCCAACGCCGTCAACTTAACCGGGTTCGACTGTAGTATAGAGTAAAAAATCCCTCCATCGTTTCACATACCCCAGAAAAAAGAGAACAAAAATCTGTGTAGATGGCTACTTACTGCAACATAAGATCTTCCAACATCCCTAAGGGCCTGTGCATACTTGTTGGCAGCTTCTTCATAGTTCTTCTGCTTGTAGGCTTCATTCCCTATTTCACGTAGCTTAGGGATGCTCTCCAGCTTCTCAAATTCATTCATAGACCAGCTTTCTTTCTCAAATTGCTCTGGCAACTCTAGTTTCAATAACTCTGATAGAGAAATTTGCAAACTCTAAAAGTTAACGAGTATATACGGTAATTCAATTCTAATTTTATCTGGCTCTCAAAAGATAATTTTTAATGAATCAAAGGTCATAAAAAATTTTGATTAATGTAAACACAGAAAGTGAAGGGAAACATTTCTTAACATAACCAAACATCTATTGTTTCTGGCAATTCTTAACATAAATTTTGATTTATAAATGAGATTGAATAAATAAATCAATGTCAGGTGCAATGTTCCCTTTAAGCTGCGGGCCGTGCAGATATCTGACCAACGCCGCACAGCAGTTTAGAAATTTCCATGCAGTAAATTTTGTAAAATATAGCAGAAAAAATGGTTTCTGTACAACTTTGCACACAAGATTTTTTACTTTGCACACAAGATTTTTTACTTTGCACATGAACCAATGAACCTTAGAGGGAACACTGGTCAGGTGCAATGTTCCCTCTGAGGTGTCAGGGTATGAGAATCACTGCGAATGATTGTTGCGAATGATTGTTGTGAGATTGTTGTGAGCCAGTGTTGGAGTCGGGTCAAGGCGTTGTTTACGGGTATGAACTCCTATCACGGGAATAATGTCTAGGATGGCTGAGTGAACTTCTGGTCACACGGGATATGTCAGGGACGACCAGAGGACACGCCAGGGGTCAGTTGAGACCAGTTGGGGGGTATATAAGAGAGTAGTCGAGATGAGTGCGAGGTGTGGCAGAAAGCTGTGTAGTTCGCATAGTGTTGTGCGGTCAGACCGGTCAGGATAGACCGGGGAGTTGCAGGGTTGCAGTAACACAGAGAGCTGAGGTTTAATGTCGCCCAGAAGCGGTCAGGCTAGGACCGAGGGGACTTAAACGCTTTGTGTATTTACGTAGATCTGAAGAGGACTTGAGCATGGGCCCAGGATGGTCGAGTCGGACCGAGGGCATGCTTGAGCATACAGCCAGTTATATATAGATGTATTTGATGTCAAGGCAAGACAGCCAGTTGTACAGTTGTACATAGCAGAATAAACATTGCATTGTTATACCGACTTGTGTCATCTCTTGAGTGTTGTGTGTAGCGGAGAGCAAACAATAATCCACCAACGAATGAGACCTTAACATGGGGGCCCGGGCCAACGAAAGAGTCTCAGGATTGCCAAGCACCGCCAGCAACACAAGAATCGACGTGAGAGAAACGACGAAAACACATCAGTGCAGAACCTACTGTTAGGGGTCGGTTACATACCGTACAAGTCGAGGGAGAGTCAAGCGTAGGGCGTAGGGCTTACGCCTCGAACCAGAACCAGCAAAACAACGACGTCGGAACCAGCACAGCAACGACGTCTGAACCAGCGACGAACACAGGCAGTCAGGGCGTCGACAGACGGTGCCAACTACGAGAGAAGACGATTACAAACTGTACCGGGAGGTCAAGTTGCAGAACCAACCATCCCGTCCCAGCTACAGTGGGACCCTAAGGAGCCGAGACGACCCACAGCACCACAGTTCAAATCGGGAAAAGATCGAGAAGATATTCAAGGTGGAGAAAAACATTACTAAGTGACAAGGAAACTGCAAAAAGTGTGACTTTGTGAATTTCTTACGAATGGATATTTATTGTGTAATGGGACTTTCATTGTATATGGATATTATGTCTGAAATATAGCCCACAGTAAGTACGTACTTAATTACTTATAAAATAGTGTTAAATTGGGGAAGTGTGCTATAGTAAGATTGATCTGTTAAATAATATATATATAATATAATATATATAATTAGATATAGCATACCTGTCATATATAAACGAACAATATGGAAACGAGAAGTAAAAAAACACAAGATATCGATAAAATAATGGCGGACTTTAGGGAGACGGGGAGAAAGTTACAGTTAGAGGGGCAGGAGTTAAACAAATACGTAATAGACAAGTGGAGACAATGGGAAGAAGACGAACGAGAAAATAAGAGAAGACAGGAAGAAAACGAACGAGAAGATAAGAGAAGACAGGAAGAAAACGAACGAGAAGATAAGAGAAGACAGGAAGCCGCGGACATTAGGAAGTATGACGAGGAACAGAGACAGAAAGAAAGGGAGCACGAATTGAAATTGGCAGAAATTAAAAGGAGAGACGAAACTGAACTGGACATGACAGGCCACTCGAGAGAAAACAAAGACCTTCGACAAATAGTAAAAAATTTGCAAAACATTTGACGGGTCCCAAGAACTCGACGAATATGTGGCGACATTTGAACATGTAGTGACTCAGGCGAAAGTGCCAAAAAGTCAATGGCTGATAGAGTTACAAGTAAGGCTAACGGTTGAGTTACAATCATTCTTAATGACGGAAGACGTTAGGACAAAACTGCATGATTATGACACTGTCAAGCAACTCCTTTTGCAACATGCAGGATTTAATGGGGAGAAATACAGGGAAGCGTGGAATAGTCTAGTACCGGAGAGTAATAATTTTAGATTATTTCACTCAAAATTGGTTAGAAGTTTGGACAATTGGGTGGCCAGTACAAAAACAGAGAGAACATTTGACGGGGTGAGGGATTTATTATGTAGAAACAAGTTATTATTGAACATGAATGAAGAGGCTGTTAAATGCATTCTAATGAATAATGCCCCCAAATGTGAGGACGTACTGACACAAATTGACCATATAAAGTCGGCAGGACAAGGACAACTAAGTAGGAAAGCCAATACACAGCCACTGGTAGGAGGTGTGGCGGAACATAGGGGTGAATATGGAGGCAAGTATAGAAGTCGCTCGACGGAGGGCCGAGTAATGGGTGCATGTTTTAACTGTGGTCAGAGGGGTCACATAATGGCCAACTGTCGACAGAAATGGGCCAATAATAGGATGCCTGCGAAGGGAAATCAGTATAAAGACTCAGACCAGAAATCTAGCTATAATGGAAATAAGTATCCATGGTACAGCCAGGATAGATGACTCAGCAAAGATTGCAAACAGGGCCGTACTATACAGTGGCAGGGGTATAAACCTATAAAAGGGTGGCAGTCTCGCAATACGCAATGCGTGGGGAGTATGAACGATATTTTTAGAAAGTCCACGGGTAGATTAAATGTCGAAAAATGCTTGTTGTTGGGGAAGGAAGCTTCTCTTCTTAGAGACACCGGCTGTACAATCGTAGGGTGCAGAAAGAGTTTAATACCAAAAAAATACAGGACTGATCAGACATTTACAGTTAAACTTATCGATGGGACAATAAAAACGTTTGAAACTGCTATAGTAGACATTAAAACCCCTTATCTCTGCGGTAGATTTTTGTCCGCCCTTTTTGAAGATCCGGTAACAGATGTGATTTTAGGAAATGTTAGATCAGACGAGGACACACCATTCCATCACGGTAACGTAGTTACCAGGGCCCAGAATAAACGAAATAAAGGGGGAGGACCACAAATGAAAACGGTGATTAGTACAATCCCCAAAATATTTGAACACATCAATTTAGCTGAGGAGCAGGCAAAGGATGGTGGACTAAATAAACTATGGCAAAAAGCTAAAAGTCAGAGGGTGGAAAGCACCAAACAAGGAATAATAACGTTTGAAATAAACAATAATATACTGTACAGGATATTTATTTCTAAAATAGATAACAGTGTTGAAAAAAAATTGGTGATTCCGAAATTATACCGACGATTAGTCTTAGAAACGGCTCATACAACAGCATTAGCCGGACACATGTCAGTCAGAAGAACCAAATACAGAATTTTTTCTCAGTATTTCTGGCCACGTATGAGCATAGATATCAAAAAATTCATTAAGTCTTGCCCTATTTGCCAAAAAGCACGTCCACCGGGGAGCATAAAACCCATAGAGTTAGGTCAAATGGAAGTGATCGGAACACCATTTCAGAAGGTTGCTATTGATATCGTAGGGCCATTACAATTAAGTGACAATAGGAATAGATATATCCTTACGTTGGTAGATATGGCTACTCGTTGGCCTGAGGCTATTGCGCTAAAAAATATAACAACACAAGACGTTTATGAGGCCCTATTAACAATATTCTCTAGAATGGGATTCCCGGAAGAGATCTTGTCAGATAACGGGCCCCAGTTCTCCTCCGATATGTACAAACAGGTGTGTGAATTGTTTAACATAAAATCCAGTCACTCTTCTATTTACCACCCACAGTCTAACGGGATGGTGGAAAGATTAAATGGCACCCTAAAGGGCATGTTAAGAAAAGTGGCAGATGAGGAACCCAACAATTGGGATAGATTTTTGCCGGCAATTTTGTTTGCATATCGGGAAGTTCCGAACGAGACAACGGCAATGTCTCCTTATGAACTCCTCTTCGGGCGGAAAGTGAGAGGACCAATGTCAATTTTAAGGAAAATACTAACAAATGAAAATACGACAGAGGAAGGTAAAAACACATATGAATATATAATCGACCTCAAAAACAGAATAAAATCAGGGTTATATAAAACAGAGGCAATCACGAAAGGAAAGGCAAATAAATATAAACAATATTATGATCAAAGGGCTAGAGAGAAAGATATACAAATTGGGGACAAAGTGCTCGTGTTGAAACCTAAAAAAGGAAATAAACTCGCTCTGTATTCAGAAGGTCCATTCACCGTCACGAGGAAATTATCGAAATTTAATGTAGAGATTGCGAAGGGACATAAGCGTATAGTTTATCACCTCAACAGATTAACAAAATTTGTCGAAAATAACATGGATAACACAGATGCGAACTTATCGGCAGCAGAGAAAAATGAAAAGACAATTAGTGGTGCCAGTGCCACAGTGATAGCCGAAGAAGAAGAGGAAGATGTAAATAGTGAAGACATTAAGCAAATTCCGTTAATCAACGTCAAGGTTAATTCAGGCATTGACATCAATAAGGAACTAACGGAGACACAGAAAAGACAAGTTGACGACATGGTGCATGAGTACAAGGAAATTATTTCAGATATCCCAGGGAAAACATCGGCGGGTACGCACAAAATAGAATTATTAGACTCTAAGCCCATTAACGTAAAACCGTACGCAATACCTATTCATATGGTTCAAAGGCTAAAAGAAGAGATTAGTATGATGCTAGAACTAGGTATAATCGAGGAAACACAGTCACCATATTGCTCTCCCTTAGTTTTAATTAAGAAAAAAGATGGATCGATTCGGACTTGCGTGGATTATAGGAAATTGAACGCAATTACAAAAAAAGTAGCAGAAGTTATACCTAACCAGGATAAACTTCTAGAGCACATGAATAAAGCCAAATACTTTACGAAACTAGACTTAACAAAGGGATATTGGCAAATACCTCTTGAGGAGGAAAGCAAAGAATACACAGCTTTTCAAGGCCCAGACGGGGCATATCAATATAACTTTATGCCATTCGGATTGGCAACCGCACCGGCAACGTTCAATAAAATTGTTAAGAAATTATTCAAAGGAGTAAAAGAGGTAGTTACTTATTTTGACGATATCTGTGTATACACAGACGACTGGGAGTCACATATACGAGTTACTCGAGAGGTTTTAGAGATTTTGAGAAAGGCAGGGTTCACCATTAAACCATCTAAGTTAGAAATAGGTAAAGAATCAATCGAATTTCTGGGACATAGAATTGGAGCAGGCATCTTAAAACCAGACATGAACAATATAAACAAAGTGTTGGAAATAAAACGACCCAAAAATAAGAAACAAGTAAGGGGACTAGTTGGCCTAATAGCGTATTACAATAAATTTATACCTAATTTTTCAACGATAACAGCCCCATTGACGGACCTTACAAAGAAAGGTAAACCTAATAATATATGTTGGACTAAGGAATGCCAACAAGCATTGGATACAATCCAAAACTATTTAACAAATAACCCCATTTTGGTTCTGCCCGACATTAAGGAACCTTTTATAGTTCGTACAGATGCGTCAACGAAGGGATTGGGGGCATGTTTGATGCAGAAAAGAGACAATATGCTCCACCCGGTGAAGTATATTAGTCGGAAACTGGTTGACAGGGAAACCAGATACTCAACAATAGAGAGGGAATGCTTGGCAATAATATGGGGAATTCAGAAATTATCCTACTATTTAATGGGGGCAAGATTTACGCTCCAGTGTGACCACCAAGCGTTAAAATATTTGAACACGACTAAATTTGAAAATTCAAGAGTTTCCCGGTGGTCTTTGATGTTACAGGAATACGATTTCAACGTGGAATACATTAAAGGTGAAGATAACATTATTGCAGATTTTTTATCGCGACAATAAGCAGATATAATGTCCCACTGAGACTGGTAGGATCATGACAGATCTGGTAATGTAATCATAATTAATGAGCAGAAATCAAACCATGACCGACAAGGACTCGCAGGACAGGTTTATGACAAACAAGTAGAGTTGCTTGTTCATGGGGACTAATTTTGGTAGAAATTGAGGTCTGGGTCACCTCGGGCCAGTATTATTATTATATGAACATGATTGTAAGGTTTCATAACGATTATGTACTTAGGTTAGTTAGTACTTACGGATGGTTGTAAATAAATATGAGATGGTTGTATTTTCGTGCTGATGTTTTTTATTATAATTTTTGGCTCCGGGTGACCTCGGGCAAAATTTCATTATAAGGAGATGTAATTATTTATATATATATATATTTATGAAATTATGAGACATGATGATAATGATTTTGTTCATGATTATGTGTATTATGATGAATTATGTTGATTACGACTACTAAATGCACATGATTGTTATATAATTGATTGTAATGGGTTAAATACAATCAGGCTGAAATGTCTATAGTCTGGATAAGTAGTTATCCCTATAACATTATCTCATGCTGGAGGTAATCCTGGAATAAATATCTTAAGGAATTTATATGAGGAACCAGTAGAGTCAGTGGGTAAATAGAAAACAATCTAGCGTAAAAATGGTCAATTGTTGGATACTAATATGTGAGGCGTTATGACCAGTAGTAGGTCGAAGGTTGGTTCTTTGAGAATTAAGATAATGATAAAGTACGAGTTGCGGATTAGTGAAGTCGTATAAAGGTACGACCAAGTGGATTTATGCTGTGTGTTGTATATACTAGTTTTTTTTTCATGCCATGTTGTGTATAAAATTATTTTGAAAGATATTATTTCATTATGTATCCTATTATTGTAATTGTAATGTGCAGTGATTCCATGCCCTGACTTTGTTGTATTGTGAGATTCTACCGTAAGTAGAATCTAACGGAAGAGGGGGGATATGTCAGGGTATGAGAATCACTGCGAATGATTGTTGCGAATGATTGTTGTGAGATTGTTGTGAGCCAGTGTTGGAGTCGGGTCAAGGCGTTGTTTACGGGTATGAACTCCTATCACGGGAATAATGTCTAGGATGGCTGAGTGAACTTCTGGTCACACGGGATATGTCAGGGACGACCAGAGGACACGCCAGGGGTCAGTTGAGACCAGTTGGGGGGTATATAAGAGAGTAGTCGAGATGAGTGCGAGGTGTGGCAGAAAGCTGTGTAGTTCGCATAGTGTTGTGCGGTCAGACCGGTCAGGATAGACCGGGGAGTTGCAGGGTTGCAGTAACACAGAGAGCTGAGGTTTAATGTCGCCCAGAAGCGGTCAGGCTAGGACCGAGGGGACTTAAACGCTTTGTGTATTTACGTAGATCTGAAGAGGACTTGAGCATGGGCCCAGGATGGTCGAGTCGGACCGAGGGCATGCTTGAGCATACAGCCAGTTATATATAGATGTATTTGATGTCAAGGCAAGACAGCCAGTTGTACAGTTGTACATAGCAGAATAAACATTGCATTGTTATACCGACTTGTGTCATCTCTTGAGTGTTGTGTGTAGCGGAGAGCAAACAATAATCCACCAACGAATGAGACCTTAACCTTCGTTGTGCGAAGTAAAAAAAAACTTGTGTCCAAAGTTGCACAGCAGCCATTTTTTGTGCAATGTTTTTACAAAATTTGCTGCGTGGTAAGTCTAAACTGCTGCTCGGCGTCTGTCAGATATGTGCGTGGCCGCACAGCCTAAAGGGGTACATTGGTCAGGTGTTATTACCTAAAATAAATACTAGTGGCTGTGGAGATTTCATGAGTTCATCCAAATCTGAATAACCCATGCCCTGTTCAGAGAGCGCCATCATCCCACAACAGTGAGATGTGTGGGAGTGTGACGACTTTCCTTTGTAAATATCACGCAGACTTTTGGCAACCAGCGGGTAAACAGCTGTGTGCTTATGTCCAAAGAGCATGAAAACATTCGAGTGAACAAGTTAATATGTAGGGAAATAGAAATCTGAGTTGCACTTATTTTAAACCTCTTACATTACCATCAGGATCGCTATCGAGAGTTTAGTAAAATAATATAAAAACTATATCAGCAATTACTGTAATAAAATTACAATAAATAGCTTCCAATTTATGCTTAATTTAAGTACATAATCGAAATGAGAATGAAGTGTATTTGCTTTTTTTTTATAGTCATAGAGGAGGAATTGTTACACAATTTTTGAAAACTATAAATATAATTAGAAACATTTATTTCATAACAATCAAATTAACAATCTAAACATGCTTTGCCTAAACATAGTTTGTCCCATGAAAAGAAGATTAAAAAATTGTTTAACTTGTATATGATCTTTATATCAATTTTAAAAGAAACCTTTAGAATTGAATAGGGCTGCGGATTAACGATTAATTTCTCGATCAATCGTTTAAAAATTTTTTAACGATTAAATTATTTTTTACTATTTAATTGACCCATCACTTACAAATTTTTGGAAGTCAAAAAGTAACAAAAAAAATTATAAAAAATAGTGGCAGATAAATAATAACAAATTTCCTGACGATACGAACATTTTGGTTTGTAAACTATTTGACTGACGGAATGTTCAAAATGTTGATAAAGTTTATTGTATCCATTGTGAGATATCGTTTGCCTACCATGGTTAATGGTTCTAACACTTCGACTACTTATCAAACCAAATGAAAAGTGTATGAAGCTAATGGCAGTAATGGAGTCTCACGCAGAAACAGAAAATGACGACAGCTCATCTGAAGAATTACTGCGTTAAAAAATGGAGATGAAAGTTCCTGAATCCATTAACCCTCTACAATGGTGGAAACTTAATTAACACCGATATCTGATGTCATTCCTTGCCAAGACCGTTTTGTGCATACCAGTTACCTCAGTTCCATGTGAATGATTGTTCAGGTCGGCTGGTTATATTGTCAATTAGACCCGCTCATCACTTGAATCAAATAATGTCAACACACTTGTCTTTTTGCATAGTTGGTTAAAAGGGGACATATAAAAAAGACATTCCAGTGTTATTTAGATTTTTGACAAGTATTTTAATAAACTTATGACACCATAAATTACAATTTTTAGGTTTAAATTGAAATTAACTTTTAATTAATCGTTAATTTTTCAAAAGTTAACGATTAAATTCAAAGTAATCATTAACAGCCCTAGAATTGAAACATATTCTTTATACTGCTAAAAACTTTAAAAGTATGTCCTACTTTAGTATCACAAGTAAATTCAGCAACTTCGTTAACTTTCATTGTTTTCAGTAATTTTTCCCAAACGTCAAGTTTAAATTTTTTGCCAAATATCAACTCCATGGGCTTTGCTGTGTGCTTGCTATCATCCAAAACAGTTCTCTGGTCATCTGCTTTTGTTGTACGGTAATGAAATGTGGCCTGTTTGATGTAAATATAAGAATTTTATTTAATGAATAACAAAGGCAAATAATATTTCAGTACTATTTATATGAGACTGAGTAAGTAAACTTACTTTACTAAATGTTCAGTCAAAAATATTAATTCATTAGAAAGCTTCAACATTTTAGTCAACGAAACAAAATTGATGATATTTTTTTTTAATTCACTAAAAATATTTATAGCAATGGCACAAAGCTCAGCCGCCTGTTTCCTTAACTAGTGTCAGGTACCCATTTGGAGCTGGGTGGACCCAGGGAAACAAATCCCTGCCTTCATGGAGATTCGAGCTCATGGCTCTCAGTACACCATCTGAGCATGCATGTCGCTCGACCCCCATCCTCCAATTTGAAATTACAAGGTTGACTAAATTAAGTTTACAAATAGAATATAAGCTACACAAAAATTCTGTGTGAATTAAATAAAACAACACATTTTAAGCTTTATAAATAGTTAAAAGACTAAGACAGTTATTTTTAAAACTATTATTTACTAATTATTAAGTTTGTTTACATTATTTAACTGTTGTTAAATTTATGTGGACAATGTCACTGTGATTACATTACTGAAATTACCGTAATTCGTTATTAATTATATTAATATCATATTATTATTAGTGGTTCCCAAACTTTTTAGGTATACCACCCCGTTCCATAAAAAATATAAAATAGCGCCGCTGGAATTTTTTACATCATTTTTTCTAAATCTTCTCTTCTTTATTTTATGCTCTCATTATCTCCTTAAAGTTTTTTCCAAGCATTTTCAAGTTAAACAGATAAAACAGCATATATTTTTTTAAAAAGTTTTCTTTTGATAAATTGTTTGTAAACTGCAATGTGAACACAGAAGAGCCGCGGCATGCCACCGTTGGTATAAACATTTCAGCAAAATTTTAATGTAGCGGGGCGAAAACGCTTAACAAAAAAATACCTGTCAACGGGAAATACAATACGGTCCCAACAAAGTACAACTTATGTTGATATACAATAAATATACATGTATGTCTTTTTTCTCTGAACATGAAACAAAAGTCGCTAACGCAAATATGTTTTAATAAATCAAATAAGGAAAACATGAGCGTGCAGCCGAGAATAAGGAGTAACTGCATAGAAATGAAAGAGACGGTGTGTTTTGTTCTTTATAACATCCATGCTTTAATTATATGACAGGACACTAGCTTTGATTTGAAATACACCGACAACATTGAGTTATCGATTGAGAGGAGCCAGTTTTGTTTATCTAAACCCCCTTCATCCCCTTCCAAATCACAATCTGTGATGGATTTCTGGAAGCTTGTGCCAGAAGTAAAATATCCTCAACTTAAGACAGCTAGTTGCTGACTTATATCAATTTTCGGTACAACCTACTGCTGTGAATCTATTTACTTCACAATGAAGTTCATAAAATCAAAGCATCGAGCAGTAACTAGTAATAAGCACCTGACAGAACTTCTTCGCACCACTACTACTAGCTACCAACCAGATTTGAACAAACTTGCTAGTTCAAAGGCTTCTTACCATAATCATAACAATTAATGTTCACAGTGAGTCTTATGCAACTTGTTTTTATTCATACATTTTCATGTTTAAATGTTATTTAATAGAGTAAATGTAACGCATATATTTCTTCAACATACGGTTATGATTAAAACAATTGAAATGACCATGTCATTAAATTCAAATAAAAAATAATTTTGAAAAATGAATCACCAAATGAATTTTTCATTGCGAGTGGGGACCAATGTTCTCTCTAAGGTTCGCTGGTCCATGTGCAAAGTAAAAAAAAACTTGTGTGCAAAGTTGCTCAACATACATTTTGTCTGCAATAGTTTACAAAATTTTGCTGCGCTGTAATTCTAAACTGCTGCGTGGCGTCGGTCAGATATCTGCGCAGCCACGCAGCTTAAAGAGAACATTGGTGGGGACGTGAGCGATAATGTCTCAATGCGGCTCTCTAATTTTTTTAATATTAATAAAATGACTCTCACTTATTACAGGTCTGGCCACCTCTGGTCTATCTATTAGTCCAGGGCCATTTTGTCGGGGCCGTTATGTGCGAGCCCATTTGTTGGGGGCCGTTATGTCGGAGCCCATTTGTTGGGGGCCGGTTTATCCGGGGCCATTTGTCGGTGAACCGGGTTAAAATGTGAAATCACTTTATATTCTTTTCTTTTTTGTGCATAATTGTATTTTAATATTTATTTATATTTTACAAGTATTTTTTTTTCACTTAGATATATTTTTATTTATAATTTAAACATGCCGATTGTCAAAAAGGGGTCCGTGGCGATAAAAAGGTTGGGGACCACTTCACTGGTTCAGGGCAAATATTTTGCTGGTTAGTGCCAGCGATGAAAATTTTCGCATCCCTCTCTCTCCCCAACCCCATACCAGTCTTCAAAGCAACCATCGTTTATTTTTTTTTAAAAACACCGATGGGGAAGTAAGCGTGGAGAAAATCAAAATCCAACGACTAGTCCTTAAATGACATCACACAATTTAGGCTGATTTTCCACCGTCCCCTCCTCGGTCCCCTCCTCGTCACAAAAAGTACCCCCCCCTCAAATATGACGTTATAAAGCTTTGCCCCCCCCCATAAAGCCGAATTTCCTGAGCATGTTTCAAATCACGTTATTGCCATTTAAGTAACGCTGCACTCTTATGTCGTAATACGCGTAAGGCCACCTCGTCGGACTTTGATTTAGGTGTCGGAACCGATACTCCTGTCCCCGTGACCGTCCTAGGCAGAACGCGAGAGGCCATATAAATAGTCATCAGATGAATTGTAAGTTGTAAGCAATCAAATATTTATGTGAACTTTTATTTAAAGTTGAGCGTTTTGATGTGACATCACCAGGGCCGGTCTTAGTCCACTGCAAACATATGCGGCCACATTGGGCCCGACACTTTCATAGGCCCCACCTATATTAATTTTCTCTTATTATCCTTATTAATTCATTATCCCTACCCAGACTGGGCCCTGCGCAATCCATTTCGCATACTAAGCCGCAAAGAGCCCCGCAATTGCTAAGACCGGCCCTGGGCGTCACTGTTCTTAAACACCCCCCACCCTTTCGTCACAAATGCGTGAACTCCGTCCCCCTAGGTACTTGACGTCATCTATGTACGACACCCCCTAGGTGTCATTATTTAACAACCATTAAAATTGTCAATAAACATTTACAAGAAATACATTACAAAAGATATATGTTTATTATTATCAATTTTTTTTTAAACTTACCTTGAACAGGCTTATTTCCCAAGTACTAATTTTATTTAATTAATGGGGGAGGGGGAAAGGGCCTCGGGAATATTTTATCATAAATGACTTTACCATCAGGTGACGCCTCTGAATCTGATTAGTATTTCACTTACTGCTACCATGAAAATTTAGTTTGGTCTGAGTCTGAGGCCGTGGAAAAAAATGAAATTATCTGGCCAAATGTGGTTAAAATGTAAGCAATAAACTATTTTTGCTAGCAGTATGATTTTAAAACCAGTTTTCATAGTTAAAACCCCCTTTAAACTCATCAAAAACACGGAAAACTAATATTTAACCATTAAATACTTCTATATTAGGCCTTAAATTACGGCCCTACTTATACTTATTGAATGTGTTTAAAATTAAATTACTAAAAGTAATCTACTTAATAAACTTAATTTTTTTGCTCTACAAAAATAAAATGCGCTGAAATAAGAAATTACCAGTAATTATTGTATAAACAGTAGTATTGGTAAATAGTAATAAAAAAACAATATTTTAAAATGAGCTA
This sequence comes from Ampullaceana balthica, assembly GCA_944989445.1. Taxonomy (NCBI): domain Eukaryota; kingdom Metazoa; phylum Mollusca; class Gastropoda; family Lymnaeidae; genus Ampullaceana; species Ampullaceana balthica. Next base: position 638,874 of record CALYLW010000269.1, read on the forward strand.
GAACTAGCAGCTAGGTATCAGTATCATTTATTTTCATTTCAAATGACATAATATTGAGAAAGACCTAAATATTTCTTATATTTAATAACTGTTGAGCCTCATAAGAAGCTGTAATTCTGATAAAACACTTCCCACATTATAAATACCTTAGCGCCATCGGGAAAAGTTGGAATATCCCCATCTCCTCCATACAACACTTTTTTAAATATTCCTTCTTTCTGAAGTTCATATAAGATTTCGGCCATGTTTGTTTGTGTTAGCAATAGAGTTATCCTTTTTTTCAGGGAGGATGCATATATAATTATTTATTAAAGTTTATTGACATTTAAAATGTAACAAATGTCTGAGTCTGTAAAAACATTAAATTGATAACACTTACCGTATATACTGAATTAAAATATTTTTAAAATAATAACATTAAAAATATGCTAGATTATTTTGATTTTATTTAATTTTTAAAAATATATTATATATTCCTCCCAAATTAATGTTAAGAGTCAGAACCTTATCTATCTTATCTTATCGGTTACAGACGCTCCTTCTATAATAGTCTATAGGCTATATTAGATTATTGGGTCCTACGTTTATCTATGTTTTGTGTCTAGTCCTGCATTCTTAATAAAGTTTTAAATGTTGATAAAGTGTTGGTTTTCCTGGTTTCTTCAGGCAACCCATTCCACGCCCGAATTCCGGATTTGTATGCGTTTATTCTTGCATACGGAAAAAGGCTTATACATTATCTTATACATGTAATTATAAATTAATATAAAGAAGGTGTTTTTATCCTTATGTCTATCTAAGGGTTGTATTAAGTTATCTTTGTGTTGTATTTCTAAATTAGAATTAATTGCTCTATGTATAATTACTACTTAAGACTTAACTCTTGCTTCTTCTATCCTGTAGTGCTTCAAGGTTTAATGATTTAACTAATGGTGTTATTATATTCTTGTCAGCTTTGAATATTCGCCAGTAATGAATCTGGCAGCTCTTTTTTTAATTTGTTCTAGATTATCAATGTTTTCTTTGGTTAATTAAAGAAAAGACAATATTGACGCACTACAAAGTAACAATTAAATGATTTAGACATTAAATTTAAAATGCATATCATATGCATATTTAAGAGGCAAGAGGTGCATTTTGGCGTATTTTTTTTAGCGAAAAAGATATTTTTTATGAACTTTGGATCGATTTTTAACCCACTTCATCGTAAGCTAGCGAGCTGAAATTTTGCAGGCAGTTTTGTACCGATGTTAAAAACAATGTATCAAAATTTCAGATCGATCACATGTACCGTAATTGAATTATTGATTTTTAAAGATTATTTTATATATTCCTATGTATATTGCTATTTTTTGAGATAGAGTGTAAGGGTGCACATTATATTGAACAACCTTTCTTTCGCCGCAATAAGGTGCGTATTTTATTGACAACACTTTTTATAAACATATTCCTGATTGGTGCGCATTATATTAAACATGTTTTACGACACAACTACAATTTTGTATTTTTGGATGGTCTTGCGCTGCGTATTATAATGAACATTCTTTTAGTTACTTCTCGTACATAAAGGATTTATAGTCAAAAACTTGGTTTTTTACGGTTTTTTTTAAATTTTATGTTTGGGTGGTGATGACCAATGTTCCCTCCAAGAGTCTAGGGTTCCTTGGTCCATGTGCAAAGTAAAAAAACTCGTGTGCAAAGTTGCACAACATCCATTTCTGTGCAATATTAAAATTTGCTGCGCTGTAATTCTTAACTGCTGCGCAGCTTAGGGAAAATTGGTGAGGACATATATCATCCGTCGAATTTAGCTAAGAACTAAAAAATATTTGCGAAGCAATAACAATTAAACTAAATACTTTTATTTTATAACGCATTTTTTTCATGTTTTGTATTGTCCCCTGAAAAACTAATTAAGAGAACATATTCGTCTAATTGTAATTCCTTTTTTTCCCCGAGCATATTTATTTTATCCTTTAACTATTAATCTTTTTCAGCAACTATATATTATATATAAATATATGAAAGCAAGCCACTGAAAGCAAGCTGCAGGCATTTCAAAACAAATGAATGAGGAAAATTCTCCAGATCTCCTATTTAGAACATAAGACCAATGAATATGTCTGGAACAGAATAAACTCTATTGCGGGACATCAAGAAACCGTCATAACAACAATTAAGAGACGTAAGATGGCATGGTTCGCTCATGTACTGTGACATGATTCATGATACCCTGACAAAAATTATCCTTCAAAGCACTGTAGAAGGGGGCCGGCGAAGATGGCGACAACGGAAAAGCTGGCTGGACAACATAAAGGAATGGACAGGGATGAAATTCCATGAATTATTGGCCGCCGCTCAAAATAGGCATACGTGGAGATCGTTGTCTGTTGATGTGTCCATGCGCCCCAACGACCGCAACGCGCACGGGACTGATGATGATGATGATGATGATGATGATATTATATATAACAGATTCTTCAGAAGTTTATTGCACCACCGCTTAAATTATCCGTACCCCAAACTTCGACAACATTCTTCGCAAAATTAAAACAAGACACTATTTTGTGAAGATTGAAATGAAGAAATTTATTTTCTATTTCACTTATCCTAGCAAGGAAAATATATTGAATTTTTTAAAATATCTTTTAAAAATCATGGGAAAAACTAGAAAAATACTTGTCAAAATATTATCAATTAAATCATTTCAGCTGGTTCAACATTGTTTTAGTTACAGTAAAATTTAATTTAAAAATAAAATTTCAGAAAAAAAATTAATGAAAGGTTTTAATGAAATGATATTTTAAGTAACCAGAATTTAAGTCTCAATAGACAAATATCGTCTTTTTCTTTTGGTAAATCTTTTTAATAAAGAATGTTCATACGGGATATGGAGGTATTCTGACGTTTTTCCTGTATTCTCTAGAAGTATAAACAGACAGACTGACATTTACATGTCACAAATCTGAAATTTCCAAACTCTGTCTTCGAACGTTACGTCATGGGTGCTCACTGCACCTTTTATGGCCTTGCCTCGAGGGGTCTCAAAGTGAAGCTTCCCACCCCAGGTGTTGACGTCATTTGTGTTTATGCAACCGCTAGGGGCCTTATTCCTCAGATCGCAGCATCTAAAGTTGAAGCGTCTGTCCTCAATCTGGTTGTCATGGTAACTCTGAACGCCTGCCAAGACTTGGTTTCCTGGACAGGTGAATGCCAGAGGGAGGCCAAACCCATTGACATATCCTACAAGCAAAGAAATATTTCTTTTAGTTTTTAATCACATACATTGCCAGATTGAAAGATGCCATCTTAGCACGAATATATCCGTTTAAAAAAATAAAAATTACTTTCTTAAAAAGATAAAAAATAATCGTCGACATTATTTTTTTGTTATCAACTCGTCATCACGACATGCGACTGACTTATTTGTTCTGTTGAAAGTTTAATGTGCCTAATTTTGTATTTGTTTCCTCAAAATTTTATTCAATCAATTAATTATTTTGGGGCTTGCTAATAAATTATTTAATGTAAAAGCCTTGTCAAAATTCCAACGATAAATTTTGAATAATTTAGCTACTTAGATGAATACCTAACGCAATCATATTAATTGTAAAGACATCAGAAATTGGCAGATACGTAATGATCCGAAAGCTTTATTCGATCACGGTAACTTTTCCCGACATTTCCAGGTGAAACGACAAAACCCGAAATGATAATGACTTTGGAAAGATGATATAGCGCAGTACCCAAGAAAGCAGCTGGGCTCACAGCGCTTCACTTAAAAATAGTAACACACATATTTAAAATATTTATAAATGCATTCAATGTAAAACATTTATATCATAACTAACTACAACATATAATGACACAATGGTGTATATAAGCTACGTTTATCATTTAAATAAATGTTTGATTTTTGTTTAATTAATTTTGAAAATAAAGTGTGAAGAGATGTGTTTTTAAATCCCTTATATTAACTTCGCGGCCGTCTCATCATCTCATGGGCGGGCGGAAAAACAAAAGTAAAAAATGACCCACTTCCCGTTATCCGATCGAGCTGAAATTCGGCACACGGACCCGTCTTACCTAACAATGCATCGTATCAAAATTTCAGATCGATCGAACTAAATTAAATAAATTAATGCATTTTTAGTTTATCCTTATATAACGTATGTAATTCAAATTCACGGTTTGTTATTGTTTTTTTCCACGTGAGTTTGAGTTGACGCTTAGACGTCGACCGTCGTGCCAACACCCCCTCACGTCCCATCCCCCGTTAAAAGATAGGGGACATCACTCGGTGTCAGTCTGTAAATATTTGTGGCGTTGGAAAATAATCAATACTTATAATTATGACTCAAATATAAGGGATTTATAGTAGAAAACTTTGTTTTTACGGGTTTGTTTTATTACTGCAGTCTTGAAGGCCTTAGTAGTAGGAATACTGTAATTGTGTAATGGTAGAGAATTCCATTGTTATGGGCACAAAATGAGAAAGACCTTTCGCCAAATGTTTTAGTGCGTAAGCAAGGAAGAAAGAGAATAACTGTGTCTGCAGAAGAGCGTAGCTGACGAGTGGGTGAGTAGACAGAGAGTAGTTCAGTAAGATAAGGAGGGCATGAGTCAGAAAAGAAGTCGTGGCAGAGAACGCACAGTTGGTAAAACCTCCCATATTGTTATTATAAATAGCTGAGGAGGCTGACATATTTCCTGCGCAATGTTTACTATTTGATTGTATATACTATAGACCTGCGTGTTACGCATTTGTACTTTCAAGTTCACGTATTAAATTGCTTTTAAACTTTAACCCGTGGATTGAGTTGATTTTGTTCAAGTGAACATTGACCCCTGGACACATAACACATTTGATAGAAAATCCCACATACCACTGCCAGAACAAACTTGGCTAACATTGTCTGCCTTTACATGCCACTGCTAGAAAACACTTGGCTAACATTGTCTGCCTTTACTTACCACTGCTAGAACACACTTGGCTAACATTGTCTGCCTTTACTTACCACTGCTAGAACACACTTGGCTAACATTGTCTGCCTTTACTTACCACTGCTAGATCACACTTGGCTAACATTGTCTGCCTTTACTTACCACTGCTAGAACACACTTGGCTAACATTGTCTGCCTTTACTTACCACTGCTAGAACACACTTGGCTAACATTGTCTGCCTTTACTTACCACTGCTAGATCACACTTGGCTAACATTGTCTGCCTTTACTTACCACTGCTAGAACACACTTGGCTAATATTGTCTGTCTTTACTTACCACTGCTAGAACACACTAGGCTAATATTGGCAGCCCTGCACCCAAACTCCCATTGTCTGTCTTCAAGAAGCAGGTCGTAGACACTGGAAATAAGACTGATGATTTGGCCAGGTGGACATTTGAAATCAAATGGTTGACCCAACTGATTGACGTAAGCAGCTTTGGCCGATGTGGCCAATACCATGAAGAGAACTGCACTTATCAGGGTGGGCATCTTCACGAGAACAGATTATCTAAGGAGATTTGATTGTATGAAGAGGTCTGATTTTCTTGACTAGATTCGTGGAAGCTCAGACTTGTAGAAGAACTGTCTACCTTCCTTTATAACATCTCTCCTTTTATACAAAGATTTTAAGGAATAAAAAATCGTGTCATTAACATGATACATGGTTTAAACATCTTTTTTAACTAGTCACGACGTGTTAACGAATTAATGAAATGTCTATTTGCTGTGGATTTAATTAATTACCACACTAACTGCGTGATGATAGTTTTAAGGGAATCGTGAAGATGTTATTTTTTAAAACATCTATTTGGATCTATTCAAGTCTCCAGTTGGGAAAACACCAATTTGTGAATTTTCAAGGCCACGTCTTTCAGTTCAAGGTTAAACGAGGGACAAGTTTCACGTCAAAGCGCCAAGGTCTTACCTGCGTCATGTTTGGTGTCGAGGTTATTTCGGGTTTGCGGAAAGTCGCAGAAAAGTGGATCTAAACTTTTCAACGCGTTTCAAATATTACTCAGAATTGTGGATCATAATAATAATTTATAATTCTACTTGAAACGTGTTAGGTGGCTTTTACATGACGGATGAGTAGCCTAGTGGAGTAGCATAGTTGGTAGCCTAGTGGAGTAGCATTGTTGGGAGGCCCAGGGGAGTAGCATAGTTGGGTAGCCTAGTAGAGTAGCATAGTTGGGTAGCCTAATGGAGTAGCATAGTTGGGTAGCCTAGTGGAGTAGCATTGTTGGGAGGCCCAGGGGAGTAGCATAGTTGGGTAGCCTAGTAGAGTAGCATAGTTGGGTAGCCTAATGGAGTAGCATAGTTGGGTAGCCTAGTGGAGTAGCATTGTTGGGAGGCCCAGGGGAGTAGCCTAGTTGGGTAGCCTAGTGGAGTAGCATTGTTGGGAGGCCCAGGGGAGTAGCATAGTTGGGTAGCCCTTGTGGAATAGCCTGATGGATTAGCCTGGTTGAGTAACCTAGTGGAGTAATCCATTGCGTCCAAAGAAGTTTCCTTTCTACGGAAACACAACAAATCACCAGAATGATTAGAATATTATTCTTTGACCCTAAACATAAAGAAAAATAGAATGAGCTTTTTAAAATTGTTTGCAATTTACACAATTTTACTCCAGAATTCGGTCCATGAATAACACTGCATTGTTTTAGTTTGGGCTGCGTGTTGTCACATTTGAGAAGCGCTGATTTTTGAGGAGTTACCAATATTTTTTTTATCTACAAATATTTCTTTCATAGCTTATTAAAAGATTTCTATTTTGAGTAACAATGACGTATGTTTCCATCTATTTGGAGGATATTATGACGTCAGCATTTAGCTCTTATTTTAGATTTCATCGGTCAAGTTTTTCACGATACGCGACGTGGAAAAGTGGATGCACCAGATTAGGGCTCCTCAAACTATCTCACCACGTTTTCGGTTTACTGACCTCCAGGACTCTGTTGAGGGTCGGGCTAAAGTTTAAATTGACAAAAATAAAATGAATAAAATATGCAAGTCATAATATTTATAAAAAAAATAATTTAAAATTAACAACAGATAGTAAAAGACAGATTAAATAAATGACATCTGATTTCAATGTTTAAATTATTTTTTTATTGAGATGTAAGTGGTTTTCTTACGAGTATGTGTCCCATGGCTAACTGAGGCTAACTGCTACTGTACATAGTAAACTAATAGTACCAATGTTCATGTTTATGCTTATACACGTGGACTCTTCAGAATCTCTAGTTTAAAATTCCGACTCTGAAAAAATGTGATTAGAAATGTTTACGGCATTTCGTTTATTTTAGTACTAGGGGTTGTAGGGCGCCTATGGCGCCCACTGGGGCTGTAGGGCATCTACGGCGCCCACTTTTTTTTGTCAAAACCCCAAGTAAATTATCCTTGTTTGATAAATACAAAATATTAAACTTCCTGAAATGTACACAAAGTATTTTATATTTATAAATCCTCAAATCCTATTTTTACATCGTTCCATTTTCCAAAATTAAAATATAAGCTAAAACAATGACGTCATATAATATTTTTTACAGTGCGTCTTTAATTTATAATTATTTGCACACCATTTGATGCACACCTTGTATTAAATATAAGATCAAACAATGACGTCATAGCGTTCCACATCCAGTGAGCCAGGGCTTTTATATTATATATTATCCAGTCAAGTTTATCAATAGAAATATATAACAATATACGTTTTATTGGAATTATTCCGATATAAATATTAAATTATTCCACTTTCAATCTACATACATCTAACACAGAACAAGTTTTCTAGGCTTCATATTAACCATTGTCATCATGAAGACATCATGTAAGCTCTCTTATATCCTTAAGCCATACTCTCTCATAATCATAAGCTCTTCCCTCTCATATTCGTAGACCCTACACTCTCTTATTCGTAGTCCCTACACTCTCTTATTCGTAGGCCCTACACTCTCTTATTCGTAGGCCCTACACTCTCTTATTCGTAGGCCCTACACTCTCTTAATCGTAGGCCCTACACTCTCTTATTCGTATGCTCTAAAACTCTCATAATCATTGGCCCTAAACACTCTCATATTCGAATGCCATTCTCAACCTAAACTACCAGTTAAATACATTCGTATCTCGCTAAGTCGAGAACATCCCTATCTCGAATTAATTGTTAAGCCAAATTCCATAAAACTAATGTATTTTAGATCTCCTAAACTCGAAGATTTTTTACTTCCAACCTCCTTAAGTGGAATTTTCCAAGGCGTTTGGGTAAAACGAAAAATCTTATCCCCCCCCCATCCCACTGTAGAGGGAGTCAAGTGTGGGGGGAGGGGATTTCTCTGAGGTGTGGGTATTTCAAAGCTTTCGGCTTCCTTTCAAATGAAACATCAGACAACGCCTCTCCTTCCTGTCAAGCCTTCTCGCTTGTATGTATGTCCCCCCTCCCCTCTCAATATGAATATTGTCCTTGATTAATATGCGCCTATTACGCCAATTTCCCTAACTCGAAACCTCCATAAGTCGATTTTTTATGGTCCCTTTGATTTCGACTTAGAAAGGTCCGACTGTAATAAATTTTACATTTGGCCTCAATAATTTATTTGCGAATTAGGGATTTATAACTATTTAGGAATGCACCAGGATCCCATTTTGATTTCTTGTCAATGAATGAATCTGTTCTTATATTCTTATATAAATCAAGGAGACTTACTTCTTTGGAAGGCGAAGCTCAGTAAGCATTAAAGCCACTGCATAAAGTCAAAAGTTTTTCTCGACTTTCGTTTCTCTGTAAGGTATTTGCTGCAATGGCTAACATTTAAGATGTCAGTTTTGGCCACACGTCATATTTTTTTAAATTTTGGTCAAGAAGAAATGCAGCATTTGTTTCTTTTGAAACTACGAAAAAAAATTGTGCCTAACCTTATGGATCGTTAGCATAACTTGTGCTACCACAAAAACAAAATGAAATGTGGGTTGGTGCATATTTTCTCCAGATGTTGTTCATTAATGATGCACATTTCTGAGATGCAGCCACGTTGTTTGTTTTTCCTACTTTTCTTGCATCAAGCTCTAAATCGAGCGTGGATTCCGAATATTTTAAGCACTATAAAACTAAAATTTAAATAGACTAGAATTTTTTTTAATGTATGCATGTTCATTTGACGTTTAAATCATATGCGATGATGAACAACGTATCAACCGAGAGAATACGTGTTATACAAAAATATGAATCTCTTTGACGGACAGATAAGTCGAGAGTGCCTCCAGGAATGACCGGAAGTAGTTTGTAGCGGGTGTTTCACAATTCAGCTCCTGGATGATTCGACAATAGAAATAAACATAGCTTGCAATGAAATATCCTGAAATTTCCTATTATAATTCAACTAAGTATACTTCCATGATTTAAGTTAATGAACGCTTTCTTTGCACCTAAAATAGGAAGACCTAACAACTGTATCTATTTTTGAGCGTCATAAACTTTAACACACACGCAGTCACACACACATAAAAGAAACTTATGTAAGCTGTTACAAATTTTCACGCGGGTTTATTATTTCGCACACAGATTAACGAACTTAGAGACATTATTGTTGGGGACAATATGTGGAGTTCTTCATATAAAAATAAGGTGGTCTTAATTTCTGATACAAAACTCTTTTTATTTTTGTGTGTGTAACTCTAGTAGTGGAATAATGTAACTAATGGAGCAAGTGTTATTCAGTATCACTATCAATAACTTGAACAATGAGTTGGGGCGGTCCTGGACGCCCTCTCCATATTTATAAAACAATGATTAATCCGCCCTAACACAGATAATTGGTGTAACAAATGAATACGCCCATGGTTGAAATTTAACATACGACCTCCTTCATAGCTCATGCCAAATCTTATGTACACAATTATACTTACAGAATCATACGTACACGATCATAGGTCACAATTATATGTACACAATCAGAAATACACACGCATAGGTCACAATTATATGTACACAATTATAGCTACATAATCTCAGGTTACAATTACATGCACAAAAACATTTGTACACAATCGTATGTACACAACCATATATACACAATCTTACGTACACAATTATGTGCACACCATATGTACATATTGTGTTAATCATAGGTACACATTTATATCTCTTCAAATGACCCCTTCATTTAGACACATATGTCTTCCCCTATGCTGCATTTGCCTACTGTGCGCGTACATATGTCCCATGCATACATTATAAAACCTAACATTTCACATCCGGCCAAGTTTATAATATCTTAAATTTGTTGAAGTGAAATCAATGACGGGATTAAACACAGAGTGACAGAAAGATTTCAGTTTTTACAGGAACAAACGTGGCTCGAAATTTAATTAAATATTAAGAAAATATAATAACTTGATAACAAAAGACTTTTGTTAGAAGATCCCACTGTAATGCTGAGTGGTTTTATTTATTGTATCACCGAATATATGGCAGAGCTCTATATCACATTTGGCAAACTCAATTTGCGCGGTGAACATCTGACCATGTAATTTAATAATTTATATAGCGAAGTATCCCGCAAGCAGCTGGGCTCAGAGTGCTTCACATAAAAATTAAAACACATCTAATACATAATTGCCCTTCCTGTGCGTGTGTCTCCCCATCGAAAGGCGCGCAAAAAGGCGCTCGAAATTATTATAAATAAATTTAAAATTTCGTTGTTGTAAAAAATATTATATGACGTCATTGATTTAGCACAGATCGTCAATTTCCGAAACAGCGCACGAACTATGCGTGTGTGTGAGCATTAGCAGGCTTTTCCACTAGTATATTTATAAATGCATTCACTTTAAAACAATCATATCCTAACTACAACATATAATAAGAGAAGTGCGTTATTTCCAGGACCACTATTTAGATTAGGATTTCTACACTGGAGGTTTAAGGAGATATATACTATTTGCCTACACGGCAGATGTTACGTTCTCGTATTAAAACGAAAGCTATACTGTCTGTTTCAACAGACTGTGTCGTTATGATAGAGGGCCAGATATTTACTTACTTAATAATGTGGTCATCCGATGTTATAATTTAGACGGTACATTGTTTACATCCCACCCCTAGCCCCCCCCCCAACCCCCGCACCCCACATAAATCATGGCGTTGCTAAGGTTGGTGAGGCCGGGGCGGGAAGATGTTAAGTCGTCTTATCAGAGAAAACAAAATGTGCACTTTGCCTGAGAAGGATCTCTTCTAACTAAAGAAATTTGGGGGCCACACTCGATGGGACGCCTTAATCCACTCTCCCTCCTTCACTTCCCCAGACGTCCTCTAGTCGGATCGCTTCAAATAGAGTTGATCATATCTAAGACGGGAAAACGTCATAAACCATTCGGTCATTGGCTATTTTTAGATTCAGGTCAAACATTTCTGAAACGTCCATTACAACAGTGTATTTTGATACATTGATCTCATTAAAAACAATCTTCTAGGTGCAGTTTTTTGTGCAAAAGATATTTCTTTACACTTATTTTTGCCGCCGAAAAAATTATTAAAATGTCGAAGACTTAAAACTTTAATAAATAAGCCTTAACATATTTTAAATTATTTAAAGATGAGTGTAAGCGTTCGTTCGATAGTCGTAACTACGGTATACACTAGTCCTAGCGTAGTCAATTATTAACATATATGTATTTTAATATTGTTTTCCTTGGTCCTTGCCATATAAAAATATATGCCTTGGTATTTATTAGTACACCATTTAGGGCCCCTGGGCAAAGAAAGAGTGCAAACGCAGTAAATAAAAAAATAAATATACATAATATATATAAATAAACATATTCCCATGGGGCCCCTACGCTCGTGGGCCCCCGGGAAAATGCCCAATGGGCTTTTGCGTTAAGATGGCACTGGTCATGAGAGCACACACCTAACGCCAACCTGGTAAGAAAGGGTGGGAGGTGCATAGGGCTGTTTGTTTTAATTTACAAGCCAAAACGAAAAAAAGATTTAGAAACAGCTTTTCCCCCAATTATTTTTTTTCACGTATTACCCAAAGAAATACTGCACAGAAAATACAATCATTGCAGAATAAAATAAAACTATTAATTTTAATCGACATTGAATTCAAATCTTTTTGTTACATTATTCATACATCTCCGCATCTACAGAGCTTTCTAAGCGTAAGTCGTTTAAGGAATACGTTTTTAATTATACCGTTTAAGGCACAGTAAATTATCTTACGTTCAACTATTTTATATAATACTATTATATTTTATATAAAACTAGATAAGCGTAGGACGCAATAATCTTCTGTATAGAAGGAGCGTCTGTAAACAGATAAGACCCGTATGCGTTGCAACGATCTCAGTAAAAAGGATACATATAGTTAAAAAGGGAATTAATTTAAGGGTCACCGGACCCATAAGTTTAACATATGAAGTTCGAAAATCTGTTCATTTCAATCAATTTCATAACAAATATATACGTATTTTTATCTATATTTTTCAATATCGTGTAAAATTGAATGGGGAATACAATATTAAAAGTTTAGTTTTTAAAAAAACACATTAAAGCCCACAACCCCAAGGAAATCGACATTATGAGTTAATATAGGCTTTTCAGTTTTTAAATACGGAGTTTAGCCAAAATCCAGTTATTTTCTCATTATCTAACACTTAAACTATTTTTATATAGCTAATAAGAGGAAAAAATACATTAAGAGGCCCCCGGGCCCATTATGTTCAAGATGTACATTTTGAAAACCTGTTCATTTAAATTCAGTTTCATCATTTATATATTTCTGAAGTTCTTTAAAAACTGAGTGGGATATAATATCTTAGAGTATACAACAACAACAAAAAAGACATTTGGGGCCCCCGACCAATTCGATCTAAGATGTAAATTTCAAAATGCTGTTCATTTTAATTCAGCTCCATCATGGATATATTTCTCAAGATCGTTAAAAATAGAATGGCAAATAATATCTCAAACATATACGAAAAAAGACATTTGGGGTCCCCAGACCTGAACGATTGGACATGAGACGCGCAGTGCCCTTTTTTATTTTAATATGGGCTTCCAAGATTTTATATACAAAATTTGGTTAAGATCCATTCATTTACTCAGTAGCTATCACATAAACTATTTTATATAGCTCATATAAGCAAAAAACGACATTAAGGGCCCCAGGGCCCAATTAATGCAAGATGTCAAGTTCAAAACACCTATTTCAATAATTTTCATAGCGGATATATTTCTCTGTATTTATCTAGATCTTTAATACTTAAACGTGGGAATAAAGCCTTAATGAAAAAATATATTTTGGGCCCCCAGCCCCGAAGAAATCGACATTAGGAAATTAGTGCCTATAGTATTTCAATATTGGCTACCAAGTTGTTATAAACAAAAGTTGGTTAAGATCCATCAATTCACCTAATAGCTAACGCTTAAAGTAATTTTTATAAAGCTCATATAAGGAAAAAATCATATTATGGGCCCCCAGCACCCCATGAGTGTTAAATATTGCACACAAAAAGTTGCCAGTTACCATCCCAGGAGCATACTCAAAACTCTCAAAAAGTTTCACGGCGATCGGATGAATGGTTTAGTCAGCTATAAAGGACATACATACATACATACTTTGATTTATATATATATAGATAAACGCTTCTTCTATGCAGAAGATTATTGCGTCCAATGATTTATGATCCATGCTTTATGTCTAGACATGCATTTTTATTAGAGTTTTGTGTTGGTTTTACTCCTTTGTTTTAAAGCAACTAATTCCAAACCCGAAATACAGACGGGAAAAAGTATACGTATGTGTTTGTTCTTGCATTTGCAACAAGAAAAGCGGGTTTATCCTTATCTCTGAGCGTTGTATTACAATGTCAATCTGTTGTATTACAGTGTCGTTGTGTTGTATTTCCAAGTTATAATTTAATGCTTTATGTATTACTAGCGTATCACCCGTCAAAAATGGCGGAAGTTTTCAGCTGAAATCTATTTATTTTATAAAAAAATGCACTTTTTTAGGGCGCCTACGGCGCCGACCTTTTTCAAAAGCCCAACTAACTTGTTTGATAAATACGAAATACTCAATTTTCTGAAATGTACACAAAGTATTTTATAATAGGGGTTTCAGGGCGCCTACGGCGCCCCCTTTGTTTTTTAATTTTATAATTAACCATCATCAAATCCTCTTTTTATATTGATCCCTTTTCCAAAATTAAAATATGAGCGAAAACAATGACGTCATATAATATTTTTTTACAGCGCATCTTTAATGTTCTTTAATGTGCACACCTTTTGATGCATTGGTGCAGTAAATTGGTTTTCCATGCTTTCAAAAATTAGTAGCGTCAGGACTGACAGACACTACTTACGTGACAATTGCAAATTATATTGTTTAATTACTATTACTACTTTGATCTTTGTTCTTCTTTCCTCTGGTGTTTCTAGATTCAACTAATTGTGTTACTTTGGCCAATTGTTTATCTCACCAGTAATAAATATTGCAGTAATTGAATCAAATACATAAGTGTAAATTTTTATTAGCGTGGAAGGAGATCCATAAACTAAAATTTAATCATTTCATTGTGTTTGGTAACCACATGGAAATCAATTTGAGACTATTTTTGAGAACAATAATTTTTTTTTAAATAAAATAATTAACAACAGATGGAGAGCCAGGCTACACATGTCTGTAATTAGGATGTGATTTTAAAAAAGAGACAAATCCTGCTCCTGTTCAATATTTTTATGTTCAATGATTGATTGATGTAAGCCCATGTATGTGTTTCTATCCCGTACTTGATGGCTAGTGTGAATCAAACAATGTGTTTCTCAGAGGTTTCAATGAAATAAGTGAATGTTTCATGAGAAGATGTGACTGGTTTGTGACAGAGCCGGGCGGTCTGAATAGGGAGTTATACTTGGTCACACGGTTCTTTGTATTTAAATGCTCCTTCGAAACGTGGCATTTATGAAATGTAAGTTTTTGCTGTAACTTTTATTGTAACATCTGTTGTAACCTTTGTTCTTACCTTTGTTCTAACTTTTGTTGTAAATTTTGTATACATAATTCGTTAAAGTCATACTGACCATTTGTGGAAAACGAAAATTATTTGAATGCTAATAATCTCAAATTTGATTTGATTGTCAAGTTACTGTACTGATTGGGTTGTGAAGTTACTGTACTGATTGGGTTGTCCATTTCATGTAATGATTGGGTTGTCAAGTAACTTTACTGATTGGGTTGTCAAGTTACTGTACTGATTGGGTTGTGAAGTTACAGTACTGATTGGGTTGTCCATTTCATGTAATGATTGGGTTGTCAAGTTACTTTACTGATTGGGTTGTCAAGTAACTTTACTGATTGGGTTGTGAAGTTACAGTACTGATTGGGTTGTCAAGTTACTTTACTGATTGGGTTGTCAAGTTACTGTACTGATTGGGTTGTGAAGTTACAGTACTGATTGGGTTGTCAAGTTACTTTACTGATTGGGTTGTCAAGTTACTGTACTGATTGGGTTGTGAAGTTACAGTACTGATTGGGTTGTCAAGTTACTTTACTGATTGGGTTGTCAAGTTACTGTACTGATTGGGTTGTGAAGTTACAGTACTGATTGGGTTGTCCATTTCATGTAATGATTGGGTTGTCAAGTTACTTTACTGATTGGGTTGTCAAGTTACTTTACTGATTGGGTTGTGAAGTTACTGTACTGATTGGGTTGTCAAGTTACAGCACTGATTGGGTTGTCAAGTTACTGTACTGATTGGGTTGTCAAGTTACAGTACTGATTGGGTCGTCAAGTTACAGTACTGATTGGGTTGTGAAGTTACAGTACTGATTGGGTTGTCAAGTTACTGTACTGATTGGGTTGTGAAGTTACTGTACTGATTGGGTTGTCAAGTTACAGTACTGATTGGGTTGTCAAGTTACAGTACTGATTGGGTCGTCAAGTTACAGTACTGATTGGGTTGTGAAGTTACAGTACTGATTGGGTTGTCAAGTTAATGTAATGATTGGGTTGTCAAGTTACTGTACTGATTGGGTTGTCAAGTTACTTTACTGAATGGGTTGTCTATTTCATGTAATGATTGGGTTGTCAAGTTACTGTACTGATTGGGTTGTCAAGTTACAGTACTGATTGGGTTGTGAAGTTACAGTACTGATTGGGTTGTCAAGTTACAGTACTTATTGGGTTGTGAAGTTACAGTACTGATTGGGTTGTCAAATTACAGTACTGATTGGGTTGTGAAGTTACAGTACTGATTGGGTTGTGAAGTTACAGTACTGATTGGGTTGTCAAGTTACAGTACTGATTGGGTTGTGAAGTTACAGTACTGATTGGGTTGTCAAGTTACAGTACTGATTGGGTTGTGAAGTTACAGTACTGATTGGGTTGTCAAGTTACAGTACTGATTGGGTTGTCAAGTTACTTTACTGATTGGGTTGTCAAGTTACTGTACTGATTGGGTTGTCAAGTTACTTTACTGATTGGGTTGTCAAGTTACTGTACTGATTGGGTTGTCAAGTTACTTTACTGATTGGGTTGTTAAGTTACTGTACTAATTGGGTTGTCAAGTTACTGTACTGATTGGGTTGTCAAGTTACTGTACTGATTGGGTCGTCAAGTTACTGTACTGATTGGGTTGTGAAGTTACAGTACTGATTTGGTTGTCAAGTTACAGTACTGATTGGGTTGTCAAGTTACTGTACTGATTGGGTTGTCAAGTTACTTTACTGATTGGGTTGTCAAGTTACTTTACTGATTGGGTTGTCAAGTTACTTTACTGATTGGGTTGTCAAGCTACTGTACTGATTGGGTTGTCAAGTTAATGTAATGATTGGGTTGTCAAGTTACTGTAATGATTGGGTTGTCAAGTTACTGTACTGATTGGGTTGTCAAGTTACTTTACTGATTGGGTTGTCCATTTCATGTAATGATTGGGTTGTCAAGTAACTTTACTGATTGGGTTGTCAAGTTACTGTACTGATTGGGTTGTCCATTTCATGTAATGATTGGGTTGTCAAGTTACTGTACTGATTGGGTTGTGAAGTTACAGTACTGATTGGGTTGTCCATTTCATGTAATGATTGGGTTGTCAAGTTACTTTACTGATTGGGTTGTCAAGTAACTTTACTGATTGGGTTGTGAAGTTACAGTACTGATTGGGTTGTCAAGTTACTTTACTGATTGGGTTGTCAAGTTACTGTACTGATTGGGTTGTCCATTTCATGTAATGATTGGGTTGTCAAGTAACTTTACTGATTGGGTTGTCAAGTTACTGTACTGATTGGGTTGTGAAGTTACAGTACTGATTGGGTTGTCCATTTCATGTAATGATTGGGTTGTCAAGTTACTTTACTGATTGGGTTGTCAAGTAACTTTACTGATTGGGTTGTGAAGTTACAGTACTGATTGGGTTGTCAAGTTACTTTACTGATTGGGTTGTCAAGTTACTGTACTGATTGGGTTGTGAAGTTACAGTACTGATTGGGTTGTCAAGTTACTTTACTGATTGGGTTGTCAAGTTACTGTACTGATTGGGTTGTGAAGTTACAGTACTGATTGGGTTGTCAAGTTACTTTACTGATTGGGTTGTCAAGTTACTGTACTGATTGGGTTGTGAAGTTACAGTACTGATTGGGTTGTCCATTTCATGTAATGATTGGGTTGTCAAGTTACTTTACTGATTGGGTTGTCAAGTTACTTTACTGATTGGGTTGTGAAGTTACTGTACTGATTGGGTTGTCAAGTTACAGCACTGATTGGGTTGTCAAGTTACTGTACTGATTGGGTTGTCAAGTTACAGTACTGATTGGGTCGTCAAGTTACAGTACTGATTGGGTTGTGAAGTTACAGTACTGATTGGGTTGTCAAGTTACTGTACTGATTGGGTTGTCAAGTTACTGTACTGATTGGGTTGTCAAGTTACAGTACTGATTGGGTTGTCAAGTTACAGTACTGATTGGGTCGTCAAGTTACAGTACTGATTGGGTTGTGAAGTTACAGTACTGATTGGGTTGTCAAGTTAATGTAATGATTGGGTTGTCAAGTTACTGTACTGATTGGGTTGTCAAGTTACTTTACTGAATGGGTTGTCTATTTCATGTAATGATTGGGTTGTCAAGTTACTGTACTGATTGGGTTGTCAAGTTACAGTACTGATTGGGTTGTGAAGTTACAGTACTGATTGGGTTGTCAAGTTACAGTACTTATTGGGTTGTGAAGTTACAGTACTGATTGGGTTGTCAAATTACAGTACTGATTGGGTTGTGAAGTTACAGTACTGATTGGGTTGTGAAGTTACAGTACTGATTGGGTTGTCAAGTTACAGTACTGATTGGGTTGTGAAGTTACAGTACTGATTGGGTTGTCAAGTTACAGTACTGATTGGGTTGTGAAGTTACAGTACTGATTGGGTTGTCAAGTTACAGTACTGATTGGGTTGTCAAGTTACTTTACTGATTGGGTTGTCAAGTTACTGTACTGATTGGGTTGTCAAGTTACTTTACTGATTGGGTTGTCAAGTTACTGTACTGATTGGGTTGTCAAGTTACTTTACTGATTGGGTTGTCAAGTTACTGTACTGATTGGGTTGTCAAGTTACTGTACTGATTGGGTTGTCAAGTTACTGTACTGATTGGGTCGTCAAGTTACTGTACTGATTGGGTTGTGAAGTTACAGTACTGATTTGGGTTGTCAAGTTACAGTACTGATTGGGTTGTCAAGTTACTGTACTGATTGGGTTGTCAAGTTACTTTACTGATTGGGTTGTCAAGTTACTTTACTGATTGGGTTGTCAAGTTACTTTACTGATTGGGTTGTCAAGTTACTGTACTGATTGGGTTGTCAAGTTACTGTACTGATTGGGTTGTCAAGTTACTGTACTGATTGGGTTGTCAAGTTACTGTACTGATTGGGTTGTCAAGTTACTTTACTGATTGGGTTGTCAAGTTACTGTACTGATTGGGTTGTCAAGTTACTTTACTGATTGGGTTGTCAAGTTACTGTACTGATTGGGTTGTCAAGTTACTGTACTGATTGGGTTGTCAAGTTACTGTACTGATTGGGTTGTCAAGTTACTGTACTGATTGGGTTGTCAAGTTACAGTACTGATTGGGTTGTCAAGTTACAGTACTGATTGGGTTGTCAAGTTACTTTACTGATTGGGTTGTCAAGTTACTGTACTGATTGGGTTGTCAAGTTACTGTACTGATTGGGTTGTCAAGTTACTGTACTGATTGGGTTGTCAAGTTACTGTACTGATTGGGTTGTGAAGTTACTGTACTGATTGGGTTGTCAAGTTACAGTACTGATTGGGTTGTCAAGTTACAGTACTGATTGGGTTGTCAAGTTACTGTACTGATTGGGTTGTGAAGTTACAGTACTGATTGGGTTGTCAAGTTACAGTACTGATTGGGTTGTGAAGTTACAGTACTGATTGGGTTGTCAAGTTACAGTACTGATTGGGTTGTCAAGTTACTGTACTGATTGGGTTGTGAAGTTACAGTACTGATTGGGTTGTCAAGTTACAGTACTGATTGGGTTGTCAAGTTACAGTACTGATTGGGTTGTCAAGTTACTTTACTGATTGGGTTGTCAAGTTACTGTACTGATTGGGTTGTCAAGTTACTTTACTGATTGGGTTGTCAATTACATACAATAAATTTAATACCCTAACTAAATAAATTTTATAACCCTAAACATACCATCAATTTAATAACTAACCCATACCATCAATTTAATACCCTAACCATAACATCAATTTAATACCCTAACCATACCATCAATTTAATATCCTAACCTAAACCATCAATTTAATACCCTAACCATACCATCAATTTAATACCTAACCTACCATCAATTTAATACCCTAACCATACATCAATTTAATACCCTAACCATACATCAATTTAATACCCTAACCATACCATCAATTTAATACCCTAACAAACATCAATTTAATACCCTAACCATACCATCAATTTAATATCCTAACCATACATCAATTTAATACCCCAACATAACATCAATTTAATATCCTACCCATACATCAATTTAATACCTACCAAAATCATACACTCAACCACTACCATACAATAAATATAATACTAACCCTACCATCAATTTAATACCCATACATACATCAATTAATACCCTAAACTACATCAATTTAATACCTACCCCCCTACATCAATTTAATACCTAACCAACATCAATTTAATACCCTACCATACCATAATTTAATACATACATACTCAATTTTATACCCTAACCAACATCAATTTAATACCCTAACCATACATCAACCCCCTCTTATATCCCCCCCCCCCTCTATAGATACCCCTAACAAACATCATTCCCCCCCCCCCCCCCCCCCCCTCCTCCCCCCCCAATACCTTAAACCACTAGTCCATAAATTTTAATACCATACCCATCAACCATAATTTCCTAATTACCCCCCATAAACTTTGTACTTAACTTTACCCCTATCCACTATTCACCCCCCCTCCCGCCCCCAATTGAAACTAACCCCCCCCCCGTGCCCCACCGCCCCCTCCCCTCTAAGTTCAACCCCCCCCCCGATATGTCAATGGTATTCCAAAACTGGTTCTACCGACACTGTAATAGACGCGCCTTCCGCCACATGTTCATCCGTTCTGATTGGATTCGTTGGTAAGTTACTTTACTGATTGGGTTGTCAAGTTACTTTACTGATTGGGTTGTCAAGTTACTTTACTGATTGGGTTGTCAAGTTACTTTACTGATTGGGTTGTCAAGTTACTTTACTGATTGGGTTGTCAAGTTACTGTACTGATTGGGTTGTCAAGTTACTGTACTGATTGGGTTGTCAAGTTACTGTACTGATTGGGTCGTCAAGTTACTGTACTGATTGGGTTGTGAAGTTACAGTACTGATTGGGTTGTCAAGTTACAGTACTGATTGGGTCGTCAAGTTACTTTACTGAATGGAGTGTCAAGTAACTTTACTGATTGGGTTGTCAAATTACTTTACTGAAAGGACTGTCAAGTAACTGTACTGATTGGGTTGTCAAGTTACTGTACTGATTGGGTTGTCAAGTTACTGTACTGATTGGGTTGTCAAGTTACTGTACTGATTGGGTCGTCAAGTTACTGTACTGATTGGGTTGTCAAGTTACTGTACTGATTGGGTTGTCAAGTTACAGTACTGATTGGGTTGTCAAGTTACTTTACTGATTGGGTTGTCAAGTTACTGTACTGATTGGGTTGTCAAGTTACTGTACTGATTGGGTTGTCTATTTCATGTAATGATTGTGTTGTCAAGTTACTGTACTGATTGGGTTGTCAAGTTACAGTACTGATTGGGTTGTGAAGTTACAGTACTGATTGGGTTGTCAAGTTACAGTACTTATTGGGTTGTGAAGTTACAGTACTGATTTGGTCGTCAAGTTACTTTACTGAATGGGTTGTGAAGTTACAGTACTGATTGGGTTGTCAAGTTACAGTACTGATTGGGTTGTCAAGTTACTTTACTGATTGGGTTGTCAAGTTACTGTACTGATTGGGTTGAAATTTTACTGTACTGATTGGGTTGCAATTTTACTGTACTGATTGGGTCGTCAAGTTACTGTACTGATTGGGTTGCAATTTTACTGTACTGATTGGGTCGTCAAGTTACTGTACTGATTGGGTTGCAATTTGACTGTACTGATTGGGTTGCAATTTTACTGTACTGATTGGGTCGTCAAGTTACTGTACTGATTGGGTTGCAATTTTACTGTACTGATTTCGTTGCAATTTTACTGTACTGATTTCGTTGCAATTTTACTGTACTGATTGGTCGTCAAGTTACTGTACTGATTGGGTTGCAATTTTACTGTACTGATTGGGTCGTCAAGTTACTGTACTGATTGGGTTGCAATTTACATCTACTGATAGCGTCCACGCAACGCTTCCTGTACCTAAATTAGGTCCCAGCAATTTACTGCTACTCCCCGCACAGTGGGTCGTCAAGTTACAGTACTGCTTCTCACCCCGCCCGACGCTTTGTCAAGTTACAGTACTGCATTCCGCGCCGTCCCTCCCGCCGTCAACGCCATCAGTACTGATTGCTCGACAGCTCGCGCTCTCGCTCAGCAGCGTCACATTACGACACTGGACTCGTCAACGTCACTGTCCACTGGCTATCCTGCGCGTTGTCAAATCTACTCTACTGCAACCCAGCGCCACTCCCGCCTCACAGCCCCTAACAGTACTGATTGGGTTGTCAAGTCTACTGTACTGATTGGGTGTCCAATTACCTGTACTGATTGGGTTTGTCAAGTTAATGGTACAGATTGGTTTGTACATTTCAAAATGTACTGATTGGTTTGTACATTTCATGTAATGATTGGTTGTCAGTTACTGTACTGAGTGGTCGTTGTCAAGTTACTGTACTGATTGGGTTG